>CM042234.1:3021742-3406742 GCA_023566465.1 Cottus gobio | reverse complement strand
AAACGGGCCACGCAAAGGGGCCACGCAAACGGGCCACGCAAACGGGCCACGCAAACGGGCCACGCAAACGGGCCACGCAAACGGGCCACGCAAACGGGCCACGCAAACGGGCCACGCAAACGGGCCACGCAAAGGTTCCCGCTCCGCGTGTGAGTTCTTGTGGATGAAGCACTTAGACGGTGGGTTCGTAAAACTTTTTTAATTATACGAATGTAAACACTTGAAGGCAGTGGGAGGAGTTTGTCGGTGCCAGGCTGTTACAGAGACATGCTGCAAAAGCTCACTAACACACACACACACACACACACACACACACACACACACACAGCTAAGCCTATAACACGGATGACTGCTTCCAAACGTGCTCTTCGAAGCCTCTTCGTTGGAGAGGCAGACACACAAGCGGTGAAGGTTAACAGGAGATCTGGAATCATCGCGGTGGGACAGACATCTTTTCACGTCACATGATGGACTGACCTTCCATTTGAGGACAAACCAGTCGCAGTTTGCTTCATACACAAGTGCTTTTGCTTAAACAGTTGCACCACCTGTGAGATGTAAGCTAAATATTCACTTTTTTTGTGCCCTTAGCCTGAAAAAATAAGATATTCCTGTTATTGCATGGCTCAGGAAAAAGAACATTCCAATAATATTCCCATGACGTAACCTTTAAATAACTTATCTTGTTGCAGAACAGGGTTAGAGGTGTCGCACACTGCGTTAAAACAATCCTCCATTGAGACGCACAATCCAAATGTTTGCATGTACATCTCATATGTCTGAAATGGAATATTTGCCACATGCAAAATAAGGTACATTTTGGAAAACATGCCCCATATCAGATTTAGGATAATAGTTGGATATAGTAGTGGTGTGAACTGATGGAGTAACGTAACTCAACACATCCGGCTACTCAACAGCAGCCTGAATATTGTTTGTGTGTATTCTGGGGTCTGGACAGTGTTCTCAGGTACTCAGGAGAGATTCAGACTGGTATTCAGGAGAGATTCCCGGATGTCGGAGATGGCAAAGAAAGGGGAAGCACTTCTGAAGGTCCTGTTCTGCGTCTGCAGTTACTGGCAGTCACCATGTTGAGGAGAGTGTTGTTGCCAAAGCAACAGAGAGTCACTTTAGATCAGGGGTGTCAAACTCATTTTCACCGCGGGCCACATCAGCATCATGGTCGCCCTCAAAGGGCCGGTTGTAACTGTAACACTATAAATGTAACTACTACCAAGCATATTGTTAAATAACTGTCTTTGTATTGTTTATTCAAGTGTAAAAATATTGTACATGCATTTATATACATATATATATATATATAAAACCACATTATTCTATCAAAGATCAAACTTAAAACAGAAGAAAATAACAAAGACAAAGATCAAACAATCGTTGTTATATTAACTTTGTTCAAAGCTTTTTTTGTCACAGTTGAGAAGGACATAACTAGCCAATAAGAACATGCATGTGGTCTGGGGCAGTGGTTCTACTGGTCTGGCTGCACCATCACCCCTGAATGACCCGAGATCCAAAGCAAGGAACATGCTCAACTTCTCAAATGGATTTAATGAAAAGATGGTGCAGTTTGAGCCTGAAATGGTACAGAATCTCACATGCCAACACAAAAAAACTAGTTTGAAATGTTCACTTTTATACTCAATTAAAAACCCTGAAGTGCATCTTAAGGACACAAAGTAATACAACACACATAATCATTTTATAACTTCAGCCTTTTTTAACAGACTCAGCAGTGCTTTCATGCACAAACATAATAAAAAGGTCGGGAATGAAGTGAACTATCACAAATAGTGTGTGTGTAAACTCATGCAAGTGTGTTGTGAACGCAGCACTGAGGAGTGTGAATAGACGCACTCTGCTGCATTCAAAATTCCCTTCAAAATAAAATCACAGGATTTTTATATTGCCCATGCAAAGGTCCGCGACCCACTGAAAACGAGTCCGCGACGAACCGAAAACGAGTCCGCGACGAACCGAAAACGGGTCCGCGACGAACCGGAAACGGGTCTGCGACGAACCGGAAAGGGATCCGCGACAATGCCTTCCAAGCCGTCGCGGGCCACATAAAATGACGTGGCGGGCCACATCTGGCCCGCGGGCCTTGAGTTTGACACATGTGCTTTAGATGGTGCTGGCCAAGTGTGTGTGCGTGTGTGTGTGTGTGTGTGTGTGTGTGTGTGTGTGTGTGTGTGTGTGAGAACACTCTCAATGCCATCAGCCCACGTCCATAATCTCAACATGCTGTTAGGAAGCTCTGACACAAACTCGAGCTCCAACAACGCCGACGAATGAGCCCTTCGTCCTGTAATGTGCTGAGAGATTTCTTATTTTTTTTTGGCCACTAGGTGTCACTAGTTCCTCTAAAGTGAGGCGATCCGATTGCAACTGTCTTATTATGAAAGTTAATTTGAGGACTGTTATCAATTAAGAACTGACATGTGAAAACACATCTGTTCTATAACAAAGGTGCTTGAGCTGATGAAACATATATATTGAATCGTGATTATTTTCACTGATATTGCATGATTTGCGATAATGGAACAGAAGGAGAACTTTTTACATAATTACATATTTCATTCATAAACACATTTAAACGATTTTGCTGGGATTTTTGCTGGGAACTGTACCAAACAAAGACGATTCATTAAGTCTGCATAATATGATCGGCAGCCAGACAATATTTAATAACTTAAAATTGAATTTTTGACGCACATTTTGCCTCAAACAAACTCTGCTCCTCCTGAGATTTGAAAATGGGACTCGACTATATTGCAATTTTGATCAAATGTAAATTAATAGTGCAGCTCTATTGTCTTGCCAACCGTAAATAATGCGTCCAAAGAGCTCTAAACAGGAGGGAGGGGTGTGTGTGTGTGTGTGTGTGTGTGTGTGGGGGGGGGGGAGCTGGAGTTCATGTCTGCGGACAACATTTTCTACAGCTTCAAATCGGCACGCTTGAACCTGTGCCAAAAAAACACTCGCGTGCAGCTGGAACATAAGCATCGTCAACAGTGATCTCTTTTCTCAACGTTATGTGGCGCAAGATTTAGGAGAAAAAAAGGGTTTGCACCAACCAGCAGAGACACAAACACACACACACACACACACATCTCCCAACACCCAGCACGGGGTGTGTTTCAGGAAAAATTAAGAGTGAATAAGTTAGTGTGGGAGAAGGTATTTTGGTATATTGGAGAGCATGTGTGTGGCTGCGTGCTATTGCAGGATGCTGCTGCTGCTGCTGCTACAGCAGAAAGCTGCTGCTGCTGCTGCTACTGCTGCTGCTACTGCTGCTACAGCAGAAAGCTGCTGCTGCTGCTGCTGCTGCTACTGCTGCTGCTACTGCTGCTACTGCAGAGAGCTGCTGCTGCTGGTGCACGCTCCCCGGGAGGAGATGGAAGATGTCTGACGGAGCTGCCAGTTCAAACACTGAGAACAGCTGCAAAACCAACAGTCACTGCGGGTCCTCTTTGTCTGAGCGGGGAGGAGAGAGAGAGAAGAGGAGGAGGAGGAGGAGGAGGAGGAGGAGAGTGCTGAAAGAGATGCTTCTTATCCAGCATGAGAGAGGAGAGAAAAAGCTACAAAGGTCCTCTGGGTGATGTCACACTACTTGTGAAGGCCGTACTGGGAGATGAGACGCCTGCCAGACAGGAAAGCTTTCAGCTCGTTGGGATCCAACCCACGGCCTTTTTGTTGCGTGACATCCTCTCTCTCTCTCTCTCTCTCTCTCTGTCTCTCTCTCTCTCTCTCTCTGAAGGGGGATCAAATAAAGCCCTAAAAAATGAAGAAAAACAAAACATAATCCGATAACATCGGAGAGGGTGATCAATCAAACGATTGAGGCGCCACACATAGTTTCCTGTTGTTCTTAAATATTTGTTTAAGGCTCCTTTTTTTTCTTTTACTACGAGGAACTGTGTGTTGATTCTGGCGCCCCCTGTGGACGAAAGTGACAGCGTTGGTTCTGGTTCTGGTTCTCCTGTATCCCCCTTCCCTCCAGCGGGCCCAACAACCCGGAGTGGGCCTCCAGTAGGGACTACTACTACTACTAGTACTACTACTACTACCAATACTACTATACCCTACTCTGCTTCTGGAGTATGGAACTAGAGCCAGCAGGGGATTAGCTTATATATAAAGAAATACAAAAAGTGGGATAAAAAAATTACAAAAGAATCAGCATACTCTTTATTGAAAGCAATGGGGTTTTATTATAGTGTTTTATTTCAGCAAAATTGTTAATTTTGATATGATCCAACGAGGCTTTAACAAAATGCCAATAACTACGGCTGAAATTATAATAATAATGATATCTTATCTATATCACTATGGGGGAAAAAAACACTTCCTGTTGTCTTTATTATAGGTTCAGTGTCCCTGCTCCCCACCAAGCCACGAGATCAGCCGTTAGCATTAGTGTCAAGTGGTCGCTTCTGCTGCTAAATTATATTTTTGAGATGATTTTAAATGATGTCAGAATGAACTCAAGCTCTTCATGAGTTAAACATCCACATCAGAGTTGGTTTTAAACCCACAGCAAGTGGAAACCTCTTTGATTCATTGTTCCAGTAACAACAACAAAAAGAGAATCCTGAATAAACAAACTTTCTTCGCCCTCGGCTCATTGGATTCACTCTGAAAGTCTCCTCAGATTCCTCTGATAAAATGTTAACGAGAGAAGAAAAGGCAATAAGAAACTTCTTTCCACTGTTCTGGAAACGGGACATCTCAAAGTTCGCCCGTCAGAAGAAGTAATGCGACTCCACATCAGAGGGGAAGCAGAGGACAACGGTAGCAGCGCAGCACAGGTTTTTATTTGAAAGGTCAAAGGTTGTGTCAAGTGTCGCGTCAAGATTTGACGCATGTTTCACAATTCTTTTTGTCATCTCGACTACAATGAAAAGTCTTAACGACGTGCTCCTCGTCATCCCTCGTGTTACGCGGCCTCGCACCGCAATTACAAAACATCAAATCACAGACGATTGGGCGGGAGAGCGATGAAGCTTTTACTGGCTGGTTTTCATTTACAAGAGCGCTGAGCGCAGAATGCAGAATGCAGAATGCAGCGCAGAATGCGGCGCAGAATGCAGAATACAGCATGCAGAATGCAGAATACAGCATGCAGAATGCAGAATGCGGCGCAGAATGCAGAATACAGCATGCAGAATGCAGAATACAGCATGCAGAATGCAGCGCAGAATGCAGCGCAGAATGCAGCGCAGCACGCGCTTCCACCTCTCGCCCCGGATCTCACGTCGCATCACGACCGCACACACTATTTTTAAACAATTGCAAGGGACTGTTGCTACTGTTTGATGCCACTCTTTTCAAATAAATATTTGCTGCACCGATATAACTCATTCAAGATGAGACTCAGATGAGAGATCGGCTATGTATGTGATGTAAATCACATGCAGCTTGACATTTATGAGCTCTTACAGGATAAGGCAGAGCTCTCGAGCACATGCGGCCATCCCTCCCGTTTCCTGAGGCAGCCGTGAAGTTGCCAACAGAGACTATTGTCAACCACCCAAAACGCCACGTTTGTTTCTGACTCGCAGCGGGTTCGACATCCTCTCTGCCTGCTGACGTCAGGAAAGCCCTGAGGCGTGCATGCTGCGGAGCAGGATTTGATTTGCTGCACATATAGTACCCACAACCGCACAACCGGACTCACCACAAAGCGCGCCAGGCCCGTGCCCCCGGCGTTCCCCACGAAGATCCCCGAGCTGGCCTCGAAGGTCAGAGGTCGAGGGCTCCTGGTGAAGGCCACGCGGTGGTACTCCTCGCAGTCCATGTAGAGACGCACCTGAGAGACAAAGAGGGACATGCACACCTGCTTACTGCAAAAAAATGAAAAAGCAACCAAAGTGTGCTCCATTGTTGTCCATAAACCATTATAAATGCATCACTGAGTCTCTGTTGCATACATGCTCCTTCACTGCAGTGCACGCGTCGTAGTTTATAAGTCTCATAAACCTTCCTGCTGCTGTAAATACTCACCGGCGCTCCAAATGTTTGCTAACTGATTCAGCGTGACGAAGACCGACTCCTTCATTTGTTATTATAAAATGCTTCTGCCTCAATATTGGTTTCATGAACAAAACAGTCCACGGTCGAACAAACGTTCACACAAATTGAGTTTAGTAACTGAAACCGCTCACAATAATATATCTGGAAGTCATTATTTTTTAATGCATTGCAGATGACGGCGTGCAAAATCCCTGTCTCCCAGTTTGAGTGCATAAATCCGTAGAAGCATCTTTTCCCCCCCAGACAAAGGGACATTGAACGCACCTCCGCGCCCTGTACGGTCAGGGTGAACCGCGCCCATCTCCCCGTCAGGTCTCCCATCTTGAAGGAAGCTGCTTCCTGGGTCCCGCCTCTCGTTCCCGGGTCGGTGTAGTACAATATGACTCTCTGGGAAGCATCCTCCACCTCGGACAGCGCTATGCCTAAATGTACAATCTTAGAGAGGTAGAGAGGTTTGAGTAGCAACAGGAACCCAGAGGAGTGGCGGTGAGGGGATTTACCCGGCCTACCTTTTGGTAAGCGTCCGTGATGGCGAACAGCACGCCGCCGCGCCGCGTGGTGGGCTTCGCCGTCACCGTGATGGCGAAGTCGTGGTAGAAGGGGTCGGGGATGAAGGACTTTGTGAGGCGGCCCACGTTGGCGTCCGGGCCGAAGCTGTAGGCGGGGTAACCCTCGAAGCCCGTGACGAAGGACACGGAGGGGGGGAGGGGCACGCCGATCAGCTCCGTCAGGTCCAAGGCCGTCAGGGAGGCGCGCTCTGCAGAGAAGAAGAAGAGGAAAACGCGGACACCATGTTAGAGGAAGCATAACACCGGGTCACTGATACCCAAAATAAACTGGACCGACAAAGTCATCAAGCAAAGAGGGACAGGAGGACTGATCGCTGCCATGTGGTCGCATGGAAACAACACGGAGACCTCTCGTAGCTCAATTAATATATTGATGATGATCCCCTTCAGCCTTCTTCTCAAGAGAAGGGAAAACCCATCAGTTTCTAAATATTAAACTATGAATGATCCCTTTGCCAGTTTTCTATAGGCCTGCATATCCAGGTCCGGTATGCTTAGTAAAGATGCTGCAAAATCTGCAGGTTTGGTACGAGCCAGTTAGCGTGTGTAAAATGTTAATGCATATTTTTTTTGCTTGTGCATATTCCTTTGTGAATGTGTCTTCATCTTCTCTGATACGAGGCCACCCCGGGGTGGGGGGCATGCGAAGTGCGCTGCTTTTTGACGGATGCTCGGAGGTGACAGTGTACACAATCCATAGAGAGGCCGTGGTCGACCCCCCCCCCCCGGTGGGTTAATCCAGCCACGGGTCAGAGGATTGATATGTTATCCTAGAAATGAAAGCATTCCACAGCACAGACAGTGTCCCCTCATAACTCATCTTTTCACTTCCTCCAAGACTGAATTTAGCAAAGTTATTAGGCTGAAACAGATAAAAACTTTAAAGTTGTCCAGGGACCTCTGGAAGACGTCCTGTGAGGCTCCAGCTGTCCTCGCTTCTGTCTTTGGACATTGTGAAGTTCGACAACACGTTGGATACACACCATGCCTTCTGCCAGGTGTGTGAGAAGGAGCTTCCATCCACCCGAAGCTCCCGCTCAGCTCGTCCTGAAGCATGTCAGGAAGCATGCGCTGCTGCAGCGCTGCATGTCTTTCTGCATCCTGCTCTTGCATTTTCTCTCCGTCAGACGCACACGCACACACACACACACACACACACACAAACACACACACACACACGCTCACAGTCCCATCCACACCTGGTTCTCCTTAGCGAGGGAGCAACCTGGAACAATCGTCTGTTCTTTCAGAGCGACGGGCAGCGGGGGGATAGAGGCCGGGCATCTGGAAGGCATTACGGGAGACTAATACACACGTACCGGCACTGTGGCAGCTCCTGTAAATCAGTCCTATACCATGTGTGTGCATGTGTGTGTGTGTGCATGTGTGTGTGTGTGTGTGGCCAGTAAGCCTCCCCGCAGGAGGAGAGGCACACTTCTTTCCCCCCGAGCGTTAATTGGATTGAAACCCCCCGACAGACTGTGGCAATTAAAAAATAACAATGGAGTGCAACCCACACCGCTCCGCTGGGTGACCTCCACCACGGAGGAGCACTCTGAGTGTAGGTTAGAGCTGGAAGGGTTCAAAACACCGTCTCTGGGATACTTTGCAGAAGAAATGTCTGTTAACCGACCATGTTGTGTTCCACGTGTGGTTTTAGAGTCGCTCTTCCTCAGAGACCAAACACGACGACTTTTGTTTCTAAAGATCTTCATTCACAGGCTGCACATCTCTTCTTCTTCCTCGTTTCTCAGTGAGAAAATTAAAATAAAATTCACACTAAAATGCCGATGCAGGAGGTTTTGCACAGTGTTTTTGGGTGTGAAAAATGTCGATTCACTGCGGACGAAAAGGCCCCAAAAAGACGGCACAGAAAGGTCGTGACTTCAGTTAAAAGTGATTTACAGGAAGTGCATTCACACTTCCTGAGGACTAAAAGCTTCCATCGGCGGTGCGACAAGTACGAGTGCCTAGCTTGTGTTTCTCTTCAGGGGAAGATCTTGTCTTAACTTTCAGGCACTCATGAAATCCCCAGACATATTTTCTAAATTCTCTTTGACCCATTTCTGGTTCCAGTGAGGCCTGCCGGCTCCCCTCCCCTGTGATGTCACCGGTAGTCCCGCCAAAAGGCCAAACATTCCCACAGTGTCACTATCGCTCCGTCTTTTGCCCCGAAGGTGACGTCACTGCAGATGTTGGGAGACTGAGACCTTTGCCGAGTCAGCGCCCATGTCCCGTGTCACACACGGACATATTTGAGCATCAGAGAGACTGTGGATGAGGAAAAGCTGTGAGAAGCTTGTGATTAATCAGGGTTCAGGGTGTGACCTCCCCAGTGGGACCGGGTCTGGCCGAGTCTCCAGCAGCACCTGCAGAGGGAACGAGGACGGCCAGGAGATCCCGTACGCTCGCAGTGATGACTTCAAGGTGCTGCCGTGAGGGGCCTCCGAGGAGAACCGCTGGCTTCAGTGTCGGGAACTCCCTTTTTTTCTTGGGAAGAGGAGGACGTGTTGGCGAGGGAAACACGCAGAGATGAGTTTAACTTAATCAGTGCGGACGCGTCGTGATGTCAGACTTAAACACGGTGCAGGCAGCGCTCTCACACACAGGCGTGATGTTCAGTGTCGATTAACACAATGTGAGATATGAAGAGATGCTGCATACTTTAAAAAAAAAAACATGCTTTTGGGGCCGTAAACTAAACACATGTGTGGGAATCTGTATTCCATTGGGTTGGGTTTGCAGTGGCGTTCAGCCCAGACCTGGAGGTACAGATGGACTTCAATGAAAAGCAAAAAAAAAAGAATAATCTATCTCCATCTATCAATGATGCATGTTGCAGACTTTATTTCTGACACTGTGTGACATCACATGAAAGAAGAAATGAGAAAGGATGATCCCATAATGTCGGTGTGTGTTACACACTTCTGCAAACTATTTCATGAAATGTAATATAAAAGAAGAAGTTGTGAGTCCTCCCTTTAAAAAAAATATTTCTATTGACTTTTGCTCCGAGCTGGTAGAAACTCCCTTTGCTCTGCATAAGAAATATTTATGCATAAATGGTAAAGATCAGTAAGATGTTAGTCAGAAACAAAGACGTAAACAAATATTTTTATGAAAAGAAGAAAAAAAATCAATGTGCCACTTGCAGTAGCTTCGGCAGACCATGATGCAACGGGGCTTGGCTGCATTATATACATTACAACTTGTACTGAGTAAAATACTGCAGGGCCCGATCTGCATAACTCAGTATTCAGTATTCAGGATATATACTTTGTTTGTTGCTCATAAATATGCATTTCTGGGGTAAATAGAACAACTGCAGTGCAGCTTTAGTGAAACCAGATGAAGCCAAACGCCAAAGAAGAACAAAAATCTGTGTTTCATAGAACATCAGGGCAGACGGGGGCGAGACCTTTTGAGCACCACTGATATCATCTGTTTAAAAAAAATGAGATTTGATCGGTCTTATTTTCTCTCTTGTATATTTAATACTCCGTATTGCTGGAATAATCTGTAATACTCTAGGCTGCTAGCATAATCAATAGCTGCAGGCCTAAAACACACACTGTGCAGAATGTGCACTTTTTGCTGACACAGCAGCTCATGCAATGGAACAAATGATCTTAAAGTGCAGGTTCTGAACATGTTACAGTAGGAAAACATGCTTTGTTTACTTTCACTTGGCAAAGATGTAGAGATACAGTATCAAGGCGTCACCAGAAAGAAAGAAAGAAAGAAAGAAAGAAAGAAAGAAAGAAAGAAAGAAAGAAAGAAAGAAAGAAAGAAAGAAAGAAAGAAAGAAAGAAAGAAAGAAAGAAAGAAAGAAAGAAAGAAAGAAAGAAAAGGTCGTAATAATGTGGAGATGACGGACTCTCTAAATACTGAGCTACAGTGGGGAAATAAAAATGTGAATTTGTCCATTTCTTGCATAAACAGCTGCTTCTTGCCAGCTGTCGTTTGCATAATAAATGTCTGAGTGTCCCTGAATGCAACAGGAGGAGAAGCATCTGCTAACAATGGCATTGCCAGACAACAATTACTTACTTTTTGGCTAAATCTTCTGGCTGTTTTGGATTTTGCTTTAAATCACAGACGCGTCGTCGCACCACGCTGGCATCGTAAGAAGTTACGGACTCCGCCAGTCGTTTGTGAAGAGGCTGACTGCAGGCAGCCAGATGTTCCCCTCAGATCGTGGATTTAAGCACATTTGAGTCTCTTCCGATCAACAAAAAATGAACTCTGTTTCCCAAAGGGCCTCAAATATTTCCGGCAGGTAGAACAAGACTCCTCCCCCTCCTCTTTCATCCAGAGGACCGCGGCGGTTGATTGACAGCGGCCGGGTGATGTTAGCCATGTGGAGCGTTGAGAAGCAGGACGTTCTGGGGGAAAAGGGCCGAGACCACACAGCCGGCGTATTTAACTTTAGAACGTGTGTGTGTGTGTGTGTGTGTGTGTGTGTGTGTGTGAGAGAGACCAGGTGAGGTTACAGGCCTCCCATTTAGCACAAAGCTGCTCTGTTGCTGCCCGTGCAGCCTTTATGAGGAGCGTTAGCTCTCACGTGTGATCAAAGGCTCTCATCGATGAATGCGTCTCCTTCAGCGCCATGCCAGATACAATGGCACTTATTTATTTTATTTTCATTTGTATTATTGTGTAATTGTTACAATTACACAAAAGGCGAGACCTTTTGAGCACCACTGATATCATCGTCTGTGAGCATATCAAACAATAAATACATGATAAAAAAAAATATTAAAAAACATATTAAAAAAATAAAATATATTGCTTTTAGTTTTTTGTGCCCATGATTGAGACGTGTCCTTGGGGCACAACAAACTGGGACAGGGATGTCGTTTGTGTATAACCTGTAACCTCCGAGGCAAATTTGTCATTTGTGATTTTGGGCTTTACAAAATAAACTGAATTGAATTGAATCCTTTGCTTTCACTCCTTTGCGATGGAGGTGCATGGAGGTGTGTTTGAGAGCAAAGTGGCTTTTTGGAACCGGCGTCCTGAATAATCAACTGAACTCACAGTGAAGGCTATTCATTAAACCTGCTTTTTACCAGATGAAATAGTCCAACAAATACGACTAATGTGTTTTATTTTATAATACGGGTATAACTTCATGCTTAAATCACAAGCCAGGGCTGCAACATTGAGCGGTAAAGTCACCTTAGATACTCTTTTTTAGTGCTTAGGAAGCAGAGTTACAAAGGAGTCTTTCATGTGCTCGGAAATGCAAATAGATATGTGGAGCTGCCGTGTGGGGAGTTACCTGCTGCAGCGTTAATGTGCAGCAGAGGGACGCATAAAAGAGGCTTGTTCTCGGTTTGCATGAATCCAGAGAAGCTCACCGAATAATGTGAACTCAATTAAGTCCGTGCAAAAGTAGAGTGTTAAATGAGTTGGTGTTTGTCACAGAGTCCGGTGTTAACACTCCTCATAAAGTAAGAAGGCCATTTTCAACATGAGTTGCATCAGGACATCAACACAACACGGCACAGCTGATTGTCCCAGAAAATGGAAACAGACTTACAGCGACTTAGATTTCAGCTGCTTGTAAGATGAACCAGATGGTTTCAGGAGGATCTGATTGAGCCGTTTCAGACCTCGCCTTCCTCACCGCTGGGACACGGCCACGGGCATTTAAATTCATATTCGGATTAAGCTCTCTGTTCACCTCTGAGATATCAACAGTCGTGATTTGCCCTCGCTTATCGGTGCAACGGGCAGTAACAACAACATGCAGGACTAATTTGAGGAGTTTTTCAGGGGTTTTCCTGCTCCGACCGTTTGAGAAACAAACAAAGTAGTCGCGATGCAGCTGCTGAGAACACGGACGGCAGAAATGTGCAAGCGATGCTCTCTGAAGAGAAGAGAAGAGAAATCCTGTCTGCAATCATTTGCCGTGACCAACCACATCACCACGGATCTGCAGGGTTTTCCTAACCGTCCGTTTTCCCAGATACGATACGCTCCTGGTGCCCATGTCCCCGGTTAACCCCGGTGACCCCGATCCCCGGTGGCTACTACTTCATCTTTAAGGGTCTGATTATTCAAAAACAAGGTTTTAGTTCCCTGGGCGGAGGAAAGAAGAAAAGAAAAATGCAATTACCTCGTCGGGAAAAGGGAAACCAATTAGTCATTTGGGGGAATTCCCACAGAAGCCAATCCAACATAAATAATACACAAAGGGAGGGAATGATAACCTGGATGGGGAGTCATAAAAACATCCGTGGTTGGGGTCTTTAAAACTCAGGAATTCTCTCAAAGACACAAGTCTCCATCGCTCTACTTCAGGATGCCCCGCCCCTCCAGCCCACTCAACTTCCTGCAAACTCCTTCCAATTACGCTCACTTGCAATTTGTCAGTCGCGGCCTTGGACACACCTCTTTGTGTTGCTGGCAGACGAGTGAACCCCGTTCAGCTCCAAGAGATGACAGGCCGTACACCCGGTGTCTGGTCCTCATTGATGCCAGCTGCAGTCCTGGATCCAGCGAGCGAGGCTCCCACATGGGAGGGGATGGGATGAATTACCGTTGCACAGATTGAGGGCCTTGTCACTGATTCGCTTGTGATCTTCACGGACAGACGTTGAGAAGTGTCCAAGTTCTTTGGTGACTCCATTGTTGCATCCACTTTGTGTGCCATGCAGGATGCTAGTTGATGCTTGATGGGCCTCCATTGTGGCTTTGTGTATTACGTTGTGCAGGTTGGAGAGGAAGATGTCGAAGGAGCTCGAGACAACAGGTGCAGCTAGCTAGTTTGCTAGCAAGTTTGCTAGCATTAGCTGTCTTAAGATGTGCCTGTATACAATGTGAGGTGTCCGTGAAGTTTGTGACTGACGTTGTATTGTTGCTAAAGTTAAGAAGCGTAGCATTTCTGTCAAGCTTGCTCACTTGTTATTGGATCTCAGAGTGGAAAAGAGGCGGGGCTTAGGAAGTGCCGACTGCTCACTATTTGTGTGCCGTGCAGGATGCTAGTTGATGCTTGTTGGGCCTCCATTGTGTCTTTGTGTATTATGTTGTGCAGGTCGGAGAGGAAGATGTTGAAGGAGCTCGAGACAACAGGTGCAGCGTCAGCAAAACTCGCTTGATGTTGATCTGACATTAAACTCCTTTTGATGGAGCTTGATAGACATTTGCTAGCTAGTTTGCTAGCATTTTGCTAGCATTAGCTGTCTTAAGATGTGCCTATATACAATGTGTCCGTGAAGTTTGTGACTGACGTTATACTACTACTACTACTACTAATAATAATAATAATAATAATAATAATACATTTAATTTATATAGCGCTTTTCATGATACTCAAAGACTCTTTACACAACATTTTAAAATCATCCTATAAACTAAACAATAAAACAAATAAAATAAGAACATAGAGCACACAGTCACACATTGAAAGCAGTTCTGAAGAGATGGGTTTTGATTTGTGATTTGAATATAAATACATACTGTTGCTAAAGTTAACAAGCGTAGCATTTCTGTTGAGGTATGACGAGAGGGGGATGTTAAACCGAGGCTCCGCCTGGTTCCAGGCTTGCTCACCTGTTATTGGATCCCAGAGTGAAAAGAGGCGGGGCTTAGGAAGTGTCGACCGCTCACTATTTGTGTGCAGGAGGATTTTCATGCCAGTGGCCGAACCCTATACCCATATTTTGTTTATACGGGGAAATATGGTCATCAGAGACCCTACAAGTTTGAATCAGCAACATTTTTTTTTAAGCCTCTCTTTCTATGGCTCTCTCACACTGCACTCACAACGGGAGCTTTATGTGTGACAGGTAAAGTGAGGTCTGGACCGGAGTAAAAGGGGCTGAGCGGTCAGCGGAGCGCATTCTTGTGTTTCATCCAACATCCATCCTGGGGAGCCGGGTCGTCTCTCAGGGAGGAGGACCAGATTCTTCTCGGCCGGTGGTCTTACGGACTACATTTAATGTAGGATAAAGTACGCAGTGGGAAGATGTCACTGAACTGCACTGACTTTTGCAAATTCAAACGGTTTATAGAGACGATGAGAAGATCAGTCAAATGACGTGGGTCACACCAAGTCCAGTATATATATGTATAAATAGTAGCCAATGCAGATAGTTGTGCTATTAGTTTTTTGTGCCCATGATTGAGACGTGTCCTTGGTGCACAAAATAAAAAGTGAAAAAAATAATACATAAAAAAATAATTAAAAAAAGAAAGAAAGAAAATAAAAAATAATAATAATAAAATAATAATAATAAAATGAAATAAATAAAAATATTTAAATTAAAGAAGAAGAAAACATATGTAATGCAAAAAATTTAAAAAGTACATATAAAACATTAAATACAAATATCATTAAAAACAATATTAAAAGAAATATATATATTTTTTTAATACTAGCCATGCAGGATCTATAGGATCTATATTGTTATTTTGTGTCCCCTAAATAGCCGTAATTTGACTTTCCAAATATCTCAGCTCTGAGTGTGTCTTGGAAAAACAGCAGAGGGTCCGCCAGGAAAGACTGGCTGACGCTACACTGGGGTTTAATGGCAGGGTTGGTTTTTACAAGGGGTTAACAGGTCTCAGGGGGACTCCAGCAGAGCGTGGAAGAGGAGCATCTAATGACTCCATCATGACAACAGGGGAAGTGTAGCATGCAGGAGGATGGGGGTCAATGCAGGTCAACAGAATAAACTTGTGGTGTCATAATAATTTAGTGTTTTGTTTCCTCTAAATGAATGGAGTGACTGTCTTGCATGTACTTGCATGTACTTGCAGTTACTGGCGAATAACATAATGTACACCACCTGCTGCACTTCTCATGCTCCGTCCACGTCCCTGAAACGTTCCTTTCCACTCAAACTGGTTGACACTGAGCACAGGAATCCACTTGGCTGAGTAATACAGGAATTCAAACTGTCCCTGCAGATTTAAAGTTGTTTTGGATCGAGTCTGGACCAGTGACTCAAAGCTCTGGCGTGTGCCCGTATAAGCCCACATCGGACCGGACCGGGGTCACCGATAAGGGTCTTTCTCCTGTGCCCCTATGAGCTGGCACGTCCAAGGCTGCAGGGAGCCAAAGGCCAAATACTTCAGTCGGTTTGGACAGAGGAGCCAAGTATTAGTCCTGTCTGTCTCGTATGAAACACACACACACACACACACACACACACACACACACACACACACACACACTCGCGGCTGCCAGCTCCTTCACAGCTCTTATCTTCCATCTTCATACGGGGACCAACTCGGCAGCAGAACAGTATCACCTTTGTAAAGGAGAATATTTGCCACGTTTTCTTTCTTTTCTTAATTCTTCACTTAAAGCCTCACTTTTCAGCACAATGTTGGAATTGCATGCAGTTTTGGAGTTTTTGATGATTTTGATGTTTTGTTTTGATGATTTTGATGATTGATGATTGATGATTTTGATGAGTTTTTGATGATTTTGCAAATTTTAAAAACACGAGTCAAGTTGAAAACTGCATTATTTGTATTGCTTAGGTATACAGTTATAGATACACATCAGTTTCACTATGCATTATGCTTCTTAGTGTTTTAAACACTAGAGTGTTGTGCTTATTATAATTTCCACAACATTACACAGGCTTAAAAACAGCAATGAGGATACCAAACGTTCCCAAAAATGTTCATGCCAAATTCAAAGTTTGCTTACTTAAAAAAAAAAAATCAAATACAAGATGAACGCTTCCCGGTATATTTTAATAAATAAATCCCAAAACAGAACCTGGTCTGTTAACTGGAGAGCAAATGTGTGTGTATATATATTTATTTTGTCACAGTTCGAGAGCCAAAACCTCAGAGTAGCATATCAAATGTTGGATCTGTTAAAACCTGAAGCGATGGGTAACAGTGTTTAAAACGTGTTGGGAGTGCTTCTCCCTGAGCGCTGCCTCCCAGTTAATTAAAGCAACTGCATGCTGGTGGTAAAAGCGGATGTCCACAGGGGTCAGAGGTCACGGGGCGCCGTGTAAACGGCACGTTGTTTCGGCTTACCCCCAAGCTGTGTTTAACCAGCTGGAGGCTGCACTCTGACCAGAGTGTCAGAGGAATGATGGACTAGAAAGAAAAAAGGTCTTTGGCAGCGTGCCGCCTGCATGTCCAGCCTTCAACTCAGAGGAGAGGGCTAAGCTTCTTTCTCACTCCATCAGGGAAAAAGGTGGGAAGCAGAGGAGGGTGTGAGATGGTGTGGAGGAGAAAGAAAGAATCAATCCATCATTAATTAAAATAGAAGAGAGGAAGGTTTAAAGCTTCTTTTCAACTTCATCAAGAAAGCAAACTGGGACCTTTTGACAGAGGAATGGATCGTCGGGGCTCCTGCCAGGAGAGTAAAGAGAAATAAAGGGAGGAGGAATGGAAAAAGTCTGACTGCTGAGTGAGAACTAAAGAGGCCAAGACAAAGAAAAGAGTACAACCACAGCAAATGTGCAAAGGTGCAACTGAAGGCTCGACGTTTTGCAGCCGAGCATCGACAGGGGAGCCGTTTCATCTCCGTCCATATCAGCCCCTCCAGCCATGAAGCGATCCCTTAAGAACCTCTCCCCGTCTTTCCCAGCGCTGAATGTCACAGCGTTTGCGGTCAGCCCGAAAAGGTTTTGGCATGCATTCATCACATAGGAGATACTTGTGCAGCTTATCCAAACTGTACAGAGGGAGGCCGGGTGGAGGGAGGGGGGGCGAGGGGGGTCTGAGTGATACCATCTGCTTTGGCTCCGCGGCGCGAGTTGTTCGCTGCACCGTTTGAGGAGCGACTCCTCGGCCAAACCCCGCTTCATTTCATTGACTCGAGTGAGGGCCGCTTCACCGACGCCGTTTAGAGAGAGTTGACCGGACGCTACCGACCCAGATGAGCGCGACCCCGATGATCTGGACCCGATGAGCTCATTTCAAGCTTAAATAGCCGTTGGTTCAGTGGATGTATGCACTCTGTTCGTTGTAAAAGGTTGATGTTAAATCGTACGGACGGGGGGTAAAAGAAGACATGTGTGTTCTTGTATCTTGCAAATATGCAGATGAATCATATAGGAAAATAGTTTTATTGTGTGATTTAAATTATAGTGTTTGTTGGCACTTCTGGGTTTTGCAGATGCCAGAAGATCCTGAATAGTCCTGAATAGTTACAGCCGACGGTAAAAAAAGACGAATCTGTTCACACAACCTGTTTGTTTCAGGCACTTTGGATTCAAATAAGGGAAAATTGTATTTTAGACAGTGAATATACATAAAGACTGATATTTACACATCTGAACAAAATCAACCAACAGCCCTAGTGGTTGAAGAGATTCACCTTTTTGAGTTTGGGTATGCAATTTGCAAGCAGGGGCCTAAAAATAGGTTGGTTTTCAAAAGGTAAGATGAACTGAGATGCCTTATCACCCAACCCTACACATGTAAGCCAAATGCTGAATGGGACACACTTTGTGATTTTTGATGACAACTTTCATTTGAGTTTTGTCTATTTTCCCGCCAAAAGTTCTTTGTCTTCTCCGAGGCCTGGTCAGTAACTTTTGATGCTATGACCCCCTTGAAAACCTTTAAGTTATTCAGTGTGACATTCATCTGTACTGTTCTTCAGATCATTAGTATTTCTACTTGATATGAAGTAATTCTGCTTTTAGCTATGTTATTGGCTGTAATGAAGAGCTCTTGGACCGAGAAGGAGAACTGCTTTGTATTTCAGGAACCATGGGAAAATACTCATCGCCATACCTTCTATCAGCCTGATGCCGATCACTACTTTAATCAAAATGCTTCCTCAACAAACCTCTGAGCAAACGGCGGATGGGAGTCTTCATGCATCCCAACCCTCTCAAAACGCAGCTGTCTATTAGCTGCTAAATTGGGTCAAAATGCGGTCCAGGTTCGGGCCAGGAAGGAGAGGACCTCCATCCTTGACCCCGGTGTCCGGCAGCGACTGAGAACACTCAGCAGCTGTTAGCATCATTTGTCGGGCCAAAACCAGGTCAAGCTCATTGGCTAGTTTGAACTTGACATTCCTCTCGTCTCCCAAGTGCTTGGAGTGGTGTGTCCAAAACAAAGGCCGAGCCTTCTCAGAAGGACTCGTTTAAAGACGGACGGACGTTTATTTGATAACCCGTTGACAAAGTGGCTGGATTTTCTTTTTTATTTGTCTGGGAAAACTGAGCAAAGTATGTGAATTGAACATGACCGACAGGGAGGCAGTGAGTTCACAACCCTTATTAAAGTTAATGCCGAACACCAGGTACGCACTTGGATCTGCCAGCTCTCATTCACCTCTGAATCAGGTGTTGAAGGGAACAGCTACTCGTAGGGCGTGTTCCTCGTCGGCGCTGGTGCCGAACTTCAATCACAAACTTTAATTCATTACAAGGCACACCCGTTTATCAGCTGCCTCTACTAAATAAAAAAGTTGCTTGCTGCCAGCGCTTGCTACTAGCCTTGCTACTAGCCTTGCTGCTAGCCTTGCTGCCAGCGCTTGCTACTAGCCTTGCTACTAGCCTTGCTGCCAGCGCTTGCTACTAGCCTTGCTACTAGCCTTGCTGCTAGCCTTGCTGCCAGCGCTTGCTACTAGCCTTGCTACTAGCCTTGCTGCTAGTGCTTGCTGCTAGCCTTGCTGCTAGCCCTTGCTGCTAGCGCTTGCTGCTAGCTCATTTCTTTGTGACAATTTATCTATTTTATTTTACATTACATTTAATTTAGCTGAGGCTTTTATCCAAAGAGACTTACATGCTATACAGTAGACCGTAGACACAGCAACGGTGAGCAATGAGGGTTAAGTGTCTCTCAAGGACACTTCGACACGGACTAGCGGAGCAGGGGATCGAACCACCGATCCTCTGATTGAAAGACAGACCTGCTAACCACTGATCCACAGTTGCCCAAAGAGGCGGGTCAAAGAAGAGAAAAGACGAGGTTTTGGTTTTGAAACGAAAGCGTAGAAAATAACACGAGGAAAACCCGTCAAGATCCCAACAATGCAAATCCCTCTAAAGGTCCAGCTCCTTCGGATCGCCAATGCCGGGGATGACTACGGTCCATCTGCAAAGTCCACCTGAGTTTATTCCCCACATTCACACTGCGTTCCCACAGAGAACATTCACTCGTGTGCATCTCCACAATGGCAGCGTCCCAATGAAAACATGTTTTATTGTGTTGGGTTTACATGGTGACAGATGTTGAATCAAGGCCATGGGGGGCGTTGGCCCAAACTGATCAGAGCTATGAGGTCTTCGCTTCACTTCAAGTGTTTGACTTTTTTTTATTATTTTACAGCTAATGTGAAACAAATGGAGTAAACACTATTATTTTGTTATTACTGGCTCTCACACTTGGCATCCAGCTGAGAAGACAGTGAGGCTTACAGTGTTTCCTCAAGGAGATTTCTTTTTTCGGCAGCAGTGGGCAAAGGTTTTGTTGTACCTCGTGCACGCTCTGAGGAAACAAGGCATTTCAAAACATTCAATAAAATAACAACTGACTGCAAAACAAACAGTACAATATATTTGTACATAAAGCCTCTTTGACACTACTAAGAGAGGGGGCTGCTTCCTGGCTGAGAGCTTCATTTTTCATGCTTTTGTTTCTCAGGTGGGAGATCCAGTGGACAATAGGATTCTATTGTGTTGGATTTTTTTTATCAATCACAGCTTGAGAGCTGTAATCCAATGCTCTGATTTCCTCTCACACGTCCTCTTTCAAATTAATAGAAGTTAATTTACGAAATTTGTAATGACTAATTTTCTGATAACTGACGTTCTGAGTACAATAATCCATCAATAAATTAACAATTTCTTAGAGCGAAACAGAAAAGACTTCTTTAAAACCTACATGTTTCCATAAAAACTCATGTTTCCCATGACAAAAAAATAGATATATCTGTCTTTCATAACATGGCGTGAACATGGGTTCAACCGAACTTGAAACCCTAAAACCTGCTCAATAAATCAGCCATGAAACTGGAAGTCAGGCCGTTAATCTTTACTCAGAGAAACAGCTCTCTTTAATAATTAATAGTCTCAGAGTTCTACAAAAAGACAAGTTTGATTTAAGCATGGCATTGCTCAGGTAACCTAACCCAGAAGCCAACGTTACGACCCCGTCGGCCTGCATGTGGACGCACACCTGCAGGTACATGTGTGGCAGTGTGAGTTCTTGCATGGGTGTAAAGCTTTCCACATTTACAGGCCGGCCTCCCTCCTTGTCTTGCTATAACAGTGGAGATTGCACGTAGCTGTTAGCGGCCATAAAGATCCCCACCAAGTACCTGGCGGCCCCCTGACAGGCTCTTTGATCCCGAACATCTGACCTGGAGCTCATTTCCTCATCCGGGAACCGACAGCTCAAGGAAACGGGAAATCAGGATCCGCTTATGGAGTTTAAAGCTTTCTGATTTATCATGGCATCCGCTGGGGCTTTAGCTCGGGCAATTGTTTCATTTGTTTCTATCGTTAGCCTTTGCTCTCAATAATCAGGTGCATTTACTCCTAAAAACAGTTTACTGGATGTGCTGTAAATGCTACATAATGTGCATAAATACAATTTCTCAGACTAAATTGGTTCCATCCCCTCGGCCTTCTACTGGCAATGCACACAAATTGCTACCAAGTGCTGAAAAAACAAAACACCTGTTGGGATAGTTTGAGCGGCCTCGGGCTCTGGACTTAAAGACATAATCACGACGCTGCTTCTATCTGATTATATGGATCTTATTATGGGATGCTTTGGCAAAGAAACACATGGAAATATGAACATGTGTACATCAGAGACCTGATGAGACGACATTGGAAGGGATGTCTGAAAGGGTCGTTTCTTCATTTTTAAAAGTACTTAAATCTGACCTGCCTCTGTTATTCAGGTGTCATGTTACAGTTTCTAACCACAGTTTTGTATAATTTTAGGAATTTTTGATTCTTTGGTTTCTGGTGTTACCGTAATTGGATCACAAAGGAGTGCTGTAGAGACGCCATGGATGGCTCTGGTAGAGGCAGCGACCTGTCAATCACAGTAGCCCCGCCCTCAAGCACACGCCGCTTTATGGTCTATTTTACTTTAAATGGACCATAATTTACAAAATTAACATCATGCCGTATTGAAGAAGACTTGAAACTACTACAATGTTTACTGAGGGAATAAATCAAGAGAGAATTAGAGTAATTTCCTATAGACTTCTATACAATCAGAGGAGTCGCCCCCTGGTGGTCAGGAGAGAGAATGCAGCTTTAACACATGAAGCATAGACTTCTATACAACCAGAGGAGTCGCCCCTTGGTGGTCAGGATGAAATGTAATGTCAGGAGAGAGAATGCAGCTTTAACACATGACGCATAGACTTCTATACAACCAGAGGAGTCGCCCCCTGGTGGTCAGGAGAGAGAATGCAGCTTTAACACATGAAGCATAGACTTCTATACAACCAGAGGAGTCACCCCCTGGTGGTCAGGAGAGAGAATGCAGCTTTAACACATGAAGCATAGACTTCTATACAACCAGAGGAGTCACCCCCTGGTGGTCAGGAGAGAGAATGCAAGTTTCACCGGAGGGTGCCTCCTGGTTATGATAAACAGAGAGAGACGGTGACATCTTATAGCCATCATTACTTGTCCTTTGAGGTTAGGCAAATCTCAAACAAACCAAACAGAATTCCCCTCATGCAATGAGCTCATAGTTGCTGAGAACAAATTTTTTTGGATGCATAATACATACATACAATACCTTTTTTTAAGTTATAGTTGACTGCTGCTGCTAAACGAACATGAAAGGAACATGTTTCTGAAACATGTTCCTGAAACCACAAACCGTTCCCATCATAAAGCACGGAGGACCTCGGTCCAACCCCAGAGACCACCATGTTCCTCCCACTTCGGAGCTCCAGGGTTACAAGACAAACCGAGGCTCAGTAACAACTATGACACTGCCCGTCCCCCTTCGTGCTCCAGACCCATTGCATCATCGGTTAGAAACCGAATGCCGGGAAGCCCCGCAGCAGACTTCATACTGGGCCAGGGGTGAGCCGTCAGGTTTGCAATCTTGCCATCGAAAATATGTCTTTGGGGACGAGGTGAGGAAAAAGGAGGACGAAAGGAAACTGTTACAGAGTTAAGAGCTAAAAATACATGTGAAACCTCGATGTTCGCCAGACAAACCACTAACAAAATCTACCAGCGTTTCTCTGCAGTAATCTCAGGTTCTGCTTGCCAGATACATGTTTCTAACCACGGTGATTTTCCTTTAAACCAACGGCCTCCAGCTCTCCCACAGCGCAGAGATTCATTCACGTTTTATGGGCACTTTGTCACTGAACCAGCAGGGAAGAAGCAACATTTGGTAAATAAACAGAAAAAAACAGCTGATTATTTAATTCCATTCTAGTTATCCTAAGTCCCATTGTTTGGTAGTCGCCACGACTCAGGACTGGAAGGGCAAAGACTAATAAACTAAATAAACTAAATAAATGTCTGGAGGACGGTTTTCACAAACATTTGGATGAAGAAATCTCTTGATAACAATACAATCTTAGTTTTGTTTTCCTTGATAATCCCAAAGCCTGACCAGAATATACACACAAGGACCAGTTTTAGGCCCATTTCAGTTAAATGTAACAACAGGATCAGGGCTGAAGCTTTTTTTGTGACTATTTATCTATTTTTTTTACATTACATTTCATTTAGCTGAGGCTTTTATCCAAAGGGACTTTCATGCTATACAGTAGACCGTAGACACAGCAACGGTGAGCAATTAGGGTTAAGTGTCTTGCTCAAGGACTAATTGACATGGACTAGTGGAGCCGGGGATCGAACCACCGATCCTCTGATTGAAAGACAGACCTGCTAACCACTGAGTTTTTTTTTCTTTTCTATTCTGGTCAAAAAAAGGCAGCTGAAAGCTTTCGGGAGCCTGAGAACCAGTTTGGGACGAAGAAGAAGAAGAAGAAGAAGAAGAAGAAGAAGAAGAAGAAGAAGAAGAAGAAGAAGAAGAAGAAGAAGAAGAAGAAGAAGAAGAAGATGACATTGCAGCTTCATTGAGTTCAATGTGCTCTGCTCTCCCAATCAACATTCAATCAATTTTCTTCCCAAACACTTGAATCAAGAAGTGATTGTCAGCCTGATGATAATCCTTCCATGTTATTATCAGACATGTTTGATTACAGTTCTGCTTGTCCACTTCAGAGCACAAACCTGGTCCTCATTTCAAACTGTCTCTTTACAGAAAAGGCTCAAAAGACCCGCTCCAACATGTTTTTACCTCTAGCATGAAGCTAATACACAGAAAAGACACTTTCATACATCTGTAAGCTCTTAAGCATCTGTAAGAATCTGTAAGCTTTCTTGGATTTTTTTTGTTTTTATATACAAAGAGGGAAATAATCAAAATCACATTTCTGGCCACTCTTTGCTCATTAAACGTGTTTCACATTGAAAGCAGGGCTGACATTGATCAAAGAGGGCTGAGAAATTAAAAACACCCAAAAGGCTTCGGTTCGGATCCCTTTGGGAAACTCCATTTTTTTGGAGACCTCCACAGCTACACATCAGTTAAGGTGTCACTAGATGTATGACGTCCACAAACTGGAGTTCATGTTTGTTGGATCCATCTCGCCCAAACGTCTGTATCTGAATGGTTTGAATCCCGAGTGATTGGAAGCCACCGCCCTCCTCCAGTCAATGACGGAGGCGTCTTCTATCTCACGCTGCAACAGAAGGGCAACATGGAGGGAAACACAGTAACAGCATAGTCCGATGTAATACAAGTCACATTTACCACCACGGAGGGCTTTGCCCTTTCTCTTTATTTTATGGCAATAAGCCACATATGTACGGTCTGGGAGTGGTGTAAATGAGAGAGTCCACCACATGCACACATAATGACTGCGGCAACGAGCCAACCGCAAGCCGAGTTGGGAAAATGACTAATTTTCACGTACTCAATCATTTCCTCCATAACTTTGCAGGATAAATAAACACATAGTAGAATAAACAGCAGGACTGAGGGGAAGGTTTCCAGCAGAGATAGTGAAAGTCAAATAAATGAGAAAGGAAGAGGACGAAATAATGATAAGATGGAGACAGAGGCAGATAATTAAAAATAAAATTCGGTGAAAAACTAAAGAGAAAAAGGATATAATTAGGCAATGACACATGAAGGAAGGTGTGCAAAGGAAGACCGTAATTAAAGAAACAGACGTTTGCTGATGTTGGTGACACAACAAGGTCAACTGAGACCAAACCATTAATTACTTTTGCAGCGGGGGTTTTCATGAAGTGGGTCGACTGTGTGCTTGAAAACAACGCAGCTGTGGACCAGCTGAGCACACACACACACACACACACACACACACACACACACACACACACCACCAATCCCACCTCCAACTGGGAAACAATCAGGACCTTCCCTGCAGATGCTCCTCAGGGAATGTTTCTCACTCTTCTGCAACAAGTAAACAACAACCTCTTCACTGCTTCAGGCTGCCAAGGAAAAGCTCCAATGGAGACCACCAAGACCACCAAGCAGACTGGCTCCAATGGAGACCACCAAGACCACCAAGCAGACTGGCTCCAATGGAGACCACCAAGACCACCAAGCAGACTGGCTCCAATGGAGACTACCAAGCAGACTGGCTCCAATGGAGACCACCAAGACCACCAAGCAGACTGGCTCCAATGGAGACTACCAAGCAGACTGGCTCCAATGGAGACCACCAAGACCACCAAGCAGACTGGCATCGGGTGATCTCCAGACTGGGTGCCCAGGTTGGAACTTGCAAAGTTTGAGTTTCTGCAACCACGAGTTTAAACTCAAGCCGGTCTTTGAAGTTTTTTTTTTTTTGTTTGTTCGCCGATGACCTGAAGTCATCTATCAGCTCGACAGGAGACATGAAGCATAACGATGAAGGTCCAAGGTTGGAACAACATACCAGTAACGCTGTGACCTTGGGCAACCTTGAGCCAGTTAACGTCTGGGACAATAAACCTGAAACTACGGAATTTGAATTTAATCGCTTTTACTGATGATTAGCTTAACCTCTAAACAAAAACATGACCTGAGAGCAAAGGTGTGAGCTTTAGTCAAACCTCCTCTTCGCAACACACTGATCAAACAAGCAGAAATCAGTGAGCAAAGGAGGGTAAAGGTCATATTTCAGGACGCCTTCATGAACCTCTCTCTCTCTCTCTCTCTCTCTCTCTCTCTCTCTCTCTCTCTCTCTCGAACAGACACCTGCTTGTCTTTCCTTCCCTGACGGACTCTTTCCAGACTGTCAGAAAATCCCATGTTTTCCCCCCATTTCCAAATCCCATGTTTTCCCCCCTGTGTCGGCCTCTCCCGGAAAAATAAACTCGCTCATTCAGACCACTTTACATTATCGTAAATTGCAGTTTTAGATGCACCTCTAATCCCGTCTGACGGCAACTTATGAGCGTCCCATTTCCTACAAATATGCAGGAAGGCTTTTAAGGTTATGTTCGCTTCCTCGGACACAGGACGCACTGTGGTTCAGTCACAAGCGTTCCCTTTACAACTGTAACCATGTTTATGAGCGTGCATCTTCCAACGCTCCGCCACAGAGGGAAATTTCTGTTTCATCCTGCGTCACACTTTCAGCGGCACTCAATTAAACCGTCTGTCATTGGCCTCTGCATGAGCAACGGGGCAGGTAGGAGCCTTGCTCAAGGGAACTCCGTCAGTGGGGATAGAAAGTGTTTCTCTTTTGCAAGCCGGTCCGGGGCTTATCGTGTATTATCAAGTCACAGGCCTGCTCCTCTAAGCTGTGAAGCTGTGTAAATGCAGCCAGTCACGTGACCTATGACATATGTGTGCATGCTCAACATGGTTAAATCCCCCCGAAAAAATGAAGGCATAATATTCATCGCAAGAAGGAAGCCGCCACGACTCCTTCAAAGTGAGTGTTGATCCCGCAGCTTTTAAATATGCTCAGTTTTGTTTCTGCAATTTTAGCCCAGGGGCGTCCGCTGACAGAAACTGTAGGTCATGTGACCCCTTTAGCTGGGAAGGGGGCGGGGGGATGCACTTATTAGTTTATAATCTTTCTCATATGAGTAAAGATCTCTATCAAAGCAGATAAGAAATAACAGACATGCAACAACAAGCTGATATATAGACGAGTCACATTTTTGCAATTAAAAACTTCACATAAAAAGATAGCAGAAACAAAAACGACTGAAGTTCAGATAATGAAGAATTAATTGAGAGTTTAAAGCAAAGATGTGTTATCGCAGGAATCCCTGATTGTAAACAATACGCCGTGAAACTTCCCCACAAATTGACATATTATCACACATCTATCGTAAGTTTCTTTTCTCAAACAGAACAGAGAGCCATAAACCATGAGGGTACAAAGTGACCAACACCATCTGGGCTCGAGCGACTCAAAATAGTGGTTTGTTTTGTCCGGGATGCATTTAGCTGTTCCTGTTTACCCTCCAGGATAACCCATGTGTTTTTGTTAAAAATCATTTGCAGATACAACCAGCGAGGTCCAAGGGACTGTGGAGCAGCCGTAAGTGTTTACCGTAAAATTTGGGTTATAAACCGCTACGTTTTTCCTCAACTTTGACCCGTTAAATATCGGCCACCACGCTCACCGAGGAGGCATGAGGGAAAACAGGTCTGACAACAAGGAAACCCCTGCCTCTCCCACCACCTCCACAGCGCTAGCAGCAAGAGCTAGTAGCAAGGCTAGCAGCAAGCGCTAGCAGCAAGGCTAGCAGCAAGCGCTAGTAGCAAGAGCTAGCAGCCAGCGCTAGTAGCAAACAACTTTTTCATTTAGTAAATTGTAAGGTACTTAGCAGAATAGCTTACAAATTAACACAATATTATACTTATTTTTGACACAAACGTGCATATATGTATGCATATCACATCTAAACATGTTATGTGTTTGTCAACATGTTGCTCGTTAGTATCGATTAAAAGCAGCAAAGAGCTTTTATGATTCTTCTGTAGAATGAGAAGCATTACTACAGAACAACAAAAGATTACTGATGCTTGTTGTTGTTTTGTTTACTTGTCAATGTCTTTTTGAAGATATTCAACTGCAATGAGAATATATATTTGTTGTCTCGTTCATTCATTGACCTCATAACATTTATTTTTATATGTATTTTGCAGTCTTGCGTCCATTCAATTAATCATTTACTCGACTTAACTCTGACATATGCTCATTCATTAATTGACTAATTGTTTAGATTTATTTTTTCTGTATGTTGCTAACGACTAATCTTCCTGACGTTTAGATCGAATTATAGACTTCAGACTAGTCGTGAAGTCTTAAAAGAAAGAAAACACTTTGAACGTAACACATTTTTATCCATAAGGCCAAACATTGCAAGGTTTGGAATCACTTAAACCATTCAAATCTAGATTAATCAGACCAGCTGGCGTTAGCAGGCGTAGTCTGTAGCTTCTGCGCTAGCCAGCGAGCTAGCATGCTAGTAAGCTAGTTCCAGTGTGCCAATCCAGTCGATCGGGAGACAACCAGACTGACCCGTGGCAGACGGGGGCCGGGGAAGTGAACCGAGTTGGGGGGGGGGGGGGGGGGGGAGTTCGGATCCGAGCAACAGCTGAGACAGCATACGTCAATAATAAAGGGTTTAATCAACCGATATATCGGATGCCGACTAGCGAGGGGCGCATCCCTAGTTGACGCATGTGTCCATTCATTCACTCGTGCATGTTTGCATATGGCTCCATCTTTCTCGCACTCGTTCATTCACTCGCACTAAATTATTCAACTTTCATTGTTGCTCAGTCGCGGATGGAGCAGAGCAATACGTTCAGCCATATGTGGAAACAGGGCAGTAACCGGCACGCAGCAGCGTGCACTGTTTTCACACTAAGCAAACAGATCATATTTGTTATATTTCAACAATCAGGCACAGAAATGTGAACGTTGCCACAGTGACAGCTCTGTTTTCCAGAATATTTACAGCTGGAAATATTTGTCCCTGGTGCTCCCTCTCTCTCTCTGGCAAGTGAGCCAGCACACACACACACACACACACACTTCTTCCTCCCCACTCTTGAAAAAGTGAATCATGGCAGAGGATTATGAATATGGCAAAAGCACAAGCAGCATGACAGCGGAGCCTCTGGCTCAGCAAGGCTCAGCTGGATCTACAGTGGAGGAAAGTGGACAAAGTGGACCATGAAATCACACTTTTCTTTAGTCAGACATCCTCTGATCTCCTCACACACATCCATTGTCGAGTCCCGCCGTGCTGCAAACATGCAAAACTTATTTTTAAATCAAAACTTCACTCCAACAAGTTCACGTTTCCCCGTCGTCTCATAACGAGCGGCTGCACTGGGAGCATTAACCTCCGAGTGGAGACCCCCGTAATCATTTGGCTGGGCCTCGACAATGCTGCTTTTGTGACACGGGGGTCCCTGTGGTAATAGGTCAAGATATACACACACACACACACACACACACACACACACACACACACACAGCTGCAAATGCCAATCTGGATTCCAGCACGCTGACGCCGGCCGTGGTGGCAAATTGTCTCATTGTCTCAAGGACGAGAAGTAATGAAATGAAGCTCTCAGTCGTAACTGACAGCGACCTTCATCTGTGACGGGCACTTTCCAGCACGCACACACTGGGTCACATGACTTCATCTCCGCTGCCTTCGTCCGTCAACGTGCACGTTGGGAGGTTTTCCCAAAGGAAACTCTGCGGCGCTTTCGGCACTAATTGGGAACACGTTGACGGGTCCTGATTGATCCATTCATCGCGGAGAAAATCTAGATTTAAGCAGTGAAAACAGTCAGCAAAGCCTGCCGGGGGCCCTGAGACACATATCAGTCGAGATATAACTGAAACCATCACACGGCACAGAAGCCTGCAGGTATTTATCCCCCTATATGGGCTCTGATGCTTCATCTAGAAGCAATGGTTTCACTCTCCACACCGATACACGTCCAGGGTAAACAGTTTAACGTGCAGGGACTTTGGACCCAGTCCAGTTCAACATTAAGCATCCCATGGGGCATGCTGGTCTTAAAGCAAACCCAACCCCCTGAAGGCGTTCCCATGCTCTCGGCTGTATAATCATCATCTACATGAGCGTAGAGACACACACGTGAGAAAGAGAAAATGTGGTATTACTTTGATAATGCTTTAATAACATAAGGAGGGGAGTGTGTGTCTGTGCTTGGCCTAAATATTGAATTAATAGATAACTTTGCTTGCCTTGCTGAATATGTTTTAATACTATTTCAACATAATTATGACATTCATTCATTAACTTCATCATGCTACCTCAACATTCATTATCCAAATGTGGTTTAATTTTGCCAATTTTGAGCATCTTTCTCAAATTAATATCATCCTGCAACTAAATATAAGAGCATCTGTTTCCCGGGCCGGAGTGCAACAGTTTCCCCTTCATATTCAGCAGATGAACACTCATGAGCCAGCAGAAAGTCCCCCAACAGCAGCAGAAGAAGAAGAAAAACACATGATCCAGCAGCAACACACAAACAGAGCGCACATACCGTCCAACAGCTGAGCGGAGGAGCGCCGGCAGCCGAACCGGAGCGCGAGGAGAAGTAATCCAAAGAACCGGAGGGGAATGCTGCATGGAGACAGACAAAGTCAAAGAGTTGGGAAAAGTGACCGAATGTGGATTTGAAACAACTTGTCCAGAGGAAACAGAGAGCCTTTCATTTACCGTGAAGCCATCTTCAGTGACGGTGAGCTTAGATCACAGCTAAAGTTGTGCTGTTCATGTGTGGTGAGCCCTGGTAAGAGAGAGAGAGATGGAGCTCACTCTGCCTCCCTCTCACTCAGCCACAAACTAAAAGCCTTGGACTCTCCGCCTCCTCCTCCTCCTCCTCTCTCTCTCTCTCTCTGGTTCCTGGTCAAACAAAGGCAGCTTCAGTGAGTCGGACTAAAGGGGCCCTCACCGAGCTGAAATACGACTCCTCGGGTCCCTCTACCCTCCCCTCAGACATCACAACTCTCCAAATACAAATTAACACACTCCTGTTAAGCCCTCCTCCCCCCTTGCTCCTCCTCCTCTCCTCCTCACTGGTGTGGTTTCTCTCACTTGCCCTGCGCTTTAATGCACTTCTTGACCTTGACCTATGGGATGATGCCTCCGGAGCTGCAACCTCAAAACGTTTCCTAGTGAAGACAAGAAGTTATGATCGGATCAGAGCAACTATTCAACAGTTCAAATGAACCAAATCCACAATCAGGCTGTAAAAGTGTCAAACTTACAAATGTATTGGAAGCAAAATCATCAAAAATCTGCACAGTCAATGAGATCATTTACTTTTTCCAGGGGTTGTCTAATATTACATGCATTATTTTTCATCCGTTTGTTTTTGAATGCTTCATGGGGTCCGAGTCAGCGTGGTGACAGGATAGATAAGGTATCCCAGGCTTACCGGGTTATCCAGCTCCTTTTGGAGGATCTTGAGGCATTCCAGGCCAAATTCGAAATGCTATCCCATTCTGTTGTGAGTCTTTCCCAAAGTCTCCCAGTTGGACATGTCCGGAATTCCTGCCTCGGGGCATCCGGTCGGCAACCTGAAACAACCAAAACATCTCAAATGGAGCAATGGCTCTACTCTAAACTCCTAAAGCCTTCACTAAAGATGACCCCTTCCACCCTGGGAAGAAAACTCTTTCCCACTATTAGGACTCATGACAAACAAGAGAGGGGCGGGGCCACAAAAAAAGGGAATCTGTGCCTTCAGGCGGACTTCACTAATCCACAAACTATGCCCGTCCCACGTTATAAGACTACGAGGTAACTTGAAGTCCTTCAATAACAGTTTGCTTACAACTCATACAAATACCTAATATTGGCTTTTACCCGAACATCTTGACTCTCAAACTGCCGGTGGTGGTCATAGTCTGATGCAACATACACAACAACATCATCTGCAAAGAAAAGTTATCCTGAAATGGGCAAGATCTACACTTCTCAGCTGCTTCCTTGAAAATAAACAGAGGTTATTGCAAAGTCAACCTATTCAAATAGTAAGGATTTGTATTCATTATTAGGGTCCGAGCGACTGACGTAGTCAATCCAAGAGGATCCTATTGTTATTGTAAGGGTTATTATTATTACACTCAGATTTTTATTTTTTTACATTGGGAGCATTGTTGGGGTACTTGCCGAACTCGAAAACTCACCAGATTTGGCAGACTTGTCAGACTTGGTGAAAACAGCAATCTGATATAGATGTCATATTTGTGTTTTAAAAAATGGCTCTCTAGCGCCCCCTAGAAGTTGGACCGGCGACGCCCCTCACCCAAATGCATTTAGTCAATTAGAAACTATTTGAATTATTAAATGCACTTTCAATGACCTAAGATAATAGGTTGGTCCGTAAGTATATTTTACTGACCAGAATAGGTTGTTAATATGTGACTCAGTCAGGATTAAAAGCACCGTGTAGTCATCGGTGATCCCTCCGCCACATTGTCTGGACTCAAGTGCATAGTGCGGCGGTGCCAGAAGGAATCTGCCGTCTACAAACAGACAAACATCCAGCAGTCTAGCTGCAGGAGCCAGTGTGGAGGAGGGTGGCGCTGATAAAAGATGTGTCCAGACCTTGATTCTGACAGCCCGGGCAGATAACAGCCAGCGAGCCGAGCCGCTCACTCCGCTGACCTCGCAGGCGAAATTCCTCCCAAGATTGTTGCAAGTCCGTCATATCTTTAGCTCATGAGCCCTGCTTGGGATTCAGAGGCATCCTAGGTCAGGGTTTCCGGGTCGGATTATTAAAAGGATTTATTGATATTGAAATAGTTGACTCCCACTATGTATTAGGGGTGCCAGAGTGAAAAATGAAGTCAGATTTCTCAAGAAATGTCTTTCTTCAAACAAAAGGTAGTTTTTTTCCAAATTTTAATCACAAAAACTCAGATTTTGATGAATTGTCCAGACATATTTTTTTAATAAAGCACTGACATGCTGAAATAATCATCTTGAACCACAACAGTTCAGTCTCAACTCATACTGCATGACAGCTGTTGAGGGTGTGTTTGACGTTTTGTGTATTTTTGTTTAAATGTCTCGTCTTGTATACATCAGCTTGTATACCAGGAAATCAATATCCTCTGAATTCTCTTTGTCATTTTTAATATTTGAGCTTATTATTATACTGTATATCATAATTAGAAAACTGGTTTATTGCCAAGCATGTTTTCACCTACAAGGAATTTGCCTCCGTGTTTGGTGCACACACTGAACATATTAATACAATTTAGGAAAAGCACTGCAAAAGTCAAGAACATTAATCTAAAATAGAATAATTGCAAGAAGATACCATGGATCTGTACATAAGCTGCTGTTACATCAACACTAAGAGCTGCTTGTAATGATCTGTCCAGTTTAGGTGGAAGTCATTAGAAGCCCACGTGGACCAACTGCTTGCAGGTGTTTACTTCGCTTCACAGGTGTCCAGATTAGTCACCGCTTGTGAGTCCGTGCAGATGATGGAGGTCTGTTTGCACAAAAATAAGCTTTCAACTACACAAGAGTCAGTGTTTGTGTTTCTGTCTGCTTAAAAACACAGCTGGTAGGTGGAGGCGGGTTCGGTTTGATGGATGTTGCCTCCGAAATTAACATTTGTTTTTCTGGGATTTTTCGTTATTATATGTGAAGTAAGTTTTTTTGCTCTTTGCTTCCCAGAAATCTCATTCAAAGCACTCAAATATTTCTATGCCCATCAATCTCTCACACTTTGAAATCTTGTGAGCTCCAGTCTCTGAAAGTCCTGTGTTGTGTCCCACTTACTGCGTTGGACCAAGTAAATGTATTAAAGTGATTACATTCACTTAAAGTATATTTACAAGTGCAAAGTAGTGTTATATAAACTGAAGAAAAAAAAAAGTGATGAATCAGCAGATTGCTAATAAGTGTGGAAAGCCAACATTTCTTCAATGGATGATCAATTCTCAAGTAGCTGAAAACAAAAAAAATATGTTTCGGGTTGCCAAGACTGCTCTGCACCCCCCTCCACCCCCCTCTACTCCCCCATCCACCCCCCTCCACACCCACGTGTTTAGGTGAGTGATCGGAGATCTCCATAGCAGTCTGTATATTTGGTGGTAAACAGAGTTAAAAGCCCACTCTTTGTAAGGAGCGAGACAAGAAGACAAAGAGGAACAGACTGGTGTTTCTATGCAAAGAAAACAGTAACACAGAGGGGGGGAGGAGGAGGGGGAGGAGGGGGGGTTCAGCCTGTGGGTGGCCGCAGATTAAAAAAAGGGTCCGAGCCCGAGGTCTTGCTGGTGTGACTCAGCCAGACACCAGTTCGTCATCGCTGGTGAGCGAGCAGGCCGAGCAGGCCGAGCTGCACCAGCTGACATGGAGACGCACCAACGAGCCAAAAGAAAACACATCTGGAGGCCTAGGGAGGGTTTCTCCTCTTAGGGAACTTCCATGTTGTGAACCTGAGCTGCTTGTGGCCGTGATGGACTGCAGCGCTGCCGAAGGACATTCAGAAATGTTGTGAAGAACTTTTCATTGTAAAGATAATGAAATGTGAATCAATGTTTATCGTCACAAGCAAAGTTTCGCCTCTTCTTTCAGGAGGATGGGCTAAATGCTACTATACAGCACCTGGGGAGCCGTTTGGGGTTTTGTGCCTTGCTCAGTGGCACGACGTGACCCGGCACCTCTTCAGCTCCCAGTCGGTGCAGGGACTTGAACCGGCGACTCTCAGGTTCCTCAAGACAGAGCTACAGCTACAATAGGAACATGTGTTGAAGCACAAAGTGTTTTGATGATATTTTCGATCTCCATCTTGGATTTGCAACCTGAATTTCTGCAGAGAGGAGAGTTTAATAACATAAAAACATAAAAGCATGTGGAATAGCGTGAGGGAGCTGGAACCAAGGAGTCATCGTCAATGCTAGATAAGCAGCGTTTTCCACTGCTCGTATTCTAAATATTTCTTATCAGAGGCCCGGATTCCTGGCAGCACCTCTGACCCGCCGTCGGTGTCGATTAACCCTGAGCAGCGATGAATGCTGTGCAAGGAGCGGGAACGTCAGGAAGCAGATTGGGTTTCAGGGAAGTGGGATGACATGTACATTAATGCACAGCTCATCGCTGGTTTATTCTAATTAACTTATAAGCTTTCTGAAAAATAGCGTGGCCTCTCGTCTACCTCTTGTTTTTTATTGCTTTTCATTTTCGCTCCCTTCACACGCTCCCCGTGACCGAAACAAGCGCCCCAGCTCTCGGATCCGGGAGGTATCGGGTCTTCAGCGTTATGAAGCTTCTTCACAAAGCTGGGGGGAGTACCGTGGGTTCAAAGGTCACACTTTGTCTAGAGGGCGGGATCGAGGGTGAGAGCTGCAGTTCGTGGTCGTGTGTGTGCGTCCACAAGTGCTTCTTGTGTTTTTTAAGCTGAAATTCAAACGCAATGTTCACAAAGGAGGGATCCCAACCGGAGACCAGCATTCAGTCTCGGGGTTGATTGGCAGGGACATGAGCTACAAGGTCAAGCCGGTCTTTTAAAGCGAAAGCTGAGCTTTAAATGAATGGATTTAAACCTCCAGGGTCTTAAATAAATAAACCCTTATATTAATTATTGACGGGTTAAGAAAATACGTTTTTTCACACCATGCATGAGCAGAAAATACAATAAAATGTGCTGCACATTGGTGACAACCTTGTACTGCAAGTACATTCACTTATCTCATTATGATTCTTTTTTCAAGTCCCGGCTCACCCCATACCTGCAGAACACTCCATGCATTGCTCCATTTTCACAGGATTATGTAAATCTCCGAAATTGGAGTTGTTTTCCCTGACAAGGAGCTTTAACGCTTGCTTAGCTCCGCCTCCATGTTCCCTTTCCTCTCGTTGTTTATCAGGAACGCTGCTGTGCTCACAGGTGTTTAACATTCAGCATCAGGGAGCGTGCCGAGCAGGGAGAGGCGCCAGCGTTGCATTTTAAATCCCATTTATCTTCCAACGCTCCAGAGTGGAAGTAATGATCGTCTCCTGGTGTGATCGTCCATACAGGTGTTCCCGGCTCTGTAAAATACCACTTTGACTTCTGATCTTCTGTCCTGGCTGAGCAACACTCAAGTTGTCACAGTTTATGCTAAAAAGCAATAAAACAACACACAGTAACATTTTCATTTTTGAAAAAAAAAAAAAAAAGTGCAAAAAGGCAAATTTGGGATGATTAGGAATTCCAGTTCCAGGTTGCTGTAATTATGACATTAAATTGTCATTCTGTGAATTTAAATGCAGGCAGCCTGAATGCAATGCAGGGGAGGGTTCAGCAGCCAGATATTGTTCATCTGCAGCTAGGTAGGGAAAAAAGATGGAAAAATAAAAGTCTTAAAGACGACGGGCGGAGGAATATTTTAACATGTACCGTGTTTGCTGCAGTTTCAGTCAGTCGTGCAGGTTACAGTCATTTAATGTGGACAGAAATCCATGTAGATTGTTAAACATGTTTTTTTCAATAAGTAAGACTCCAAAAAATATATTTTAGAGCCACAATTTACCTCTGACTCATTTGTACTATTTTTTTAAAGACTGGCATTAAAGCCGACTTTTAGTTCCCAGTTTCTTTCCCCACACTTTATACTGGAGGATGTTATTTACTGGTTCATTCCATTTATGGTGAGAAAAAAGGGACAGCAAAAATTTGCAAAATAAATCCAGTCAGAACCAGAACCAGAACCAACTGGCAAAAGCACCAGAAGAACCTGAAGGAAGAAGGAAACGTGTGAAGTCTTGGGAGAGAGTGTGTTTGAGCCGGAGGGGAAATGATTCAGCCGAGCAGGTCCAACAAACTCCTTCATGAGTTCAGCAGTTCACGACTGCATGGTGTCTTAATAACTCAAATTATAAAAAGGTGAAGAAAAATATATTATATTGTAAGAAAAAAAACTCCACGTCCTTTCAGAAAATGTCAGATAAAAAGTAAAGTTTTGGTGTGGAGAGGATTTCTTCTCAGATCCAACAATACATTCTTAAAGGGTGCAGAAGTTTTAAGAAGACCTCGAGCCTCACAAATTAATTTCAATAAAAATATATATTTTTTACATTATTGTAAGTGTGTAAAGTCAGATATGTCCCATGGAGGACGTCTGTCATCTTCCAAGTCTTAGAGGTCACTTGATGACCTCTAAGACTTGATGAGTTCCTTGTCATCACCTTGAATGTCGCGTGGCATCTGCTGTATCTAAAGAGGCTTTGGACAACATTAAGGTGGTTGTGCACCAGCGGACATATAATATATAATCATAGAAATTAATCAAGATAAATACGAGGAAAAACGCATTCTTTAGTCTCTGTTCTGGTTATTGGAGCCAGCTGGGCACAATCCTACTGCTTCCCACTAATGCTAAGTAAAGTCTATCAAAAACAGGCTGCATTCCATGTAAAATAACTTAAATTTACAAAGATTCAGAATTGACCTCCAACATGGCTGCCAGATGATGGCCTATACGTCCAGAGTGATTGATTTAAATTGACTAAAATACAGTGTAAACGCCATAATACAACACCAATTAGTGTGTTACGTAAATCCAAGTGTGCATGTATGTGCATATGCATTCATGTATGTGCATATGCATTCTTGAGAGTGTGTGTGTGTGTGTGTGTGTGTGTGTGTGTGTGTGTGTGTACTGCAACCCTGTAAACATGGCCTGGTGCCATGTTTCACTCTGGAGGGGAGAATATGTTCGGTGGGTTTTCTCACATGCTTCCTGCAAAGAAGTTCAACATATTCCCCCTTTTATTTTCCCCCTCATAAAGCAAACACTGTTCAAACAATTTTTGTCCATCATCATCTTCCCGGGTGGAGAAAAAACAGAGTTAAAGAAGATTGTTTAATAAAAATAAAAAGATCAGTGTAATAAACTGTCGGTTTGCATTCAGCATGTTCTCTGCTCCAGTTATGTTTCTACTCGAGCTCATTTACAAGCTCCACATGTCTTTTGTTTTAAGTTTATTTCTAAATCTGCACATGTTAATTAATGTTTCTATCCACTGCAATCAGAGATCTAATGCTCAACAAAACTAGAAAGACTTAAGAGTCCAGAGCAATAATCTCAACTGATGCATCCAGAAAAATGATCAATAAAGTGTATTACGTTGGAGAATCTCTTCTCCGTGACATACGGACATGATGGATCTGCAGTAATAAGTTACTTTCTGGAGAAAAGCGTTCCTCAGCACACGATTTGCAGAACGTTAGGCGACGACCGCTCGCCGCTGACGGGTCCAGGTTGGCGAAAGTCTCCTGCACATCCCTCTGATTTAGGGTTGTCCTCTGGAAACCTTCTTCCTGGTGTGGATGCGAGGTGGCGGATCATCCAAGTGTCTGGTTTTAACATCTGACTCGGGACCTCTTCCCCCCGCTGGTTGCTGCTCTGACAGAAGCCCCTCCGGACCACAAATAATCTCCATGGCTGCGTCCAGCGTTTCCACTCAGACGCCTCAGCTGTGGGCGGATCGCATTTTTGAGCGTCGATCAAAAAGTCCCTTTTCCAGACTTTAACAAAAATAAATGAATTCCAGCACTCCACGGTTTCACTAAATCCTTTATATGTTTGCTTTTTTTAATACAAAATCTGCTTTCTCAGCTTCCAATGATGTGTGAGATGAAGCTGGGTGCACTGTGGGTTACAGAAGGAGTCAGTAAAGTAAGGTTTAGTATGTGTGCGTCTTCCTGATTGTTTATTCCCTTCACCTGTTCTCGTTCCAGACTCCTCCCCCTTCCTGTGCCTTCCCCCTGTGTGATTACAAGCCCCGCCCTCATTGTTTCCACCTGTGCCTCGTTACCTGCCTTCCCTGTGTATTTCTGTCTATCACATTAATCTTTCAGATGAAACTCCTTGAGGAAGTTCAAGTATAGTTTATTGTCTTGACTTGCCAGGTGGAGCAATTATCTTTTCATATATATTTAAAGTCACAGTAGAAACTCACATTGCTGTTGTCTCTTGTTCCTGTAGCTCACAACATCTGGACATAACACCAGGTATGTCAGAGTCACATGACCTCCAGCCTCTCCTGAACGTTAATGCAACTTATTTGTTAGTTATTTAGATATTTGTTTATTATCCCTGCAGTGGGGACATTTGCAGGATTACAGCAGTAAACAGGTAAAGTGCACACAAGAGACATGGTAAAATGAAAAAGTAATATAAATAAACAGTAATGAATACACTATTATATACAGACAGGATAAAATGTATTCATATATTTTCTGTATTACAGTACATGGCTACTTTTCTTAAAGAATAATACGAGCAGTCGGATGAATCTGAAATACTGAAACAGTCTATAATTTAATAATCAGTATGTGTGAGCCACCTCAGTACACATTACAAAAACAGAAATCAATGCATCACAAGTGTGATGTAATGTTAATGAAATAAGGTTTTCACAGCATGGATAAGAAAGGGCACTTCCTGTTTATGGCTAACACCTAGCGGCTAACACCAACCTACACTGGTTACCAGATCACAATGTTCACATGGTTGTTTGAGAAGAAACACAAAACAAAGGCTGGAAAGCTGAGCTTGGAAACCGACTGAAACCAGGTTTGAATTAGGAAACGGTCAAGCATCTGCTTCAACTACTTCATTCCTGGGCACCCATCGGTGCACAACACCCTCCACCTCATGGAACACTTTGATAATGTTTGCTGCTGGAAAATAATGCCTCTCCTTCCTTTCTCTGTCTTAGGCAATGGCTCAAGTTCTGCCAGTTTTTGGTAATGATTTAATGGTGACTTAGTCAAACACAGGAGACTTATGAAGAGATCAGAGAGGCCAGAAAGGACTGATGGAGATCAGCAAAGCCAGATGAGGTCATCACGCTAAGCCCGTCCCTGATTTCATCCCCTGATTTCATACTGAAAGTAAAAAGGCATGCTGGTAACCATGGGTGAAGCAAACAATCCCCGTATTGGTGAAATTCTTTGACTAATCAGTACCAGAGTTGCCACCTGAGACCAATTTTGCAAACGTCTTGTGAGAAAGTAGCAGCCGGTCCGACGGGACTTCCCATTTGGGGGATCACCCAAAGTGATTAAAATGCAGTTTATTTGTTTTTTCCCAACTCAAAGAAACCAAAAGTCGCCTAAAAATAATTTTATTTTGCAAAATGCATGTGCACATCTGAGAAAATATCCGGTTTTAGAAGTCGGCCGTACACAAAAGCTTGCCTATATATATGTACACACTTCCACAGCCATCTGTTCAGCCGCGATGACACTCAACAAAGGAGGCTCTTCTCTTAACCGCCCCGCCGGGTGGCTCCTTTGTTCTTTGTGTCCAGACTAAGTCCAGAGTCCTTCGCCACCATTCAGCAGACTGTCATCACTAGATTACACCCTATTATCTGCACATAGCTCTGCAAGGGCACGCCTGAGTGCATATGGCGGCGCGTTATTGCAAAGACTGTCAGGTGGGAGCCGACCGCTGTCGGCGAGGGGTCACGACCCCGATGGGGTCCGCCCACCAACCGTCTCCGACCCCGGTGGGGTCCGCACACCAACCGTCTCCGACCCCGGTGGGGTCCGCCCACCAACCGTCTCCGACCCCGGTGGGGTCCGCCCACCAACCGTCTCCGACCCCGGTGGGGTCCGCCCACCAACCGTCTCCGACCCCGGTGGGGTACGCCCACCAACCGTCTCCGACCCCGATGGGGTCCGCACACCAACCGTCTCCGACCCCGATGGGGTCCGCACACCAACCGTCTCCGGAGACGCAGGTGACGGACTTTGCAGGTTTGAAACTGGCAGCTGATACAAGTGGACGTCTGACTGCAGGCGGGTGAGACAAAGGTTTCCTTTTTAAACGGAGGTCAGCGTCGGGTCGAGCTTTTCATCGCTGCAGCTGACGGTTACCCAGCAGAGAATAACGAATGTCAGTCAAGAGATATTGGATTTTTAATTTTTGTTGCATTTAGTTCACCTGCATTCGGGCTGTGACTTACGATATGATATAGCAAGAAAATCATCTTTAATACACCTGCATGGAGAATATTATAGAATACTATAAAACGTGCCCTTCCACTTGATTTATTAACTGTGTTATGAAGAGATTGTACAGTTTTATAGACAGCTGGGCTGAAACATAAACACATGTGTCATCACTTCAATGTCAATCGGCCATAAACTGCTTTATGAGTTCAATAATCTGGAGGGAAAGAAGATATATCTTCCCCTAAAGTATCACTAAATATATTGAATATACCGTCATGCGATATTGCAATGCTGGCTGGAGGCCTGAGTATATTCTGCTGGAACAAAATGTCTCCTGACTTGTTTCATACAGAATATTTGATGAGAATTTAAACTTGGAGTAAAAAGAAAAATCTAAAATAAATCCTGTTTGTTTTAAGCCAAAACGTATAGGTGATGAAATCTTTAATTATACTTATAGGTTATTATAATACAGCATCAGAGTAGGTTTCATGCAAGCCTCAAAATAACGTCTTCGTCATAAGCGTGTAGATTGAGTTCCTCGTTCACCAGATAAGATTAAACTTTAAAATCTACTTTAATTAAAGTCTCAAAAAGGAGGAAAAAGTGAAATATTCACATTTTCCTAAACAACTGAGGTAATCTCCCATCTGCTGATGAAGATCATGCCACATGATCGAAAGCTGCTAAATGGATCTTGAGGTGTTTTCAGTTTACATGATTTTATGTCTTTAATAAAAAGAAAACGACAGTTGATATTTATCCATGGACGCCAATAAAACTGGTGTGATTGTAACTTATTGATTAACTTGATTATGTATTTACTGATTGGTCTTCACTAACTCACTTTACACTCTTTATTCAGACTGCAGCATGTTGTTGTTGTCGTCGAGTGATGCCCTAACTGCCCTAAAAAAAGTGTTTATTTCCTACTGTTTTTTCTGCCAGCCCTTGAAGGCATCGTCAGGCTGCTCGTGGAGCATTCATAGCAGGAACCTGGAGGTTAACCTGCAGACATCGATCTCCAGCAGGAGTTCCTATCTGGCATCAGTCCAATTCCAGACTCACTGGCCTCTTTGCACCAAAGCTCTGGGTTGCCAGGTTTGGGATTATCCTGCACGTACATGTCCAAACAATCAGAATCCATCCACTCAGCTTGTGCCAGATGTGAATCTATTTCCACTGAAAGTCTGTTCCTCTGACGATGAGAAGAGTTTTCTGTTTTTCAAATTCTTTTGGCAAACACATTGAACCCAAAACTTCTCCAGTTTTCAGGTTTGGAGATCATTTGTCTGGGCTGCAACAAGAGAGCAGCCGCGGGTTGCCAGGTCTGCAGCACGTTTCCTTCAACGTGAAACGTTAAAGGACCTGTTTCCAGCTTGGAAACAGTTGTTTAACTCCAGTTTAACCTTTTGGAAGCATCCTTAACGCTCATTATATGAAACGTGACTTTGATTATTTAATCCTCCTCGAGTGGAAAGCGATTTAAGACTTAATTAATTCCGTTTCACGGAGGGCAGTAGTTGAGTCGGGATACAGATGGCCGAGCGCTACTGTAGAGCCACTGCAGCCGGTGTGACCCGGACTTTCCACCGCTTTAACAAAAACACAGTCATTAATCTCCTGCATCCCATCTTATCTCTCGCAACAGAGACGACAAGCCAATACCTCCGTGTGTGTGTGTCACTGTCCACTTCCTGGTGTGTGTGTGTGTGTGTGTGTGTTATTGTAACTGCAGGCTATTTATCGACATTAGGCAGGAATTATGCCATCAGTCGGGGTTATCTCCATATTGAGACAGATGTTCAGCGCGTCCTGTCCACATAACCCGTTGTGTGTATTAGGCCATAAACGGCTGCCACTGATTATTGTGTAATGTGATTACTGATGTGTGAAAAGATGAGAGGACCAGAGGACTGCATTGTGATGGCTGCTCTGGATGTGTTTCACCAAATGCAACCTTTTAAAATGTTTTATCTTCCTTCCAAGTTCTCACAAAACTGTTGAACTCTCCCTTTTCTATTATATTAGAATAAAAGACCGTTGTGGCTCAGAACATTTTCTTAAAGGGAAGGTAGAAAGGTAGAAATCCAAAGTGTGTGTGTGTGTGTGTGTGTGTGTGTGTGTGTGTGTGTGTGTGTGTGTGTGTGTGTGTGTGTGTGTGTGTGTGTGTGTGTGTGTGTGTGTGTGTGTGTGTGTGTGTGTGTGTGTGTGTGTGTGTGTGTGTGTGTGTGTGTGTGTGTGTGTGTGTGTGTGTGTGTGTGTGTGTGTGTGTGTGTGTGTGTGTGTGTGTGTGTGTGTGTGTGTGTGTGTGTGTGTGTGTGTGTGTGTGTGTGTGTGTGTGTGTGTGTGTGTGTGTGTGTGTGTGTGTGTGTGTGTGTGTGTGTGTGTGTGTGTGTGTGTGTGTGTGTGTGTGTGTGTGTGTGTGTGTGTGTGTGTGTGTGTGTGTGTGTGTGTGTGTGTGTGTGTGTGTGTGTGTGTGTGTGTGTGTGTGTGTGATATTCTGTTTAAAGCAGATAATTAAGTGAGTTGTAATTCAACAATATTTCAGAGCGCAGTCATAAATTATAAATCACCATTTCCCACAGCACAAGATCACATCTTCAATATGATAGTTTTGTCTGACCAACAATTTCAAAAAACACTAAAAATATTACATATGTCACAGAGGACCTTGAGAACCAGCAAATATTCACATTCAAGTAGTCAGAACCAGTATTTATAGTGTACTTTGTGGCATTTTTGCTAAAAAAAAGATTATAATTCATTGATTATCAAAACTGTTGCAGGTTCATTTTCTGCTAATTGACAAATACATTTAATTAATTGACCAAACAAGGCTCCCCATCCTGAAACTTATGGGAAACACTGTTAGAAAAATGATTCCCACTCGACACCGAGTCCTGTTGGATCATTCATCAGGTCATTTATTATTTGCAACTAAAGAAGCAGAGACAGACAACGTAATAATTTACTAAATGCATATTCAAGTCTGCTCCACAAACATAATGGAGAGTCCTCCTTATGTCCATAAAACAGTCACGAGAACCCTCATGATGTCTTTGCACTTATGGTGAACCTTCCTCCTCCATATGATAAACATGTTGTCTTTAGTCAGCAACACACAGCAGATCACCTGACTCATAACTGCTCTATATAATAAGGGACATAAGTCATAATTAGGGGAAAGTTCATACATAAGTCATAATTAAAGAAGGAAAGTTCACCTAGGAGTACCAGGCCATATAATATGGAATATATAATTTTTCCCATCAAACACTGTATTATTCCTCATGTAGGAGCTTAAATGAGGCATTTATTTCCTTTATCTGCCGCTGAATCTGGGACAAACTGATTGATTTCGTTCATTAAAATAAATGCCAAAAGAAAAGTACGTTTATGTAGCATTGTTTGACTTTAATGTGAAAGAAAGGGACTCTAATTGGCACCAGGACCGCCTGCAGCTGAACCTCAATGTTAGACGGAGCTGTCACATCATGGACTTGAGAAGGAAGAAGAATTAATAAGTGCCATGCAGCTAGAAACGGATGTTTTGAGAGGGATGGAGGGTTCTTCAGGTCTGGGATGGGTCGCTTTTTTTTGAGTGATTAATCCAATATTAAAGTCATAATCACAAAGGCATTAGTCGTTGATTGGCGGTGTTTAAAAACGTGTCAAAACACCGTCACTGCTGTTTGTCTCTGCAGATCAGTGTTTATGCCATATGTCACATGGGCTGATCTCAGGACAGTTTCTGGACCGGTGATGCAGGAAAAGTGCCCGTGACCTCATAAACCACCATGAGCGCTCCCATCCCTAAACAGTGACTGCACATCAAAAGTCGTGCTCGTTTCGAGCCCTAAAAGTGAAGATGGACTCCACTGTGAGCTGCAGCTGGCTTCACTTTGGCACACGAGGCTGCTGGAATAGGAAACTATACACATGGCGACCGCCTCGTTATCGGCCGGCCTGACTCCCGGTTTTCCTGCCGGGTTTTTCCAGTCCACCTCGGAGAGGAAGCAGCAGCCGGGGGACGAGTGGGACGACACAGGTGGTCCTTCCATTGGACCCGTGGGTGGAAACGCAGTAAAGCACATGTAGAGGGTGTGTTTGTTCACAACGATGATGATGTGTGCATCGTTAAATCATTGTGTTAGCAATAAGAAGTCTTCCACTTCATTTTGTCCAGAAACCGAAATATGTTCAACTGCAAAGATAAGAAACAGAGTTGAGAATAAATCCTCCTTTTTGAGAGGTCGGGATCAGTTTGGGATTTGACCTTTTTTAATATTAAACATTGTTTTCGGACTTGAAAGCAAATAATAAAAACATGAAAAACACTCATATCCCTGATTTTTCTTCATATGAAACAGTGTTTTGTATAAAAACATAAAAATAAAAAACATAAAACAAGGAAGTGGATAACTTTCTGCTCTCAGTAAATGTAAAACTTATCGTGTTTGTGATTACCTAAAGTCCTGCTTTTACCTGCTCACTAAAGATGTAGTACCTACTGCCGACCAGAGAGGGCGCTGTTTCACTCGTTTGAATTGCCCCAAAGAAAAGTGACTGTTGCAGGGATCCTTTTGGATGCACCAATAAAAGGAAACTTAACAAACAATGCAATAAAGAAAACACATATAATAGAGCTAGAAATCATAAAATTGGTGCACAGAAAATGGGATATACTGGCCACGTTGTGTGTGTCACCTGCATTTTGTGAAGTGTGTGTGACCATTTTTGCACATTGGTGGCAGCAAGAAGCACCTTTTTTTTCTGGCACATTTTTCAATCCAGGTTACATAACCACTTTACAGGGTCTTTCTGTTTGGTTTATCCTCTTAGTTATTTACATGCACATTGGTGGCCTCTTGACTTCAATCTCTGAGTTGTGTTCAAGTCCCAGAGGAGACGCAAGGACTCAAGGACTCGAGGCCTTTGATCCTTAAACGGTGCAACAGGGATGTATATATTCTCTTATCCGTGTATACTGTACATCACATGATCATTTTGGGCATTAGAGTATGGTTGCAAGCATGAGATGGCCTGTTTCTGTGTGTGTGTTCTCGCCTGTGTGTGTGTGTGTGTGTGTGTCAGTGTGACTCAGCACGCTGTCTTTCTACTTGGTTCATTTAGTTGGTTCCTGTTTACTCTCTGCACGGCCCATTAAAGGCAGGAAGGACTGTTACAGAACTCAGGAAAGCAGATTAAAGCCACCAGCTTCCTGTCTGAAAAAAGCCACAAAGCAGTTTTTCCCATTAAGAAAAGTTTGGTTTCCCAAAATGCACTGCAGCGCTCCGAAGCCTTTTAAGGAATCAGCAGCAGCACAGAACCGGTCCGGTACTTTTCCTGACAGTTAAATGTCAGCAGGCGTTAACGGACGGAGGAAAGGTGACGTGACTTCTAGCTCTTTTCTCGTTCCATATCGTGAAAGCCCTGCATGTGATATTAAATAACAACATTGTTCCTCTTATGCGCAGATTGTTCACTTTATGATGGATTCAGAAGACATTTTGCACATAAATCACTCTGATTGGCTGAGTGGCTGAGTGGTATCGCTTACAGGTCATGAATGCTCCCCTATCTTCCAAAACCACGACCGCCTTTCCCACAGGGATTACTGTCTGTGTGTGTGTGTCCTTGCTTGTGTGTATTTTGTGTGTGTGTGTGTGTCGAGTGTGTCTGTTGGCTATACATGGCTAATGAGCAGGGCCGAGTTACCTCTGAGGGTAACCATGCTGCCTGTGAGGGGAACCAAGCGACAAAGAGAGTTCATCACTGAAACATTAAGATATATTATATTATATATGTTTTATTTTAGCCCTGGATAGACTGGCGACTTATCCAGGGTGTACCCTGCCTTCGCCCAATGACAGCTGGGATCGGCTCCAGCGCCCCGCGACCCTAAACAGGATAAGCGGTTCGGATAATGGATGGATGGATGGATGTTTTATTTTCTACAGCCAGTTTGTGTTTTACAGGACGGGGGTGACTACAGACACCAGCTATGGTTTATTTTAGCCATGAAAAAATACCTCTGAGTTAGCCACAGCAAGGGCTGATCTGTTGCCTCGCAGTAAGAGGGGCCAAGGGTTCGATTCCCGTGCAAGACGGGCCTTCTGCATGCATTTTTTTTATTTTTTTGCATGTTCTCCCTGTTTCTGCATGAGTTCCTCCCACAGTCCAAAGACATGCAGGTGAGGTTATCTGATGCCCGTCTTTGCGAGTGAAGAAATCAAACTGAAAATGTAACTGAATATTGGAAACCGAGCCCAAGTGTTCAAAATCTAAACTTAAACTCGACTCACTGCAGACTTCCAGAGTTAACTGCATTCCTTTCTTTTCCGTGTGGAGCAGCACAGCCGGTCCTCTCTCACGAGTGTTTCCTCACTCAGATTGAACTTGGCGAGCTGAAACTCTGTGAATGAGATCAGCGTGGAAGCCTCCACACCAACTGTCTCCTCCACTAACTGTGATCCCATGAAAGGGGGACCCGCACGCGACAGGAGGCCCCCAGAGGCCCCCAAAGGCCCCCCTCCGGAGGCCCCCCTCCGGGTTCGGATGCACTCCGGTTGCAGGGCCGCGTGGGCGCTCGCACTCCATCGGACGCCTGATGACATCAGCAGAGAGTCGCCCACGGGTGTCACGCCACCACGGTCCATCATCTGGATTTCAAAGTCTTGATGTCTTGATGTGGGGAATGAAAGAAACTACAGATCTGTGTTTTCCAGACGCAAATGATTCATTCCACAGCCGGCTAACTAATATGTAGATCAGATGTAAAATCAAAAATAATGAAATAAAACAAAACTCTCATGCAAAATGGTCACATTTCAGTTTTATTCGCATTGCATGCTGGGAACAAAACTTTGACGAAAGCCTTTGGGCTTCTCATGTTTTTCGTGGGAACGGTCACTTGTTGGTGTGTTGGATTAGTCCGAGGATTTTTTTTTTCTTTGTTATTGAAACCAGATGTGATGCATGCAATATGTTCTGATTACAAGGTGGCTTGGAAATAAATGAAAAGGTCAAACAATATCTGGTCTGCGAGAAGATTATATGATTAGATTATATGATCAGTTTGCATAAAAAAATGGTTTATAAAGCTACAGATTGTGACACAAAAACAAATGTGCTACAAAGTCTTTCAAAGCCTCTGATCCAGAAACACCTCTTTGGATAGCAATAAAAATAAATTATAATAAAAAAATTACTATTTAACAAGTTTAAAGTTACTATGAGGAGCTTTAATTTTGGCGGTCCCTGTGGATGACAGTGTTGGTACCAGCCTCTCATACAGCTGCAGGTCTGCAGTCTGGACCCCCTTCTGATGGATCACATGCGTTTGCCGGTCTGAAGGCGTCCGTCATAAACAGAGTCGGTTCATAATAGAGTTCCTCGTTGGGCCTTTGAACCCACCACGCTGGCTGAGTCTCCTCGGGGTCGAACCCCCGTCTCCTCCTACATGCGGCCCAGAGTTCAGGGACCTCGAGTCCGCCGGGCCGCCTTGAAGCTTCAGAGCCGAACGCACCGGCCTCCAATGTTTAGCATTCCAGACACGAGATCTGGAGAAATCCTGAGCATCAGACGGAGGATCAAAGTCAGGAATCCTTTTTATTTTTTTTAAGCAAACGCCAACACATTACAAGCTTAATAATTCAATTATTATTATTTGTATTTATTAAAATATAATATATGAATATTATATTTATATTGTTATAGTTATATTATATTTATTATTATTATTTTATGATTATTATATTTATATTATTATATTTACATTATATGTTTGTATTTAATTTTTTATTAATTTTAATTATTATTGCATAATAATTTAGTATGCAATAATCATGAACATAAAAACAATAAATATAATATAAATATAATAATCATATATTATATTATAATAAATACAAACAATAATAATAATTTAATTATTAAGCTTGTAATATGTTGGCGTTTGCTTGAAAAAAAAAATAGATTTTTCCGGAAAAAAAGCGATCGTCCCCTGACTTTGATCCTCCGTCTGATGATCAGTATTATTCCATAACTCGTCTCTGGAATAAAAACATTCATATTATTATATGTATTATTATTCTGCACACATAAAGGGAAATGACTAGTCATCTGTCCGTCACCTCCTGCTGGTGTTATTTGAAATTACCTTCATTTTAATATTGAAAAGGAAACTTTTCACAGAAATCTGGAAATATGTTCTCGTCTAACTTTCCACCCAAAAACATAAACGTGTGATTTACTGCGTGAGAAGCACAGACTGCATGAAAATAAAGGCATTTTAATGACCGACGTCGTCCTAAATGTTAAAAATAAAGTCTTCAGTCAGTAAATGTGCTGTGGTTTTTCATAATTGCTCCATTAGAGCAGTGGTTCAAACGAGCTGCTCTTCCTCTTCCTCCCCATATCTTCCTCCTCCTCCCTGCTTCCTCCCTCAGGGGGAACCACCTCCAGCCTCCATGTCTCAGCCGGCCGGTGTTTCCCAGCTCAGGTGTTTACGTGTGATTCAGCTCTCTTCACCTCGATGATGTCATCAGGGAGTCAGGTGGGCTGCGGAGTGCTGCCATGGCAACACAAATAATAGCAGTGAATTAAGGTCAATTATCGCCTGAATGTATTGTTCAAAATATATTCATAATTCACCTGTGGAGGAAAGTTATTGAAGCTGTGTGTGTGTGTGTTTCTGGTCAATTTGAAGCACTCTGGATTAAAAACAATTAACAGCAAATAAAATAAATGTTTTTCCATAACTCGACATCTCACAGATAATACCCGTGACGAGTCAGATGAGGTCAGTGAGATAACGACACCATGTCGGTGGGAACGAGCATCAGTTGTTTTAATCAGTCTGGCAGAGGAGAAAGGGGGCGGGGCCTCTCACAGGAAGTCCACAGCCTCCGGACAGGGGCTTTCCAGTGTTGCCATGACACCGATGACCACAAATACACTTTGACCCTGTGTGTGTGTGTGTGTGTGTGTGTGTGTGTGTGTGTGTGTGTGTGTGTGTGTGTGTGTGTGTGTGTGTGTGTGTGTGTGTGTGTGTGTGTGTGCGTTTTGCAGACAACACAGCGACATTTTACACAAAAAAAGAAGGAAAAAAAAGCATTTCGAAGCAGACTGGATTTTAATAAATCAACAAATTATGATCATTAAGTCGGCCATGGGCACGCGGAGACTTGAAAAAGGAGAAATCTTTACCCATAATGCATCTGGATGAACCCGTATCTGCCTGTGTGGACAGGAGGGCCGCTCCCAGCCGACGGGTCCCCAGACCTCCCTCCTTAAAGGGGAGGTCTGGAGGTGAAGGGCCTCGATGATGTCACAGGAAGTACACAAGTTGTTCAACGCAGGTGAGCGTCACCTCTGCAATGATGTCGGCTTTCCTTTCATATTTCTGCAATATTATTCAATAGTAGGTGAATAACTCCTGCAGGAGGAATCTAAATGTGAGAATCGTACGACGAGGTTTTCAAATTCTAATGATTTTAACGACAAAGAAGCATTATCCTCATCTGGGTGAGAAGTGATAATAAGAAAATAGGCCTATTATGGACTGGCAGAGTTTAACTCTTTGCCACAGCAGTGGGTCTGAAAGGTCAAGTCTACGCTTCCTCTCCAGAAGATGGTTTTCCCTGGAAAAATACCGAAGTGTTTACAACAGCAAATTTAAGAGCTGGCGGGAAGTATGTGTGTGGGTTGCTTCAAAACTCTGATTTTATTGGCATAAAACAAGACGGATTATTACGTAAAATGTCACAATGGAGAAAAAAAAGCTGAATTCAAGCAAATGAAAGCAGACAAAGAGTTTGCCAGCGGGGGGGGAGGGAGGGGGGGGGGTTCAATGCATTGCACTGACACGGGAACCAAAACACTTCCGATTGGAGCGCTTTGGAGCGAACAACACCAGCAGAAGAGTGTTGGATTAGAAGGTTTAAGAAAACAATGGAAGAAGAGATAATGAGCACAGAGGGGCGTTTCCTCCACGTTCATTCCTCCCATTAATCATATTAATCATCATCATTGTATTCAAGAAATTAAACTAATTAATTGTTTTTGCAGTGGGGGAAAAATAATCTGCATTTTCTTCTCGGAGCTGAACATGAAATAATTTCTCTAGAACATATTAAACAGAATTACATTGGCATTACACACAGCGCCTCCTTAACGTATAGATCACATGTAGTACCACGTTGTCACCACTAGAGGGAGCCACGAGGCCGAGGCCTCTCAAATGAACAAACCAAACTTCTCTTTTATGCCAGAATCAACATTTTGAATTAATCTTGCAGCTCACGGATGAAAAGAAGCACATTGATCCAATAATTCACACATATTAATATATCTAGAGCCCAAAACGGATGCATATCTACTGAGTATGAATCCTCTCATTAAACACCTTGTTCAGCATGGGAATGTTTTTCAGCCCACGCTGACACAATGGCCATTGTTTTGCATGGTTACACGGTTAATAAAGCAATAACCTCGGATATGAATCCTTCACCATCTGTGCATGAGCTCTGGTCACATGACGGAGAGAGTCTGGAAACGAGTAATCACCGGGGTTGATGTGCTCAACATCAGCTGTTCCCACGTCGCCCGCTGCACAATGAGGGAATACACCAAAGGAAACTTGAGGATGAGTCACAGGCCGGACACGAGGAAGAGGATGAGGATGAGGAAGAGCATTTGGAAGAGGAGGGGGGGGCATGGAGAGGTTGATGGAGAGCACTTGTGTCGATGAGTCAGAGTCATTATCTGATGAAAAGGGGAGGAAGGGAGGGTTGAGAGAGTTGGTAAGGGGGGATGGATGAGTCAGAAAAGTGGAGAGCAGGAAACAAATAAAGAGAGGGATCAGGAGAGGTCAAGAGGGGATGTTCAAAAAAAGGAGGGGAAGAAAAACAAGGTATTAAAGGAGGAGAGAGCGGAAGATGGGAACGAAGGAAGAGACGCCAGGAGGTGAAGAGCTCATGGTCACATGGTCACATGGTCACATGGTCACATGACGGTAGCTCAGGTGGAGAGAGGGGCCCCGAGCCCGGACCCCATCACCACTACTTCACAGCTGTTTAGCTTCTGTTGTTTTGTGTCTCTTTGTGGTTGTTAAGCCACATTACACATCTGTTTTGATGTCTCTCTGCAGATGTTTCACATCTTTTTAATTGTTTTGGTCTCTTTGAAGTTGTTTGATGGTTCTTCAGGGACTTTTTGAGTCTTTTCCTGGGTGTTAGTGTCCTCTTGAGACTCGAGGGGCCCCTGATACTGCGGCTAGGGGCCGCTACAGATCATCTCAGAGCCGTGTTTACACCTTCTCCGACTTGGTGTGCAGCCATGCAAGAAATTAAAATGTCAGCTGGGACTGAATGTGATGGTGAAGATGTGATGAAACAGGGACCATCAGCTGCAGAGGGTTGTGCCCTTTCATGGGAACTGCAAGAAGTTTACTTTTTAAAATACACAGATGTACAAAGCGTTTTAAATCAGCGTTTTATGAAGAATGATGGGAAATAAAAAGAATCCTAGTATCGAACAAGCGGTCCAGGTTTCTGAATGTGAAACAGCATCCCCCTCTACTGGCTGCAGACACACCCCAAAGAAGCAGCCGTCCAATAGGATGGCGTCTTAATAACCTGTAAAATACTCATTAACGGCAGCTGGCAAGTTAACTTAAAATAATGAATTTACTGTTGAACTAAATGTGTGAAATAAAGATGAAGTATCACGATGTTCCTTTTATTAATACAAAATATAAATAAATAAAATGCACCATAGCTCAGTTAAATAGCCTTACTTATGAGATCAGTGTCCTAATAATTAAAACACTTTATTCTCACTAATTGATCATGTCCTGTGAAAATACTTCTTACATAAGCAACTTATTCCTTTTTTTTAAGAGTTTCATTTAATTAACATATTTAGAAGATATCACTGAAGATATACAAGAAGAAAAAAGCTGCAGAAGCTGTTTTTAGGTGCAACAACGACTTTACATTTTTTAATTAGAAAACTATTAAGAAATAAAGCAAATAACATAACAGAAAAGAAAACCCAGAAAAGGGTGTTTCAGTCTTCAAGGTCAAAGTCATAAAAAAACAAAAAAACACAATTCAAAATTCCCTTTGTCTTCTGGATCAAACCAAAGGAACGAATTAAAGTATCAGTACCCGGATGTAATACCAACTTCCTCCACACGGTGGAGCTACAAATCTGTGATATCACAGCTCCGAAACACGGTGAACGGAAACACCAAGGAATGGGAATGTCATAAAAAACAATATCCAAATCAATAATTTTTGGATTAGTAAAATAAATATTGATCATGATGGATTGAAATGTGTTCTATTCCACCCTAAAATCAGTTTGAACAAATAAGTTAAAGGACAGTTACATACTTTTATTTTTATTCAAGTTGCTTTTTTTTTGCAATTTGCCTGTGTGCGTGTGCGTGTGCGTGTGCGTGTGCGTGTGCGTGTGCGTGCGTGTGTGTGTGTGCCTGTAATGCATTGATTGGGTGCCCTGGTGTGATATTAACAGGTCACCGGAGGTCGTCCTCCATCTCCTCGCCGCCCTCCCATTGGTCGATCCCGCCTTGCAGTTCTTTTCCTCGCCAGCATGCGATTAGCCTTCAGGCCGAGTCTGACTTAGTGCGGTGGGCATAAGGCGGCCCGAGATTAGCGTTAAGTTGTTTGTGAAGACGGCCTCCAGATTGGAACAGATTGAAGTGTAACAGAGGCAGAGCAACAAACGAATCCCATTGGCTGGTTTGAACCTTGGGGGGAGGAGCTTAATTAGCCAGAAGGCCTTGTGAAACACGCACAGGGTTAAAGAAACTTATGTTTAGTACAAATTACAAATCAGATGCCCATAAACACCCATCGACTTCTGTGGATTCTCTTACGCTCATTTCATTTTTAATTCAGCCTCTTATTGCTCATAATAAGTATGCAGGTGTGACGTCTTCATAACACGAAAGCTATCGTAAGTTCTTGTTCAGATTTAACAAAGGAGATATAGTGTGTTATTTAGTGAGCTTTAGATCGACTAGCACTGGCTCTATTTTATTTTATAATTTAATATCGGCAGAAAGAAGGAAAAAACTGGAAAAAATAAAGATGAGACACCTAGAAAATAACGTAAAATGTCATTTTAAAAATCAGTAAGTGCGGGAAAACCATATATTTCAGCTTCAGTGACGTTTCTTTTCCCCGCAGCGCAGGAAACGCTGGCGCTGTGCTGCGTGTCACGCCGCCTGCGAGTCTCGAACCATTGAGACGGGGAACAAAGATGAGGGTCTGATGGAGCCTCCACTGGAGAGGCTCTACAGCCGTGAATAGGAAGTGGGATGAATAGGATTTGGAGGGGTGACAAATTCGAAGGGGGGATTAGGTGTGTGTGTGTGTGTGTGTGTGTGTGTGTGTGTGTGTGTGTGTGTCTTTGTGTGTGTGTGTCTTTGTGTGTGTGTGTCTTTGTGTGTGTGTGTGTGTGTGTGAGCTACACCAGCTGGCTGAGTCCTCCTTCCCATTAACTGAGGAGGCGTGTGTGTGTGTTTGTGTGTGTGTGTGTGTGTACTGACACACGTAGCCGTGCATAAACTCGCTTTTGATGATCCCCAAAAAACAAGTTTTTTACAAGTTAGTCTGCGGTGGAACTGAAGCCTCCTCCTGTGACATGCTCATATTTTAAAGTACACTTATTCCTTCATATTTGTACATTGTACACAACCTCGTGTTGTGTATTGTTTGTTCGCTGCATTGCCGTGACCCCTGCAAACGTTTCTCAGTTCGATGGAGGAGGAGACCCATTGTTATCATCCCAGCTCATGAGAAACTGCCAGAGGTTTGCTATTCCTGGTAAAAAGAAAGAAAGAAAGGAAGAGTGGGTGATGTTGTGGTTGCAGGCTTTAAGGAACACGCGTTTGGGCTCCAAAGCCATGTGGGCGCATGGAACTTCCTGTTTATGCAAATAGATTTGATTCCCGTTTGAATGCCTTAATGAGATCGTACGACATCCTTGAGGTTGAGTTTTCGACGGCGGGAAAAATGACATGTTGGGAGGCCGAGATGGAGCCAAGATGGAGCCAAGGTGGAGCTGAGATGAAGCCAAGGTGGAGCCGAGATGCAGCCGAGATGGAGCCAAGGTGGAGCCAAGGTGGAGCCAAGATGGAGCCAAGATGGTGCCAAGGTGGAGCCGAGGTGGAGCCGAGATGGAGCCGAGGTGGAGCCGAGGTGGAGCCGAGATGGAGCCGAGGTGGAGCCAAGGTGGAGCCAAGGTGGAGCCGAGATGGAGCCAAGGTGGAGCCAAGGTAGAGCCAAGGTGGAGCCAAGGTGGAGCCAAGGTGGAGCCGAGATGGAGCCAAGGTGGAGCCAAGGTGGAGCCAAGGTAGAGCCAAGATGGAGCCAAGATGGAGCGTTCCCAGTCCCACCTGTCCTGTTCCTGCTCTGTAAGGTCTGCATGCGTCCAGTTAGTCCCAATAGCAGGGAATGCAGACGCATCCAGGCCTTTGTTCCCTTTCGCTTCCCTGCAGCGCTTCAATGCACATTCATGCTGAGATCCTACAGCCAATGTAACACACACACACACACACACGCACACACATCCCTCAGAATCCCATTGTAACATGACAATCCGGAGAGTGTTCCTCGTCACGTCTTCTCCGAGCGTCCGCTTCCACTAATGCATCCAAAGCAACACGCCAATTATCTCCGGTATAATTATCTTCACCGGGCGCCATGCGGAGACTCGGCTTGCCATTGATTGACCATTGACTGCATGGCGGGATTTGCCCTTGTGGCAAATTGCTTTTTGGAAGAAAAAAAACAAAAACGTGTCTTCTGTCTCCTCGCATTGATTCTCGAGGGGACAATGAGGCTCGTCAATAACAAATCTAAGGTTTTAGCATTAGCAATTTAAGCCGAGGCGCATAAAGAAAGTGTTTCTGGCTTAAATCTTTGCAAGGTCACTTTTTGTTACAGAATATTAGTCCGGAGGACGGCCATTGGGAATCGATCCCCGGCAGCTGAATGAAGGACCAATCAGCCGACCGCGGTGGGTAAACGCTGATTTAAGCTTATGGAAAACTGGCTTAGCTGGGACAGTTATGCTGGAATTAAACACGTCCCCTATAAGAGTGATTGTCCAATCACAGCCTCGGCACCTGCATCTCGGTTGGAGGATGGGGGGGGGGTACCTGGCAGGATGTTTGGACCGTAAAAGACCCTCTTTGTGATGTAACACACGTAGACTCCTACGCATGTATGGACCCCCCCCCCCCCTCACCGGGCTCTGGCCTTAAGAGGGGTTTGGTTGCCGGGTCTGGGAGAGGAGGGAGGCGGCGAGGCAGGTGCTGCTGCCGGGGAACAGAGGACCACTTGTGGCTCTTTTGAGTGTCTCTCCACACTTGCCCATCTCTGTGCACCCCCCCCCCCCCCCCCCACACACACACACACACACACACACACACACTCCCCCTTCATCACGCGCATCTTCATCACCACAAAACAAGTGTGAGCGTGGATCCTCGCCTCCTGCCTGACAATTCCTTCGCTCCTCGTCGTCATTGGCCAAAACAAATCTGAATCCTGATGAGGTCATTTCCCGGGCCACGGGGACATAGACGTGGCAGAGTCATCGTTTTTTAACCCTAAAAGTCATTTTATTTCTTTTACCGTTGAATAGTATTCTCCCTGCATCGAGTCTCTTCCAGCCATGACGGGTCCTTTCAGGGTAACGGGCTCTGACTATTAAGAAGAGATCAAACTCCCTTCGGCCGTCGCCTCATTGGCTCAGAGATCCGCCCAAACAAAACAACAACAAAAGTATGTTTTTCCTTTTCTCTCGAAGGTGCTGTTTGACATTTAAACATCAGCAGATCAATATCGCATTCCATTTCGTGTATTTGTGTGTAGTACTTGTATTTATTTATTTTTAATCTAATTTATATTTAATTGCCGACCTTCATACATTATTGGAAACACTAACAACGACCTATCCGCCAATTATACCGCATTTGCTATTGCATAAATAATGCAATGTTAAAGGAGTAGTTTGACATTTGGGGACATTAGAGCGTATTTAGCCTCCGCTGTGTATCCTCACACCTTAATGGCCGAATGGGGCGGTGTGCAAAGCATCCGGCGGCGTCGCTCGTCTTTCAAAACAACTGAACATCTCCCACGTCGCCCCGTGAGAAAGGACGCGGCATCGGGTCGACGGCGACTCGCGTGAGCGTGAAATCTGTGCAGATACGTTTCTGCAAAGGCGAGCCAAAGGTGAGCCGAAGGTCAAGCAAACACAGGACTTTCACTCAGGAGACCGCCGTCCGTGTCCCTGTGCGAAAACCAAAAATAAAAAGTTGAACTGGAAACACGCAATCAAGAGCAAAGTAAAGAAATCACTCAACTATGAAACACAGCGCTCGTTAATCTTTCATTGGCCGTCCAGGGTGGTATGATTAAGGCCCCGCCCACTCTCCGCCCACTACGAAGTTGCCTCGTTGTGTCTCCACAACACTTTCAATGACTGAAGTCTGAAGTCATTTGAAGGTCGTTCGCCATTGAGGGGACAATTACCGGCGTGACACGTTGAAAGAGCACGTCCGTGAGCTCCGCCTCCCTCGCCGTCCGACCCTCGCACCCCGCCCGGGGAGCCCCTCGCTCCCCGGGCAGCCTTGAATCAAACGCCCTCTCATCTCCAGCGACCAGGCGGCAATCTATTTCTCATTCTCTTCTCATTGTTGTTGACACACTGTCATGTCGAGTCCTTGCTGCCTAGCAACAAAATCCCGGGCAGACCTTTTTTCCCAATCTTCTAGCAGGTGTGGTGGGGGGGAAGCTCCGCCCCTTTTCCTTCCCTGGAGGAGCGATTGAAAGGTCAGGTCGCTCCTCGCCTTGTCTGACAGCGTGCAGATTGTCTTTTCTGAAAACACGGAAGAGCATGCGTGTTGGGGGGGGGGCTTCACTCGGGGTACATGCAGAGTGGCAGCAGTGTGCATGGAGGGGGGAAGGGGGAGGGGTTTGCTAGATGATGTCACACTTTCCGCATCACAGCCTGAGTTTGACCCCAATCAGACTGCTCCATTGTCGTTCTTCACAGAGGTCAGGGCTCCTGTGGAGTGGCTTTGTAGGCACAATCAGTTTGTTTTTGGGGGGGTGGGGTTACAAACTGGATCATGGTATCGCATTTTTGGCCTTTTTTCGATGTGGGAACAGCCATCGAAGCAGCTGAGAGATCAGGCGGGTTTTTTAAAGGGCAAATACAGACTGTGTTTTATGCTCCCAGATGAACTGTCGGTGTAAATTCCAGGCGCTGTGTTTGACACTGGGCCTCATTGAAGCCACGTGGCCGGTCAGGCAGGAAGGAGGAGTGATGCTCGCCTGCCTCACGTCGTGACATTAACGATGTACTTGCTGATGATGCGTAAAGGCCCTCGCAGCATGTGATCCCTCTTGAAAACCAACCAAATACAACCACACGTTCTTTTTTTTACTCTTTTATTTTATGCATGCGCCTGATGATTTGCTCAGTGGACAATTTGACTGTGTTTGCACATTACAATGTATTACAAAGACAACATAAAGGTGAAAAGAAATTGGATGAGGTTTTTTTTTTTTCATCACAACGTTAATTTCATATTTTTGGAATGACTCATCTGTTCTCAAGAAATTAAAAGGAGGGCTGCTTGTTCATTCAGCTGAAGGAGCTCTGTGATTGGACTATTGTACTGAGCACTATGAATGAATCACAAGTGAACAACAGTTCAACCCTGGAACGTTTCCGCTGCGTTTAGGCTACGAACCTGGTGGGAAAAAGGAGCACTTAAAATGATCTTTATTCTGAGTCACTCCCTTGTTTTCTCCCCAAAGTGCAAACAATGGATGCGCAACCTTTCCATCTTGGTAGTTTGATGCATTTAAAGCACTCGGGCCTCGTTGGTACCGCTGGCACTGTGAAGAGAAGACTTTAGTTTGGCCTAGCATGGCCTAGCATGGCCTTAACATGGCTTAGATGGCCTTAGCATGGCCTAGCATGGCCTAGCATCACCTAAACATGGCCTAGATGGCCTTAGCATGGCCTAGCATGACCTTAGCATGACCTTAGCATGGCCTAGCATGACCTAGCATGGCCTTAGCATGGCCTAGCATGACCTAGCATGTCCTAGTATAGCCTCAGCATGGCCTTAAAATGGCCTAGCATGGCCTTAACATGGCCTAGCATGACCTTAGCATAGCCTAGCATGGCCTTTGAATGGCCTTAGCATAGCCTAGCATGGCCTTAGCATGGCCTTTGAATGGCCTTAGCATGGCCATGATTTAGCGTTCTTGTTGCGTCACAAAAGATCGGGATGCCAAAAAAAGGACCCGTTCAAAAGCCACCTCTGTCCCCCCTCTGCTTTAGATCCACCGTCTCGCAGAATAATCAGGAGGGCAACGAAGCTACAGGCCGCCTTCAGAGAGAGCCGAGCCCCCTGGATGTGTAACGGGGGAGAACTGAAGCACCCGTCTCTCATGAATTAGCATGCCAACATTAGCATTGGAGACGGGTTCCCCTGTTCCGGCGCAGATGAAACGCTGAGCCTGGAAGTCTGTCTGAGGGGTAATATTAGCACACGTTCAGCTGCAGCCGGGAGGAAAAACACCTAAAAGGAGAATTCGAGATTTGGAGGAAAATGTCAGAGTGGGATGAGGAGATCGATGTGGATTTAATCGCTGTGGGGGAATTGGTTCGGGGAGATTAGCACAAAGACTGGGAGCAGAGGGAAACATTAAAATATAATGTTATATATATATAATGTTCACCGAAAGAAGTATAATAAACTTCTCAACACCTCGTAGTTTGTCACATGCACATGCTGTTAAACTCATGTCTGCTATCTTTAAAAATAACTGTTTTTAGCAGTACTTAGCAGTATTTCTTCTGAAGCAACATAAAACTCACACTTCATCATATGACTGAGTGAGATAACTTAAAAAGCCTGATACCAAAACAGCTCAGAGGGTTTCGGGTGGCGCGAGTCATGTGACACCTGCGACGTGCGAACACGCCCATGACAAAAGAAAATGTGTCTCTCTCTGCGTGAGATTGTAAAGACGCACACATCCCCTGAGGTGGAATGGTTTCATTCATTCAACCCAGGTCATGTGACACCCAGCCCCTCCCTCAAGATCAGAGGAGTTATCTGACATGTTCACTATTTGATAAACGACAGCAGAGAAGCATGCAGCCCAACCTGCTCCAGGCCCACCTCCATAACCCTAACCCAACCCCAACCCTCCTGCACATCGTGTACGTTCCCATCGAGGCTCCGCCTGGCAGACTACTGATTACGCTGCTGGAATCCATATTTTTTAATATTAGCAACGCATCAAAGGACTGTTTGTAATGTGAGAAGGCTCGCTGGTCGACAAACTCACAGGAGTATCATCATCATCTGTAGAAGGGAGAAAACGTGTTATTTAGCCGCTAAATGGTCTTCAACAAAGACGGATTAAGTAATAACTAGCATATTTGTTGATATGTTACATTTACAGCTGGATAATCTCATGAAAATGTGCCACCAGTCAAATGATTTGCGACAAATGATTGACAAACAGTGAACTTGGGACCAGTGGGGGAGAAATAATTAAATAAATGACTTGGAGTAAAAAAATAAATAAATAAAGTATACTTAAATCAAAAATTACAAAAATCTAATAAATAAATAAAAATAAAAAAGTGAAAAGGTACAAAAGTTAATGAAAAAATAAAAAGTCAGAGGAATCAGGACAACTTGTCAGGTGTATTATCAGTTATCGTCTTAATTAGCTTCTCTGGACCGCTGAGAGAAGAAGAAAACACTCGTACTGCTAAGAGAAGAAGAAGAAAACACTCGTACTGCTAAGAGAAGAAGAAGAAAACACTCGTACTGCTAAGAGAAGAAGAAGAAAACACTCGTACTGCTAAGAGAAGAAGAAGAAAACACTCGTACTGCTGCTAAGAGAAGAAGAAGAAAACACTCGTACTGCTAAGAGAAGAAGAAGAAAACACTCGTACTGCTGCTAAGAGAAGAAGAAAACACTCGTAATGCTGCTAAGAGAAGAAGAAAACACTCGTACTGCTAAGAGAAGAAGAAGAAAACACTCGTACTGCTGCTGAGAGAAGAAGAAGAAAACACTCGTAATGCTGCTAAGAGAAGAAGAAGAAAACACTCGTAATGCTGCTAAGAGAAGAAGAAGAAAACACTCGTACTGCTAAGAGAAGAAGAAGAAAACACTCGTACTGCTAAGAGAAGAAGAAGAAAACACTCGTACTGCTAAGAGAAGAAGAAGAAAACACTCGTACTGCTAAGAGAAGAAGAAGAAAACACTCGTACTGCTGCTGAGAGAAGAAGAAGAAAACACTCGTAATGCTGCTAAGAGAAGAAGAAGAAAACACTCGTAATGCTGCTAAGAGAAGAAGAAGAAAACACTCGTAATGCTGCTAAGAGAAGAAGAAGAAAACACTCGTACTGCTAAGAGAAGAAGAAGAAAACACTCGTACTGCTAAGAGAAGAAGAAGAAAACACTCGTACTGCTAAGAGAAGAAGAAGAAAACACTCGTACTGCTGCTCAGCGGCCTGTGACTCATTTCCTTTGTGGCGAGAAGCAAAGGCCATCGCATCACAGCGAGAGGGGAGAAACATGGACAGTCATTAAATAAATCTATATGAATAATAGATTTGAAGAAGAAAAAACATTATTCTTTCTTTTTTTTTTTACTCACCATACATTTTGACAGTTTCATCACTTTCCTTAGGGTTGATACGTTCAAATCCATTGAAATTAAAAGAAACTTTTGATTATTTTACATTTATGCATCTAAAATGCAATGTCCAAAATAAATAAGTTGTTTGGATTCATCATGTTAATCACATTGTTTTCTAGATTCTGCCTCATTTGTTTGTTTTCATTCTTAAGATTCTGGATTCTGTTTTGTCTCTCTATTCTTTCCGACCTGTAATTAAGTGTGCGTGTCATTTCCTGCTCTCTTCAGTACTTGGAAAGCGGAGTCACCTTTCAGAGAAGCGGGGCGCCTCACACCTGTTGTCTGACACCACAGGGTGGGAGGGGTGAGACACACACACACACACACACACACACACACAGAGAAGTGTGAGCGGTGTGTGTTAACACACCCTAACCCTCTGGCTGTCCAATCCTGATGGAGACATCTGAACCAGTGGTGGCCAACAGCTGCACTTGGGTTTTTTTGCCCTCTGCCACGCCTCAGGGCTCGTGATGGATGCAGAGGAATCCGCTGGTGAAAGCCATCAGACTTCTTCTATTTTTTTTGCTTGTTGGAGTAAACATGTAGGCTTGATTGAACTTTCCTGGTGAGATGATACTTACTCAACAGAGAGAAAACAAACCCTGAAACCTGAGCACCTTCTGCTCTGCAAGACTTTAACCCGCATGCTGCGTTCCCATTACAGGGAAAGAGAAAGAGAAGGGAGGTGCACACAAGACACATTTCAGGGAGAAAAATGTGCGTTGAATTTATTGGAAGAATACGTAATATGTGCTCCAGTTGCAGCTGCCGTCCCCCCAGAGGACCCCCCCCCCCTCCCCACAAAGCCATACGGTTCACACCCACAAACAAATTGGATGAGAAAAACAACTTTATTTCTGGTTCGCTCGCCAAAAACAAACCACCTCTGACTGTGTAATGAGAGCACGGTTGTGAGGTGGGCCCGTTGATTTTGACTGATTCCTCTTAAACAGGAATAATCTGAGGCGGGGGTTATGCCGGCAGCGCTCCAGAAATGGACGAATCTGGGAGCGATTTGGGCCTTTTGATTGGGAAAGATCTGTAGAGTCCATGTTGGTTTATTCTTCCTGAGATGCTTTCTTCCTCCTAGCAGGGCTACAGCACCTGCATTATGGTCTGTTTGACTCTAAATGAGCATAACTTACTAAATGAACACCCAATATGGCGGCTTTGGATTCCACCATCTGGGAATGAGCATTTCAGATAATACAAGAGAAAGTTGGCGCCTAGGTGCAATTTATCAATCTAGATGTTTTTGTTGGTTTCCTTTAGTTACGGCAACATCAGATGAAGAGACATCGACTTCTATATACTGTAATGAAATAAGTCTGCTTGTGAAAAGAAATATATATATATATATATATATATATATACACAGACGTGGTAACTCAGCACCACAAGGCGCTGCAACATATTTGAAACATATTTCTTTTTATTATTATTTGGGGTTAACCCCTCCCTTTAATTAATCCATGCAAGTTGAGTTTCCACCAACTAGCCAGCCAATAGCAGCTCGTGGTTCCTCAGTCCAGTCGTGATGCTCAGCTTCTAAGCTGGAACCAGTCGGTTAGCCTAGCTTAGCATAAAGCCTGGGAGCTGGCTAAATTTAGCACACAATGCCCCAGAAAACAACAACATGGACACAATGCGTGACCTTTGCAGGAGACGGCATTAGTCTCAGGAAGAACAAAACAACTCAGATTCCCTGTCGTGACTCGGCTGTGTGGTCTTTTCAGCTCGTCCGTAATTGCTTTTATCATCTTAGGAACATCTCTAAAATTCGCAAATTGTTGTCAAAGAATGACCTGGAAATGATAATTCACGCTTTCATATCAACAAGGCTTGACTACTGTAACTCTCTGTTTACCTGTCTCAATACGTCTGCTTTGAACAAACTGCAAATTGTTCAAAATTCTGCCGCTAGACTTTTAACAGGTGCCCCTCGAAGGTCTCATATCACTCCAGTCTTGTCGGCTCTCCATTGGCTCCCTGTAAAATTCAGGGTTGACTTTAAGGTTTTAGTGCTGACTTTCAGGGCCTTAAACGGTCAGGCCCCACAGTATATCCGAGACCTTTTGAAGCCGTATCTCCCTAGCCGGACTCTTCGGTCCTCTGACCAAAATTTGCTTGCAGTCCCTAAGACTCGTTATAAGACCCGAGGGGATCGGTCTTTTCAGTCTGTTGCTCCCAGACTGTGGAACGCCCTGCCCCTGTCCATGCGTCTGGCTGGCTCTGTTGTCTCTTTTAAAAAGGACCTGAAAACTTGCTTATTTAGGAAAGCTTTTGGTTGATGGGTTCTCACTAGCGTCCCTTTCCTTTGATATATGTATGTATTTTATACTGTTTGTCCTACCTATTCTGTTGTACAGCACTTTGTGATTTTATCTGTGAAAAGCGCTTTATAAATAAATTTTACTTACTTACTTTTCCATTTAGAGGCCAAATTATTCCCACGTTTTCCAATTCAGCCTCGCTGGAGCTCCGGCAAGACACCCGGCCCACCTGGTCTTCAGGGGGCGTTAACCACCACAAGGACGCTCCTGGCGTTGTGCGTTGTGGTAAAACTCAACTTCCTTCATTGTGGCCAGCTGACACACATTTAAACAAATCAAAAAAAGCCTTTTGTGAGCGTAGAAAAGTCTTTGACGTTTAATTTAACCTGTAAAGAGCTGGATCTTTGATCAGGTGAAGGACTCTTTGAAAACATTGTGGAGAGAGAAACATGCATAGAAATGACACTGACTCCAAATGACTCACATTTAATGCCCTGGGCTTTATTGTCTTATTTTAGTGAGAGTTCCGTCACATTTGTTTTTTGTTTGTTTCGTTTTTTTTAAGTCTTTTCAGCCTCCAGGTGGGACAAGTAAACCTCAAGGATATATCCTGCCATTGGACTGGGCATTCAGATTGTGACAAAGACCAGAAGCACTACTAAGTAATGCTGCCTTTGTGCCTAACTCTTCACAGAAGAGAGTACATATAATTCCCCAAAGGAAGGCACCCAATACTTGTGGTTTTTTTGGCCTTGCAGCCGTCTGGAGATTCATTTTTTTTTTCAAAAGAAAAAAAAATATATAAAGAAAATAAAGAAAAAAGGGGAAGAGAGAGGAGAAAACTGACGTTTTTTTTTACCCTCCACCCCCGACCCCCCCCTCATTAGCATTTTTTTTGTTAATAAAAACTGGAATGATGAAACGCGTACAGCGATCACTGCCCATTCACCTCCCTTGTCACCTTGTGCATGAACAAGTAACAAACCAACAAAAGAATGAAGTCTTTCAATTAACGGAAAGCTTACAATCAAGTTTACCACAAGAAAAACAAAAAGAAATACAAAAATAACTGAATTTTTTGTTTTACAAAAATGTTTGTGGGATAAAACCAAAATGTTCAGGGGACTCTGCTTGCATGAAAAAAAATGAACCCCTTTAAAAAAAAAAAAAAAAAAAAACGATACAAAAGCAGCATTATTATTTATCAAAAATCATGAACAAAAAAATTAAATCACAAACAAAATAGTGCTTTAATCAGAAGCAGCAGAGGCTTCTGGGAAGAGACTTCACCCCTGTGTTGTTACTTGTGTTTGGGACAATGTTAATGGGAGCTCCCACACCGCCTCATCTTCATCCTCCTCGTCTTCCTCCTGGCCTCTGGTCTGGATGTAGGTCACCATTGATTTTCACACAATCCACAGAGAGAAGCACAGGGACCCAACATAAACATGTGTGCGTTTTTGTGTGTCTGTGTGTGTGTGTGTGTGGGGTGGGGGGAGGGGGACCTGCTTTGTGTTCACACTATACAAAAATACCCAGGAGTCCGTAGCTACCTAACATTTAACTACAGCACAGGAACCAACGAAGGTACAGTGTACAAATAAAAAAACTAAACAAACCCCAAAAAAACAAACAAAGAAACTGTAAACACAGCACAATAAATAGATAAAAACAGCAGGCTCCGCACCATGCACATGTGTGATAAAAACTTCTCTATACAACTCCCACGTCGCTCTCACGCGCCACAAGTCACTTGGCTTACTTTTTTTTTTCTTTCTTTCTCCGCTCTCCTTTTTTAAGTTGGACTCCCAAGTGCAAAACATCACAAATGGACAGTTCTGTATTCAAGTAATATATATACACAGGGGAGGGCAGTGGAGGGGGGGGGGTATTACAAATATGTAGTTACTGTACAGATACTAATTTCGCCATATTCATAATTTACAGATGTCGATCTTTTTACTTTTAACAAAAGACAAATTTTAAAAAGTATGCGAGATGAGGATTGCGAGCGAGCGGCCCCTCGGGGCCCCGCCGTCCCTTTTGCATTCCCGATGCTACGATGCACAGCACCTACAGCGTGGACTCCCCGCCGCGCGCTACGTCACCTCCATGGCCACTGTGTTGTCCGCTATACTGTTCAGTGCTGGCTTGTCTTCGTCGTGATTATCCCTGTGGGGGGGGGGGGGGGGAAGAGAGAGAGAGAGAGACAGAGAGATTAGAGCCGATGTCCTGGAGCGGGTTTTTTGCTTCTTTGTCGAAAGCGCCATCTTTTAACCGTCCTAGATCTCAGCCTAAAGATCCGTCTTCCTTACGCGTGACCGCTGCAGAGCGCTGACGCAACACGTGTTCCTCTGGAAGGAAAGCGCCTCGACAAGATGAACGCACAATGAATCGTGGGCTTTCTGGAACATAAGGAACTATTATCTGAGCGCCCACTTCTGTATGCAGGCTGGAAGTCTGTGCAGCCTCTGATCCAAACTAATAATAATAATAATAATATGCATCTCTAATATTTGAGATATGCAGGATGGAAGTCTGTGCAGCCTCTGATCCAAACTAATAATAATAATAATAATAATAATAATATGCATCTCTAATATTTGAGATATGCAGGATGGATGTCTGTGCAGCCTCTGATCCAAACTAATAATAATAATAATATGCATCTCTAATATTTGAGATATGCAGGATGGAAGTCTGTGCAGCCTCTGATCCAAACTAATAATAATAATAATAATATGCATCTCTAATATTTGAGATATGCAGGATGGACGTCTGTGCAGCCTCAGTTCCAAACTAATAATAATGTGCATCTGTAATATTCCTCACCTTGAGCCCAGGTCCATGGCCGACGCTCCGGGGACTTTGGGCATCTGCAGGTTGGTGGTGGCCGACAGCTTTAAGGCAGAGGGTGGCACGTTGCCGAGGGTCCGGGGAAGGTGGCGTCCGGCCATGCTGGCGCCCGACGGCACGCTCAGACAGATGTTGTTCCCGATGAGGACCTGAGTGGTGGCGGTGGGGGCGGCGGCGGAGGCGCTGCAGCCCAGGATGCCCAGCGCGGCGGCGGTGTGGGCGCCGGGCGTGGAGGCGGGGACAGCGTTGGCGGGCGAAGGGGTGGCCGAGTTGGAGGAGGGCTGGAGGAAAGTGGGCGGCGCCGAGGCGGTAGTGTGCGTCGACTGGTTGGTCTGGTGAAGGGCCGCAGTGCCGCTGGAGAGATGCAAGCCTTTGAACACACCTGGAGGACGGAGAGAATCAACCTGAATGTCACGCAAACCTACGATTATTATACACAATAGATCCCGTCTTTGAGAAGCTTTTAGAGTTCGGATTTTGCAGACGAGATGCAACACAGATCTTTTTAAACACCGGCATCTCACTGAGAAGTGGCTTTAATGGGGATCTTTTAGAGACAAAAGTATGAAGGAAGAAGTAGAGAAAAACATTTCTTATAAGCACATTCCCCCCCTCTCTCTCTTTTCTGTACAAAACTCGACCCTCACCTGCACCTGCCAGCACGCCGTTGACCCCCCCGGCCAGCGCAAGCTCCTCTTTGGACTTGAAGGCCAGCAGCTGGTCCGTGGTGACGAGGGCCGACGCTGCAAACTGGGCGCTGGCCTGGTCCAGCGTCTTGGACGCGAGTGCCTAAATGGAAAGCCAGACAGAAATACATGAGGAGGGGGCGGGGCTCCCGTTTGAGAAAGACTTGACCCCGCCCCCCCACTCGGCATGTATGAAAACCGATGGAAGTGCTGAGTCAGCGCTTGTGCTGCCAGATGGGAGCAGAGCCAGTGGATTACTACCGCTCGTGGGAAGGAATGAGGACGTGTCCCATTTCCCGGGGCCGGGTGAACTGAACGTAAATGACTTCCATTCTGGGAGAGCTCTGGGTCGTAAAAGCACACGTGAGGAGTCCTCAGGAAAACAGCTGCACCAGGTCGAGAGACTAGAAACCCTTTCCCTGCCAGTCCGCCTCCGGGAGTCTGACTACGAGCTGCGACCGTCCTCACTGACCTGTGTGTTGGGAGCCGGCGCCGCCACCAGCGATGCCGCCACCGATGCCACCGCCGTCGCCACCGTCGTCGTCATCGATGCCGGCGGGTTGCTGGCTTGTTGCTGCTGCTGGCTCTGGTGCTGCTGCTGCTTCTGCATGAGGGCCAGCTGCTCCTGGTGCTGCTGGTACTGCTCGGCCGTGAACACTGTGGACCCAGAACAGGGGTTAAGGCGCGCAGTGTCAAAACAAAAACAAAGAGGCAGGACTTGACGCCAGCTGTGACGGACGTAACAGGTGTTTTTTTTGGGGGGGATTTGGAGAAATTGTACACAGCCAAATGCAAGGACGTGTATTAAAGCTCATTCTTTGTGCACATAGTCAACCTTTTTCTTCCTAAACGGTCTCTTTTGGTCAAGAGAAGAATAAATACAGCAAACTACTGCAGTAAAGCGGTAATTGGAAAGCTGGACAGCCTCTATTCCTTCTTATCAACACGCTCCCAGGATGCTCGTCAACTGGGAAAGCAGCCGCTGACACACAAAGTGATTCCCTCGTGATTTCTAATATGGAAGAGACGCCTCCGTGGGCTTTTCAGGCAGAAAGGCGAGCTAAACGTCCAGTGTGAAGGCTCGGCCGACCCCACGTCACACACACTCTGGAGGCCTGACTGTGCAGCTCACAGGGAAACCAGGCGTTCGACCCGTTATCAGAGCGGCACCGTGTCACAAGAAGAGTCGAGCGGGATCCAAACAGGAGAATAGTGGGATGTTCGAGGACTGCACGGATAATAAAAGAGCGTATTAAGTAACAGAAAGGCTTATTTAAAGTCTTATGAGGCAGGAACGTATCGGCATGGAGGTGAAAGCAGGAAATGTGAAAACATTTTGTGCCAACCATCATGAAAAGTAACGTCAATGCCGAAGAAAATAATAATTGAGATTATTCTTTTGGCTGTAATTATGCAACTCCAAAAGTGGCACATATTTAAAATGAAGATACTGCATTGCAGGAACAGAAATAGCAACAACTCTGGGGCTCAAGCGGGGGAAAAAGCTCAATATGAGGTTACTAAATGGGATCAACCTCTCAATAAAGTAGAGCGTTAAAAAATATAATAAAAATGGTATGTAGAAAACAAAAAAAGCACTTTTTCCCCCACAGCAGACATTTTTGCCTCGTCATGACATGGACAGCACAGCTGTTTCCAATAACAATACAGATCGCTCTGTTCTGGTCATGTGACCTGGTGACCTGGACCCTGAACGCAGCTAAATGGAACTCGGCCCTCACAAATTTGATCGTTTACGATCGGCTTTCCTCGTCTTTCACAAAACACCTTGTTTACGAACACAATCAGGAGCTCCAGGCGTCCAGCAGTGATCTGTTTCAGTTCAGTCTGAAGAGAGTAGTAGTGTTTTGTGAACGACCCAAACAAGGACCACAAGAAAGCACCATGAGAACAGCTGTAACGCCTCGGCCGCAAACAGGAAATTAAGAGCACACTGACATTAGATTTCTATAAAACCACCAAAGCAGAGTGACGCCCCCTCAGACCTCCACACTACAGCCAACATGTTTTAACCTCATTACACTTGTGTTGCTAATATAACCCTCAAGGTGGCAACTACTTATTTCCTTCACGAAATACAGGCGTAGATCAAAAGTATATATTCCTTACACTTATTTCATGAACTGAACACCCTCAGTCTGACCATTAGCAGCATGTCTAAACAATAACATTGTGAACAAAAAGCTTTACAGCAACAAAAACATACCACAAACAAACTAATTATTCTTCATATTCCAAAACATGTACATTTCTTGCAAGATCTGCCTCTTTTTATACTGTTTATTATCAGATATCTAAGATTTGTGTGGAAAATCTATAGCTGAAGACAATATTAAACCGGTGTAAATTTCGTCATATTATGAAATTGGGGCAGGTGAGGCCTATCCAATAGATAGGAACCTTCCCAAGTCCTTACGAATCCTCCTTGGCAATTTTTCCAGCATGTCAAGGAGACGTGGGAGGAAGGAACACAAGCGTAGTGTTGACTAAATCACATCCCTCATGTTTTCCTGTTACTACCACCAGGGTTTTACCTTCCTACAGCCCGTCTCATGAATCTGGATACAGACTGTTCCTAATGGGCCATGGGAGCCGGTAATAAGGCATTATATAGTTTGGTAATCAGGCATTATATAGTCTGGTAATAAGGCATTATATAGTCTGGTAATAAGGCATTATATAGTCTGGTAATAAGGCATTATATAGTCTGGTAATAAGGCATTATATAGTCTGGTAATAAGGCATTATATAGTCTGGTAATAAGGCATTATATAGTCTGGTAATAATGCATTATATAGTCTGGAGACTACAGCGAGCCTCAGCTACACAACGCTGATCTGGCCTCATTGTAACCATTGCATACTCACATGCACAGAATACTAAATAACAGCACCTCACATTATTTTATGCATGGAGGATTTTTCCAATTACACCCCTCCCCCCATGCAGGCCACACTGTGTGTGTCGTACAGAGGAGCCTCTGATAGTTTTAGATCTAAACAATCTTTATGTAAAGAAAAGGTAAAAATCAAGCAATCTGATTGGTTCTTAGAAACCACACACTGCTATGTAGTTTGCACTTTCAGTCTCACAGAGGAGTTAGCTGCTAAAACCAGTGACGGTAAACCTCCGTAGTGGTTTGAGTGGTTCCCATCCCCAGGAATACAAATCAATCCACCGGCTTAACGACATGCGTTAGCAAGAGGTTCCTCATTGTTTCTGCAGAAACACAGTAACCACGGCCCTGGAGCGCCACCATTCAGAAACATCCGACGAGGCCTCGGCACGAGACAGATTACGGCTGCAAGTGGCCACAGAAGTGTGGAAAGCCAACCGCCACTCAGGGAGCAGAGGAAGTGGAGACACACACACACACACACACACCTCCATAATGCAACTTACAAATGAAGTCAATGAATATACACATTTCACATTCTATATTCAAAATAGAAAGCGTCTGACTATCATTCTGCTTTATGCTCTAATGTACATTCAGTTTGGACTATTTCTCCACAAGATCCCGTGAAGAAGAAAACACAACTACGCACAACTCCGCTTGCGAAAACCCAAGAAAACTCCAGCAAGACCAATGGAGACACAATGCCGCTCAGACTGACTTCACCTGCTTTGCTAGATTTACTCCCAGAAGTCAGAATCACCAACCTTGTAAAATGACTTATCAAAACTTTTATACATTTTAATAAAGACAATTTTTGCTTGCAACTCAATAAAAGCAACAAATCCCATATTTCCAATGGAAATATTTGGCGGTACAACTTTGGACGCACAAAGCCAAAAGAGCCCACTGAGCAGCACGCCAGGGGAAGCCGACTCACCGTGGACTGGGGTGGGAGCCGGGCCGGTCCGATTCTGGGAGCCGACTCCTCCAGACAGGGTCCGGGTTAGTCCTGACACGGTCCGGCTAAAATCCCTAAATCCTCTGCGAGACAAGTCTCCTCCACCCAAAGGGTGATGGGATAGCGTCCGTGGTCTGAAGTGCCTCCAGCGGCAGCATTTAATGTTCAAAAGAATCTGGCTGAGGTCCATAGGTGTGGGCAATGACGACGAAGACGACAAGGGCGATGAAGAGGAGGGGGGGTGGGGGGCGCTGGCTGGGTCCGAGGTATTGGTTTCTGAGGTACTGGCGTTGGAGTTGCGGAGCGGCGAACGTGGAAGTGGCGAGGCGAGCGGCTCGGGCTCCGGGTCCGAGTCCAGGTTCTGACAGACGCCGTCTAGACCCGTCTGCGCTCTGTCCAGCAAGATCCTGCAGCAAACACACACTGGTGAGCTTTAAAATAAATAAATAAACAAACACACATGCTGTAGTCATTATCAGCACATTCCAACAGCCTTGGGTTGGACGGGAGCGGCTATTCCCTGCATAACATTCGTGGAATTACAACGTCCAGTGGAACAATACCAGTTACAGCTGGGTATCGCACAAAAACATGTAGGGCTGCCTCGAGTACAGAGATGAACGCGCATTTAAATTTAAGTTTAGAGCCATTTTAGAGCCTTAACCAAAAGAAAAGGTTTATTTTCTTTAGCTGGGCCCGAGGCTAGTACCGTTTTCATTGCACGGGCAAGTAAACACAGATAAACGCTGCCTGTTTTCCAACGAGTATCGCTATTCGACGCCGTCAGCCACATCAGAGGTACTCCGGTCCTTCGTCTTTTGTCTGGAGGCCCCGGCCGCGGCGGGTGAATCCCAAAATGGGGCCGTCATGTTCATCGTTTTCGCCAGCCGGCTTGATATTCATAATAGGATGTGCCCGCCAAGCGATCGCTGGGTGGCCGCCAAAGAGCCGGTGTGGTAAACAACCTCAGCAGCCACAGCCAACACTTGGCTGATGTCCGTTCTGTGTTGGTACTGGCAGCATTCCTACACATTTCATTTCAAATGTTCTCAGACTTCGTTTCCTTTCCGGAATTTGTCGGCTTTCATGCATATGATGAACGCAGGACGGATCTGGGCAACATGATCACGTCACACCAGGAGACATGCTGGAAATATGAAGTAATGCATACATCTGAATTTTGCAAAAACAAAAACAAAACGGTCCGACTGGACTCACCTTCCCCCTCTGCCGACCCGGCGCCGTGCCAAACCTATGCAGCGCCGCGGCATGTTCAGGGAGGTCAGGCAGTAGCGGAAGCGAGGGTCTCCGAGCCCACCCTCCGACGGGCTGACCCAGGGCCAGTTGCCAGTCTTGTCCGGGCGAGTCTGGACGGAGGAGAAGCAACAAAGAGCCACATTAGAAAGAAGTCTGTACGGATGCATCTTTTGTCCAGCAGGGCGTGGGAGACCAACAGCCAGACCTGGCGGTCGGCACTATAAATAGAAAGCAGTCACGGGAGAGCACTCACAGCGTAGTACTGACAGCCGGCCTTCCTCCTGAACGCATAGCAGCCGTCTGGGTCGTTCTCCTCCTCTGCCTCCGACGAACCTGAATGGATCTGTACGATACAAAGACAGAAATAAATGAGGAAACTCCGACCACGCCTTCTTTTGTACCGGCGGCCGGCGCGTTACTGGACGAGCGCGTCACCTGGGAGAAGGGTTCTTCGTCCGAGCTGGGGAAGTCGTACTGGTTGAGGTCCTTGGGATTGAACACGGAGGGCCCTGAATGCTGGGGCGCCGACAGAGGAGGGATCTTGGGTTTCTTTTCATATTTCCTTTTGGTCCGTACTGCCTCTGTCTTCTCCGGCTGCGAGGAGGGAAACCGGGATTAATGTTTACAGTCTGCGTAATTCTAAAAAAAGGCATTTTCAAGATGCAGAGAAATACCGGCGGCCTAGTGTTGGTGGTCTACGCTCAGGCGTGTGTGTGTGTGTCTACAAACGAGTAAGCGCGGCATTGATATGCAGATGGCAGCATGTGCCAGATGCCGCCGCCGAGCCAGATGGCTGCCCCTCCCCTCCTCCATCCAACCCCGTGCCACTGCTCACCCCAACTTCCCCACTGGGACGCCCTCCCCCCCTCCCTCTCCCCCTCCCTCCCCCGTCTGAACAGACTCCAGCTCTACCAGGATTAGTCGGATCCCATTCAGCCCTCAGACGTAAGGGGACAAAGCAAACAGGGAGGCAGGGACTCTCCAGGGCGCAGGACTGCTGTGTCAAATCAGCGGAAGATGTCGGGGTTAGTGCGATGAGGGAGGAGGGGGGTGAGTTAAACCAGGAGGGGAGGGGGGGAGCGCCTGAAAACAAAAGGGAAAAGTCAACCAGCTGGTAGAGTAGAGCGAAAAGGAAGCGGAAAGGGGGACACTGAAGCTAATGAAGTCATGAAGAGAGGAGGTCACGCAGAGTTCACCTTACTGCTGCGTAATGAAGTGCTGCGCTGTCGAGGCACACGGCGACTTGGCCGTACATTAAACGCCCCGAGTCGGCAAATAAAGGACGTACCCCGCCGCCTCAATGACACGCTCCTGGTTACCAAGAGAGGACCAGCACATCGGCACTACAGAGCCTTGTAAAACCCAATTCTAATAATGGGAAAACAGATGTGCAAGATCATCTATTTTGCAAGGCAACGTGCTCCCAATGTGGCAGAGTTTCATAAATATATACCAGCTTGGCATTTTAAAGCGTGCACCTTTTTACAAATGAAAATGTCAAGACCTCCTTAGAGCCCGTGTTGCGCATACAGCTTCTGCTTCAGCCATCATCCATGTGTGCAAAGTCAATAACGCTTCCCCCCCTCCCCCCCCACCCTGACAGCAGGAGGGCGGCCTTACTTTCTTGTAGTCCTTCATGTCCGAGTGGTCCTGGTGCCGGTACTGGTTGCTGCTGGACGGGGGGATGATGGGGATGGCGTAGACGGGCTTCACCAAAGCTCGCTGGGCGAGAGCCTCCGCCATCACCTCGCTGCCGAAGTCGGGCATCCCATTCCTGACGGAGAAGGAAAAAGGTGGAGGAGACGGTGAGCGGGGTCTCATATTAACAAATAAATATTAAAATGAACCACTTTATCCATTCGGACGCTGGTCCCAGAATGCATCAGTACAGACGGTACTGAATATAAATACTTTAAGATGCTAAACAGACCAAATGAGGTGCAAGTGATTCATCAGAGGAATAATTCAAATGCTAATAGAGGGTTTTATGATGTTGTAAATTCATCACCACACTTTTGTCCAAGTAAACACTAAACAATTATTGTCAATTAATCAGTAAAATCATTAGTCGCCGCTGTAACTGTTTTTTTAAATTGACAACAATTACTGCACTAAGTACTGAAAGCAGGTTCATACACATGTTGACCAATGGAGGTCCAGGACTTTTCCATGACTTTTCCAGGACTTTAAACCAAATTCCCATGACCAAACATTTAGTGAAATCTGGGTGTGTCCATGAAAAAGTGATAAAATGTAGTATTTAAACTAGCAATGAGGATTCCAAAGCATACAGTATTCCTTAAAGGACACAAATGAATGAGAGACAATAGTTTGATTAAAAGAATAAACATTTATAGATATACTCAGCGTATGCCTGCTTATATTTTGAGTCTTTCTTTTAAAAGCATATTCATTATTTCAAACTCAGCGTAAATGAACCACATGAACACATGAATATAACATTTACATGACTTTTACTAAACTTTGGGGATTTTAGTTTTTTAAAGGACTTTTCCAGGCGTGGAAATACCAACTTCCATGAGCGTATGAACCCTTTCAGAAAGGTATGCAGTTTACAAAGTATGAAATATGGAGAAACCTGTGCACACCTGTGTATAGTAACTCATACAGCAATATTCCACAAAACAGAGACAAAAATACAACTCCGGCGTGTAGGATCAGCCCAAAACACACGCCTGTCAGACTGCACACGCCTGTCAGACTGCACACGCCACCACGCAGCACACCTGGGCCCCTCCATAATATCATGAAGAGGGCCGGAAAGCCATCTATTGAGAACAGAGTGGTCCAATCTCGGAGTGAACACTGGCAGCGATGCGCCGGCTGAAACCAGACCGGGGGATAACCAGAGGAAATTGAAATGTCACTACAAATCAGAGGCACTTCAAGGAGAAGGGTCCAATTCACGCTCGCACCGACAGCTGCTTTCAGAGCAAATCCTTTCCATTCGCATGCCGTGTTTAGATGGATCACAAAGGCTTCAACGGGGGGAACGGAGAACAATTCAAAGAGAAAAAAGGGGAAGTGAAAACACCAAATACTTGCAGTATTGTGTACTTCCTAACCGACTGGGGAAAAGGATTCTCGTAGCCGCAGAGAAGTCAATGAGCTAATTTGCTCCCGACACTCCTGAATGAAAACAGGCTGAACTCTGAGTTGATAATGCATGCATGCAGAGCCGTGTACATGACGGTGGCCCCAATTAACACGAGCAGTGAAGCCTGACTGTACAGAAAATACCGGGTCGACTCTTGACACTATCAATCTCGCGTCCTAATGGCCTCTACTTGGGATTTCAACTTGGCGAGTAAACAAAAGCCTAATCAAACATGAAGGTTGCAGCGACATCGTCACCTTTGCAGGCTTTCAGGGAGGATAAACAATTAGCGTGGAAGCCGTTTCCGAAACCGATCCCCCAAAAAAAAAAAAAAACACTGCTGGAGAGAGCGAGAGCACGGCGGCAAATCATCTCCTCCCCAAAAAAAACAACCCTGAATCCGTTCATGAACATCAGTCATGTGAAACACGCGTTTAGCATACTCCTGCTCCATAAATCCCCGTGAAAAGAAAAGCCTCCTAATAGCAGCAGCTTGCCTAACAAGGTGGTTGATGCAGTGCAGACGGCCGCTGCCAAACTCTCTCCGGAGCCAGTTCCCCTCCCCGGGTTCTTACCTCTTCTCCACGATCTCCAGCGTGAGGTGCAGCAGTTCCCTCTTGCTCTTCTCTCGTCTCTTGATCATCTCCAGGATGGTGACGGCTCGGCTCAGGTCCCTGCGCAGCTTCAGCATCTTCTCGTACGACGCCTCGTCGTTCTTTCGATTCTGGAAATGGAACGAGGACGATGATGATGATGATGATTCACACATGTGGCCATTTTACTACCGATTGTTTGCAAAACTTTGATTTCCCAGGAGGGATATCTAAAGACAAAGAACCAGATTCCTACCTTCCTGGTCTGCATCTTCTCCGTCCGTCGGCGGAAGGCCACGTAGGGGTCGCTGGTGCTGGAGCCGTCCCTCTTCTCCCCCTTGACGTTGGGGATGAGGCAGCCGCCCTTGCTGGTTTTCCTCTTGCGGCTCCAGTAGTCAAACACCTCCTTGATCAGCTCGTCGTCGTCCTTCAGCAGCAGCTTGGCCTCCTGGAGGCTGACGAGCTGCAAGGCAACGGGGTGGGGGGGGGGGGGGGTGGGGGGGTGGGCATGCATGCATTATCAATTCAGATGTCATAGAGGCGTAATGAACGACCATGGTTTTATGCAGCTTTGATTAATCAGAAACACATTTTATTGATGCAGTTTAAAACAAGCTGCAGTCTTTTTTAGCCAGACAAAAGCACCACAAAGAGACATGCTTTGGCTCGCAGCAGTGTGGTGGAGGCCTAAAGTTTAACTGTTGTATGGATTCAAGAAGCCAACTCATTAGTCAGAGATGACAAATAATGAAAGCTTGTGAGCTTTAAACCATTAAGGAAACCCAAGGACGTATGCAATGACCTCCCACATTAATAAATGGCAGAGTAAGACCCAGTAGTTCATTCACGACAGTCTAACGCAGTCGGCTTACATATCGCGTGTCAAAGTAAAGCCAGACGAATACCTGCTGTCCGCTGCCTTTCTCCAGTCGGTCTATCATTTCCTCAAACTGCAGGGCTGTGATTTCCATTTTCTTCTTCAGCTTATTCACAAACGTCTCGTCCTCGGAGTCCAGGTCGTAGTCCGGCTGCTCGGTATCCAGACTGAAAGCTGCGAGAGGGAGAAGAGTCGGTCACCGAGGAGCCTCACGAGGCGCCGCCAGGAACGGGAGTCCCTGAAGGGGACGCAGCAGCCGGCTGCACTGTGCATGAACTTATTAAATAATGATGACATAGAGGGATATTAAACATATTTTATAACTCAGCACGGGAGAAAAGAAAGCCACAATCGCACAGTTTTCTGAAAAGTTGGAGAATGTGTTGGATTCGATTTAAATAAAAAGGAGCGTTTCAAGAGCGAATGTGATCCCCAAAAGTGGAAAAAGTACCAAGTCACGGTTCGATAACTCAGTTATTTGGTGCATTTCACGTAAAGTCTGTAAAACACAAGCCACGGGGCATTAAATGCAGACGCCTTTGTCTTCAGACAGCTGCTGCCGGACGGTGTTAAAAAAACAAACACTATTTTAACATGACAAAGCTCTGTGCTTGTGTTTGCGCCTCAATGACCCGCATGCATGCTGGGAACATAACCAACCACTCAGTAAATACTGCCCGAGGAGGAGGTTGTTTCTTTCTGCCCTACAAGTCGGTCTTGGCCTGAGTCTCCAGCCTGGAGAGTCAGAGTAAAACGCAGGAAGTCGGTTTGCTGCAGTCTCGCTATCTCAGCTGCAAAGTAATCAACATAATAACCTGTCAAAACCTGACGCGTTTGGAGAGGTATGCCGCATTCCTTCCCACCGCCCCGACTTTAAACTGTTGGATAACAGAGAGGCTGGAAACTTATATAAATATCAGCTGCAACCATCCCTTGGGTTTACACAGTGCGGCTAATGGCTGCAGCTCCGTGTGTTCAATGCCTTGCTCTCCTCCGGATGAAGCAACTTCTATAATCAAGTCACTGGAAGAAGCAAGAGAAAAAACAATCCGCATCTGCAGACTGCACACACAGCACACAGGGGAGGGAGAAACTTTCTTTTGGTTATTTTGTTTTTAATGACGCATTGATATTCTCCTTTCAATCCGAACCAATAACCCACTGACCCCTAATTTGTAACGCCCAAGGCCGACACTTTCATAACGTTTATCGGAGTTCACACATCTGCCGGGAGACCCTCCAGAGACGACAACAACCACGGTGCAACACACAGAGCGTGTCCAGACACACACATGCAGACAGGACTTTCCCCACGTGGAAGTCAGCAACAACTGCAGAGTGTGATTTTACACATACGGTGGTGATGTGTAGGGTCCATGCATCCACATGACGAATCTGACATGTGATATGACATAAAGGAGGCCTGCAGCCAGTCTGGAGCGATGTTCACAACTAACTGCGCCACAAAACCACAAAGTTAACACACACACACACACTAAGAGAGTGAGAGACAGACACACACACTAAGAGAGACATACACATCCACTAAGAGAGAGCGAGACATACACACACACACACACACTAAGAGACACACACACACACACACACTCAAGAGAGAGAGACACACACACACACACTAAGAGAGAGACACACACACACACACACTAAGAGAGAGAGACACACACAGACATATTAAGACACACACACACACACAGTACTCACGCTGTATGTGAATGAGCTGCTTTGGCATCTTGAACTCTCCGGGGTAGAGGGACTCGTAGTGCGTGATGTTGCGCTCGGCCTCGGGCACCGGGATGACCATGTTGTCTCTCTTCTCTCCGTACACCTGCTGGGCCGAGATGGCCCGCTGCAGGTGGTGCTCCTGCAAGAGAGGAAGCATGCTTACAATACCCGTCTGCAGAAGGAAAGCTTTGTGTCGGTCTTTGTCTCCCAGACATGCTCCCACTTACGAGTGAATATCACGTTTATCGACCCAAACTGTTGTTCATAAATGTCCCTATTATATAAGTATAGTGGTGTGTAACTGCAATACAAAATGTGCAAGATTGATTTAGTTGGGGGACAAACACACAGCCGACATCTTTTGTTTACTAGATAAACAGAGTACAGGAAGCTGGTCTCTTTCTCCAGAAAATAACCAATATCTTCCAAATTACCAATATCAACACAGGATTTAACAGCACGGCTTACAGGGTTAATTAATGTGGCTCGTGGCAGAGGATCCTGCGGTCACTCCACAATCACAAATGACTGCCCACAAGCAGAGATTACAATCTCAAACCCTCATTAGACTCACTGGATGATGCATTAGCCCGATATGTTCCAGAGGCTATGGAGGAAATAGTTGCACAATGTCTAAAAATACAACAAAAAAAGGGGAATTATAGCTTGCCAATTAAAATGAGTGCAAAAACATAGGAGCAATTATCCCCAGAAAACACTAAAAACAAGGATGGGCTGTCAGTCATGTATCATCTTAAATCCTGATAATCTCCCAATGCTTTTTTCTGCCATAGCTTATTTTTCCCCATGGCTCGTCTAGCCAGGCACGGCATACTATCCGCTATAGTGCGTTACACCTCAAGAGAAGTGAGTCACTGGGAGAAGAGCGGTGGAGGATTTGGGGCATTGAACACAACACACCGATCCAACGCGAGCGCACAAAAGGTGAGATTGAGTCAGAGTGGCCGGGTTTCAAAGCGTGCACTCTCGGGATAAGACGTCATGTGTTTTGAGCCCTGCACAGGTAACCCCTCTACTATCACAAAGGTGTGTTCGTTTGATACAACCCCCGAAGCCAGAGCAGTCGGTCCCACATGTTGACAGAATGAATTAGGAGTCATGGGATCGCAGATGAGATGCCTGCACATTTCTCCAGCGGCAAATGAGTCACACCGACTGACTCTTGAACTCAGCCGGCGCATTAATGTTTTTACAATACAGTAGCTTTAAAATAAAAAAATAAAAACATGTGCAGCTCAGATGAATCCAACATAAACATCAATCACGCGCCGTGTAAAACACGCCTGATGGACCAACAAACATCTGTGTTATCGAATGACTAGAATATGAGTGCAGACCTACTTTAAGCCCTCGTAATAACATCTGCAGCGTATTACAAATGTTTGCAGGCCTTCGCTCAGCGGTGATGCAACAGATGGCCAACTGACTGAGGCCCATCTTGCTCCAACAAGTATTTTAACAGGGCTCCTACTCATTTTACACATTTTTTTCCCGAGTTTCTTGGGCGAATTTCAAGATACGGGTCAGTGTTCAAGGACGCAGCGAATATGGTCGACGACCACGAACCACGCCAAGTGCACGGCTAATTTTTTATGACCCGAAAACACAACTTCCACGCTGGTGGGAGTATTTAAGTGGTCGGGGCCTTAAGTATGACCCGAAGCCAAGAGGAGCTCAGGAGAACCACATCAGAGCTGTGAGCTGGCACGAAGCATGAAACCATCTGGCCGAGCTCATCCACTCAGTCGCTGCACACGTCCTCTACGACCAACACGCAAAGAAAACAGATTGTAGCCGCTCGCCAGGCCATTGTGGAGTTACCCTTGAAGGGCGAAAGTGATGGCACGAGAGGATTTGGGCAGCATCCATCACCCACTGCCTGCTGGTTGGTGGCTCTGAGGCGGCGGAGGACGTGGACTTACACGCACCACAAACAAATTGCCATCTAATCACAAATCCCTGGCGAGGAGTTACTCAAACCGCGGCTCAAATCACAGGTTTTGGGACGAAAACAAAAACAGAAGTGCTGCGTTTGGCTTCGATTGCTGCAGTGTGCGCAGACAGTGTGTGTGCAGCCTCACAAACTACACATGATGAGCCACCACATTCGTGTGATCCCACATTTAACAACCTTTTGCTCAGCCGGTCTGAGGCGGCTGAAGCTGAGCTTTATGAACACAGAGGTGAGTTTCAATAGCATCCTCCAGCTCTCAGCAGCCGTTTGACAGCTGGAGACAAAGTGAAATCTTTTGTTTTATTTGGAGCATAAGCCTCGCTGCCCGTGATTGCAAGCGAAAGCTACTGCACTGCTTTGAAGGGAGAAACATTCAATTTGACAGTTTATTGACATGCACGTATAATAGTTGTGTTGGCATAGCAGAACTGTCTGTAAAGACTCTTTCAAGTAAAATGGAAATGTGTACGTCTAAATAATAACACATTACATTGTGCATTGAGGTAAAACATGTAGACGCATCTCCACCTCCACGTGGGACGAAAACAAGTGCTTCCAAAAGGAAACAATGCACCGTTTCTAAACGTGCAAACGTAAGACGCCCGTGAGTGTTGTGCACAGCATTACTCAGCGCTCGGCCCCGATGCCGGTAGTTAGAGGGCTCCGGTGACAAACAGACGCTGGCGAACACAAGGACAGGAGCGGCCCGCCGCCGTGACCTCATGTGACCTCTGTGAAGCGGCGCTTAACACACCCGTGTAACTTGTCAAACACATCCCCAAAAAATAGAAAAAAGCACTTCTTCCTGTGTCCGACATGCCGATGAACCCTGAGATCTGCCAGTTAAGGACGCCGCATTAAAAGTGCCAATTAAACCCGGGCCGGCCGGGTCTGGAGGATCTCCTGAGCCGCCTCAGACCTCCAGACATCCGGATCCTTTGAGGCCGTGATCCTCACGAGCAAAAGGTTCAGAGCTGGGATTTCCTCTGCTGGAGAAGTGGGAGGGCGGGGATGAAGCGGCACATGGGAGAAGTAAACCGGGCCTTTAGAGGACCTGCAGCCGCCTTGATTTAAATCAGAAGTTCACACACACCTGGGTTCAAATTTAAAGTAAAAAAAAGAGGCAAGAGTTGTGGGACTCGTTAGGAGACGATGATGCTCGTTAATGGACGCCGACACGCCTCGTTACAGAGAAGTAACGGAAAGAAGATATCGAACCCACCACCCTGTTGTTCTGTCACACATTATTTTTCTCTTTTCTTCCTCACACGGCACCACGGCGTTCCTTTCCATTAAACGTTCCCAGGAAAAAAATAAAGACGACTTCAACAAAAGCTGCCATGGCAACAAAAGTGCGGCCTCCAGCAGGTGTTTTTTCAGCTCTCGGCTGCCGGAGGAAAGTTCCCGAGGAAAAGGCGATCGGCTCATACGGGGTCCAGCGGTGCCTCTGATGAAGCGCCACGGAAAACACCAGAAAACACATCTTCTAGGACGCGAAGCGTGCAACGCAGCTGTTGGTGCATCGGAGCTGCAATGAGGGTTTGATCCTCCCAAAAAAAATAAAAAATACGTGGTCATTGTGGCAGGTTCTCTTATTTTCGGCACCGGGAGGATTTAATTATCTGCGGCGCCTCAAAGCGACGGAGAGAGAACCGAAGTCGAGCCGGCTGCCATTCATTATGCAGACGGCGTACTCCTTTACGAGCTCCCTTTGTTTATTTAAATCGTGACACTTTAATGAGGCGGCACCGTCGTCTGCTTGACCCCTCGTGAGCGGGATTTGATTCATCTCTGAATCTCACCATCACCGCAAATGTGAGAATCACAGACTCCCCGATTAGCCCGACGGGACACAATGTTCCTGCCGGCCACCTATGGATGTCCGGATGTACGAGCATGCAACGCAGCACTTGAACGCACCGCCGCCATGTGACGTCTGTTGAAAAGCCACCGGGGGAGCAGGGCAGTGTGCGAGCCCTGATTATTAGTGAATTAAGTGCCATGTTTCCACGCCTGCAAACCACTGATGGCGCACAAATTATGCTTTTAGAGGTTAATTATTCCCGCCAGGTTTGAGGCCACGAATACTGATGAGGCGGACGCACAAAAGGCACACAATTCAAATGAGCCCAAAACAAAAGAAAGTCATGCAGCCATGGACTCGGCTTATCGCTGACTCCAGGTGTGCGTCCCTTCCTGCACGCCATTAAAGTGTGCGTGCTTTCCCGCTGCAGGTCAGCATGTCACGCTGCCAGCTCGCCGTAGTGCGACGCCATTGTTGCCGGACAGGATGTGGGTCAGGGAGCTAAGCCACCGGCAGCCTTGTAGTAAAGCGGCCCTCTTTATCGCCACCATCACTCTGTTATGTAATGCGATGTGTGTGTACAGTAGGTGGGGGAGGGTTTCTGCTGACTTTGCGGGTCTCTGTGTGTGTGCGCTTTCCTAGTGTGTGTCTGCTGAGGCGTCTCGAGGCAGCTCTGACGAAGTGACCAGCAAACACACACACAAGCCGTTGTTTTCTTTCTAGCTACAACTATACACCGATGTTACGCAACGACAACAACACACACATCATGAATAATCCAAAAGCAGTAGCAGGTAAACACGTGGGTCGGAGGGATAAGTGGCCGCGGTTGAGCCCGTGGCTGTAGATCAGAGCAAAGTTGTCATGCTGTGTTCAAATAGTCCACACACACACACACACACAGCTAATCATGTATACGGCTCAAGTGCGTAATGACAACCAGAGTAAATAAACGTGGGTGAAGTAGTGCGAGAGCAAATATTACACAACATAACATTAACCCCAAAACATGAATATCTGATCAATAATTCAAGTGTAGCTCTTAACAATACAAGCATCCACAAAGCCTCAGTTATAAACAATATTCTGCACGACAACTTCACAGAAATGTGCACATCACAAGATAAATGCACTAAACTCAACTGTTTGATCTGTTATGGTGTCTTTAAGTCTTTTTTTATATAGGTTGCAACCCCCCCCCTCCTCCTCCCCCACTGTTTTCATTAATAAACACACTTTAAAAATGGCTACGCTAACAGCAAAGCAGGTCAACACCACCGTGCATGTGAAAACACACCATGCTCCCGCGGCACCGTGCAGTCCTGCAAGGTCTACGTTATGATAAAATATTTAAAAAAGAGATATATGCACGTGTTTCTTCCCCTCTCTCTGCACACCTTCTCTACTTTCACCCCCAAACTGGACACGACGAGTGCAGCCAGTGTGCAGCACACATGGCGGAGCCGGAGCTGTCAACGCGCAGCACCTAGCTGTCAACCCGGGCCGGGGGGGTGGGGGAGCGGGAGGGGGCTCACTGTCTCCCCCTGGCACTTGCTCGCGGAAAGTGCAGCACGTCCGAGGCCCGTTCCCGCTTTGCCTTTCCACCAGAGAAAGTCAACAAAATGGAGGAGCCGCCGCGAGTCACGTGACTGGCTTTGTGCTCCCCGGGCGCGATTTGGCGTAAAACGGCCGGACACAACACGGCTCAAGCATCAAATATCGCACCGCGGCGGCCCCGCGACGGCTCCCGCGCCGGTGCAGGGTCGCAATAATCGGTATTCGCCGAGAGGCCGTCGTGTGCACGGAAAAAAAAGAGCAGATATGGCGGCCATTTTGCACAGGCTTGCGCAGGCAACATAGAGGCGCCCCCTCGGTGTGAAAGCACGACCGAGAGGGATCCGCCATCAGCCGGGCGGCAATGAAAAGACATACCGATTCCTCCTCCTTCTCCATCCCGGTCGGCATCTGCGGCACCGCCCGGTTGATCGAGGCATACTCGTGCAGGTCCGGCAAATCCTCGCAGCGGAAGACGGGCAGAGGCTTACTAGCATCCAGCGCCCGCGCCCGAAACGACAGTTTACTCATTTTTTATTTTTTTTTGTGTTATAATAAAAGATGCAGCATAAATCTATACGATCTGCTAGGATGAACAGCAGGTCCGCCTCGAGTTCTCATGGATGAATCTGTGAGGAGGCAGTCGGTCGAAAGAGTGCAGCCGTAGGTCCGTAGCAGCGCGATCAGAGCCGGGCAGGCCCGGGTCTCGGTCGCTCTCCGTCGGTCTCTCTCTCTCGTAGGCTCCGCTCTTCCTCCCCGGTTCAATACGCCATGGCCAACATGGCGGACATTACAAACTCATGCAGCTCTCCGCTCGCTCCAAGCGGCCCAACCCCCTCGATCACACAAACAGCCATTCCCACGCAGTTTCGCACGCGTGCGCGCTCGCGAGACCCTTGGGGTACTGGCGGGGGAGGGGGGGGAGAGTACCGAGGGTGGGGGCGAGATGCTGGATGCTGATGAAGGGATGAGAACTTCCCGGGCTCGGGATGTTCTATATATTTTTTTTTGTTTTGGGTATTATGACAGAATGCTGCTGACGTATTAAAACATATTTATGTAACATATTAAAAAAAAAAAAAATGATCTGTAGCGAAATAAAAAATAAACAGCGCAGCATAGCGATAACATGGCTCATATTTCAGGGTAAAACACATTAATAAAAAATATGTTTTTTTTCCCTAACAAAGACTATATTTTTAACTCCTGCCGTGTGGGTTTGAATTAATGTGCAACCAAAAATAGGACACCTGTTCTGCCTGTCAGATTCAATTATTTTGCAGAGAGCGCCACCCTGTGGAACAAGCACGAACATACTACAATTACAAGTTAACTTTTATCTTCATGCACAACACAAACAGAGTCAACACACAACTGTGCTGCCATGTTTTCATATGTATTTTTCTTCAGCGTATGCCTGCTTATATTTTGAGTCTCTCTTTTAAAAGCATATTCATTATTTAAAACTCAGCGTAAATGAACCACATGAACACATGAATATAACACATTTACATGACTTTCAAGTATTTTTCCAGGCCTTGAAATAACCATTTTAAAATGCCATGACTTTTGCAGGTTTTCCATGACCGTATGGACCCTGATATTATCTACATTCACATTCTTCTGTGAGCAGTAGTCCACACTAACGGAAAATTACGCCTACTTAAAATATGATTGGCAAGATTTGACTTAAGCTTTTACATTGACGGTCAAGAACACAGTTCCTTAAAATACAGTAAAATGACCCAATTTGTCAGTTTTGACAATGTGGATACGCAACAAAATAAGCAGCACGCTATAACGCTGTAATGGCTTCTAATTGTCCTTATTTGACACCACAACAAGTGCAGAATAGATCCAGGGATTCACCCCTTCTCAAGCAACTGAAATCAAGATCCACTCAGACGGGCAACGTTGCTTCATCCCAGTGTCGCAACATCGTCTTGTTTGCAACTATCAGATGTGGAAACCAGCACTTTTCCAGAGTGGGAACACTCTGCATCCTGACAGGACACATTACAGATGCACTGCAATGTTCTTTTCAGCCAGTGTGGACCGCAACTGTCTGGATGTTTATTGAAAACAAACAACTCTTGGGTTGCCTCACACCAATTGCAGGAGGTCAGCAACCTCCACCAATCATTTGTGAATTGCTGAAGGCAACGCACTTGGCACAAATGTTGAGACCACGTTCTAAAATCATTAAAATTATAGTGGGGGAAATTAATTCTGCAAACAGCTGCTGAACATCTCAACACACGGTTTAATGTTTGGTGTAAATGTGCCCCAAAGGGTGACAAGCATAAAAAAGGGACACACATTACTGATATTTAGTTATTCAGCATCTGGTGCAGTAACACAGAGCCAGAGAGGTTGGACACACACACACAGGCAATAACCATCACTTTAACAGAACAGGTCAGAGCTGCATGCTTCAGGTGTAAGCATCAAGCTGAATTAATGGGCCCAATAGTTTACTCAGCAAGAATCAATATTAAAACTCTACAACCTTGCAGAACAAGAGCAAGCCTCATTATGGATGTTTCAAAGAACAATATCTGCATTATCAGGCTTCCCCACCTATTGTCCTCTGAACTGTTTGCTCAGTGCACCGGTAAACACACAGTGTTTCATGAGTACGCTGCACAGGAGCTCAAGCAAACACAAACACAATGTTAAGTGTGACACAGCAACACAATCGCCAGTTTACTGCATATGGAATAATGAGAAATATGAAGTGTGCAGACATTTTTAAGGGGGGGGGGGCCTTGATCTTTACCTCTTCAGGGTGCATACACACACAAGATGTGTAAATAATACATACTTTATAGTCAGATCAAAAACCCGAATGAGAAGGATAAGGAATGCAAATAACCTGGAGGCGTTGGCGAGAGTCTCCACGGGCGCATCATACAGATGTGGAGGACTGACACGGACATCATCCACTGGGGAGGGGTCATAGCTGCAGACCATGATGGAGGCCTGTGAAACAGAGTCGCAATGAAGACGGACAGATACAAAAATACATGATTAATATGATTTATTAGCCACAGAGATGCCACAACATCTGAGCAGATATATCTATAGCCACCTTCGTCATTGTCCTCCCATATATACACACACTGGAATGTGTGGGATCACTGGGCAAGACGTGACAGTTACCACACACACACACACACACACACACACACACACACACACACACATCGTGTAACAAAACTCTGCGTTATTAAAGATTACACGATTTTTGTGTAATCTTTAATAACGCAGAGTTTTGTCACATTAGTGCAAAGCTATAACATACATATGGGGGAGGGGGTAAACAGAGCAGGAGGAACACAAAAATATATACATTCATATTAATCGTCTTCGCATATTATGTGGACGACAAAAACCACAAACCTATGACAAAGCAGCTTTTATTTTATTTTTTTAAACGGGTCTGTAATTGGCCTCGAGCCCGCAGATCAGACACAGCTGTGACACCGAGGCTAGCTAGCTAGCGTTAGCTTAGCCCCCCGTTACGCTGTGACCCTGCGCCATTTACCAGCCGAGCGAACCAGCTGGCAACAGTTTAATCTGAGCCCGCGAACTAACTTGTCCTCGGTCGAAAGACGTATCTCTCCCCCTCCACACGGAGGAAGGGAAACTAGCCCGTAGCTGGTCGCAACTTACCTGCTTGCTAGCAGAGCCACAGGGGAGGAGAAGGAGAAGGAGGAGGATGGCAGTCCTTCTTCTGGTTGTCATGCTAGCCCGATGCTAACGCTGGTTAGCTCCCCCCAGGACGGTTTTTTAAATGTTGTAATCTTCTCAAAGTGCGGTGAAGTCGCCGTGAGAGGACGCCGGAAACGACACACACGGCGGAGGAAGTGTTATCCGGTCGCTGACGGGAAACTTCGGATAGTTCGCTGAGGCGGAGGATACTTCGACCCAAAAAAAAGAAAGATCCAAACTGACCACCGAGCCACTTTGCAGGCGAATTGTGATTGGACGCTGAAAGCAACCAATCACCTGTGGAGGATGAGCTCACTGGTCCCCACGCCCGCCCACCGCTACTGCAAATAATAATAATACAACATAATAATAATAGTATTGATAATAACAATGCGATAATAAATAATGATGATTAAACAATAATTATAATAATATAAATAATGATAATAAAAATAATACCAAATATAATACAATAATAATAAATTAAATAATTGTAATAATAATAAATGAACATATAATGTACTTATGCATTGTAGTTATTGTTCTAAATGATGCAGAAGAAGAGCAAAGGCTACACTTTTTTTTAAACCACACAGAACAACAAGTGATGATATGCAACAGCTACAGTCTCTTTGCAGTGTATGCTATTTGTTATGTAACTGTCTTCAGGGCTCGTCACCCCCCTCCCCCTCCTTCCCCACCCCACCCCTGCCAAGTGCCACTTCACATGTCGCAGGGCAGGGCTGCCTCCTCGGAAGCGATTTGCACCCCACATTCCTCATGATCAGACACAGATGAAAGGGAATGCTGCATAGTGGAAGCATATGGAGTCGTTTTCTCTGATGCTCCACCTCCACCACCCATCCACCGCCTTCCACTGGCTGTTAAAGCTGCATGCACGCCTGCCCAGTGACTCTGGGAGTGGAGGAGGCGCCGCTATGATTAATATCGTTTTGCTCAACTCTACCAGCAAGGTCATCAGCAGCCATCTGTAGGCAGTGGGGGAAAAACAAAAACCCTAATATCCATTTAGATTTGAGCATCCCATTGTTTCTATGCGCTCACCCGACTCAACCCAGTGCACATGGCAAAGTGGCCCGCGCGCACACTGGCAGCTCTACTGAAGCCGTGCACAGTGCACTGCGCCACACCGGGCCCGCAGTGGTCTGTTTGACAAATGCACAGGTTGGAAAATGCGAGAGTCGTCAGTTGCAAAATAGCATCTTCTCCGAGCTGCAGACGAGCGCGTGAATCTGCCTCATCATCTCCAGCAGGAGGAGTTCTCCTCCTCCACCACCAGAGGGCGATGGAGATCCGCGCACGGACCCGCGCCTCCGCCGGGATTACGGCGCATATTGCAGAGCTCTGGCCCCGCTGCCAAGTTACACAGCTGAGTCAACCGTCAGCATATACGGGAGCTGTTCCTCGCATGCGCCTTGCAAAAAATGTGACTCCATATGTAATTAGCTCCTGGGGATCTAATGAGAAATAATTTATCATTTAATATTGTTAGGACATTAACTTTGCATGCATTGCATCCATATTGAGATCAAAGGAAAGTAAATCTGACATCAACATCCCCCCCCCCCCCACACACACACATTACATTACATTTAGCTGACGCTTTTATCCAAAGCGACTTACATGCTATACAGTAGACCGTAGACACAGCAACGGTGAGCAATTAGGGTTAAGTGTCTTGCTCAAGGACACAACGACACAGACTGCCGGAGCCAGGGATCGAACCACCGACCCTCTGATTGAAAGACCGACTTGCTAACCACTGAGCCACAGTCGCCCCATACACACACACATACACACACACACACTCCGCCAAAACAAGTTGGACCAACCGCTGACAACAGTTCAGGTGAAGGATGCTGTTGCATTGTGGCTCTCAACAGGGATCCCGATTGACAAGGAGATCTGTTTCCATGGCTGCTGCTGCTCATATTTGGGGTCCACAGATGTTGTTGAAGCCGCTCTCGTTAAGACGGGGCTGTTCCTTTGGCAACAGAGTGCAAACAACATGGTTATTCTGAGAGATTCATTACGTGACTTATTGCTATGATGGATTGAAGGTCATCCAGCGTGAGTATTGATTTTGTTGCTGTTATTCATGTGCGCATACAATGCTGCATGTTCGTCTCCTAAAGCATATGTTGTCTTTTTGTGGGTGTCTCGTGCCTTTCCACAGCCGGCGTCGTGTTTTCCGGTCCACGTGCTCCAGGTTTACCTCCCGTGCTCCGGCTCTGCCGTGTTAGTTGTCACCACGTCCCTGCAGCAAAGTCACAGAGACAAATCCCTGCATTTACTCTGCATCCAGCTGAGTGACGGGCACTGACAGAAGGGGTTTGTTTGGGCAACGTCACCCCGCTCCGGCTCTCTGGAAGCGGGTAAGAAAACTCCCTCCAGCCACGGATGCTGAGTGCCAGTAGTTTCCATAGCAGCAACAAGGCCACACCCAAGCACCACAACAGAGGCACTGCGGCTTCAGGGGCCCTGAGGGGCATTCATGAGAGACACACATACACACACACACACACACACACACACACACACACACACACACACACACACACACACACACACACACACACACACACACACACGCTGTGGCACTTTATCAGACACAGATTGTTGATATTCATTCCCTCCGCAAAAAAAGATGAAATTACAATAGCTTGTTTAATATCATGGCTGCGAGTGTCGGCAGCGCTATGGGACTTTTTGGATGCTGGGTTTAAAATATACAGACGCAGTTTACACACGATACACTAGAACTGACGAGCTTGCGCTTTTTTATTCAATCTCTCGATTTGTGTGTGTGCAGAATGAACCGAACCCGAGAGAGCAAGCGGAAAAAAAGAGGTAGCAATATATAACATTCAGAGCATTCACATGGTGGTAAACAACTAAATGCTGAGTAAAGATGGAGCGGAATAATATTTACCTGAGCTGAGAGCGAAGCCCCTCCTCCTCTGTGTGTTGTTGTTATCCGAGCTTTTAAAGAGTGTGCAACCGTGTGAGCACATCTGGTTAACTGTTAGCACGTTAGCACGTTAGCATAGCGGCAGCAGCTCAAGCACGTGACCTTTTAACCTCCCTGTGAGAAATAACCGTGATGATCTCAAATGTTTTTGATGTATTTATTGAACAGACACTTGATGATGATGATGATGATGATGATGATGGGTCAGAGGCCTAACCACGAGTCAAAGCTTCTGCAGAGCATGATTCACACAACCTGCACATTATTTCGTTCCGCCTCCACAATCATCTGTCGCCTGATCCCTTCCTGCATGACCCAGCTTGTTTTCCTCACCTGCACCTGCACGTGTTGCGGGTGATGGCGAGAGACCGCGTCCCTCGCCACCACCCGCCCACGGGGGGCTCAGCAGGACCTCGCCGTCCTCGCCGTGGCCTCGGGCCTCCATGACAACGTGGGGTGGTCTTTGTGAAGCAGTCACGTGTGGAGGTCCTGTGATGCGTTCATTAAAGCTCACCTGGAGGGGGGATGGAAGGTGGGGGGGGATAATTCCTGGAGCACAATTTCAATGCTCTGCTAATGAGGGGATCATCATAATTAGCATTAGCGTCGCCTGTGCATGGCCACATGCTAACGGCAACACACACACACACACACACACAGGGCCGGCCACCTGACTGCATGACCCCGTGGCCTGAGGGGACGTGGTAGCGCCCGCCCCTCACAGTGTGACGTATGGGGGGATGCGGTACCCCTCGCTGTTCTCCATGGCAACCTCAGAGGCCGGAGCAGTTATCCTCCTCTCAACCTCGAGGAGGTGTCGGCGCCGCACGAGAGCCTAACGACCTTTTGCAGGAAGGGAAGGGAGCTTCAAGCCTCTCTTTACGCCAGGCACTTCGACTATCCTCCGGCAGGATGCGTTGGGCGTTGTGAGAAAGCGCCTTCGGGAATAAGCGGCTGGCGGCCTGCGGCTGGCGGCCTGCGGCAGAGCGCCGTCCTCAGCTCAGAGGAAGGAATGAGTGAGTGTTATTGACAGACCGCCAGCTGATTCATACGCTACTCTTTTCACCTTTTGTTCCTCACGTGGTGTCAAAGCTCGGATGCTTGAATGGCGAATGAGAAGGAGAATCCCCTCCCCCGATGGAGGAAGATCCGATTGTCGGACAACTGAAATGTTAAATGTTGTCTGACCTCCGCAGAACGAATGTCAAACGATAATTCCGATCTGATATTCCTTATGTTTTGACCGTGAACAGTGAATTGATCCGGGAAGTCTTGCCTGTGTCCCCGTGGGCCATTTAAAGCGCCGCTGCTGTCCAGAAACTATTAAAAGACTTTGTCAAAGAGCAACACTGTTGCACTGGGTGGAGCGTCTCCATTACAATGCACTCGGGCTCCATCGTTTATTTTGGAGGCGAGCCTGCACACACCATCCTGCTGTTGTAAACACTCACTACAGCACCAAACACACAGCTGAAACCAGCCTCCAACAAACACACCGTTTACTCCCGTCTGCTAACAAAGAAACTGCCGGCTCTTTTAGACGAGGCATCTAAAAACACATGTTGGCTTCGGGCTTTTCATGATATTTAATTCCCGGGAACAAAGAGGCAGAACATCGGCAGGCGTCACCTTTTATGTATCGTGAGGTGAGGCCGAGCCGGTGCCGTGTTTCCTGAGTTCATTTGCAGTGATTTCCATCTCGGAAACGTGTGCAGAGTCCGGATCAGATGGAGTGAAATCCATGAAGATTTGATTGGAGGGGAGGCTGGCGAGTTAAGCGCCATAAGAGGGGTAATCATTACAGCGCTATTGCAGCAGTTTGCCACTGGACTAGTACACTAATATAGTACTACTAGTATAGTGTAATGTTTTTTTTATTACTATGAAAAAGCCACAGCTCTGTGTGACCTCTTCAGTGGAGGCTTCAGTGTTTTGCCGATGTGAGCCACAGTGCTGATAGAGGAGGGTCAGGGGAATATGCAAATGCTGCATAACACTTAAGAATATCTATGTATGTAATCAGGACCCCTGTCCTCCCCCTTTCCCTCCCACCTAACAACCCTCCCCGCCGCCCATGTCATTCACTCTCCCTGACTTTCCATTTCCTCCAAATAGATGAATAAGTACCATTCAGAGAGAGACGAGCGCCACCCGCATCCCGCACATCCACGCGCGGCGGCCATTTATCCGGGCCAAAATATATAGATTAATAATGCATCTGTATTCGCTCCACCTGCCAGCTGAATGGACCGCAATGAGGTCAAGACACCGACCGCTGAGCCAGAGAGCCGTGTGGATGTTTAATATACGCCAGGACAAAGACATACAGAGCAGCCACAGGCAGATGAGTACACACACACACACACACACCTGTACACACACATACCATCTACACAGAAAAACAGAGAGATTGAGAGATGAGAGCTTCGCTTTGGATTACTCCACAAACACTCCAGCTGTTTCCCATCAGGGTGTGCCTGTCAGCATCTTCTTTACCCAGGGAACTGTGCTGTTGATTCTGACCTTTAAATCACTGTCTTTGACTCCTGTCTGCAGAAGCCTGGACCTCTATTTCGCTGCTGGGATTGCTGACGGGAATCAATTTAGCTCACGCTGCAATATCTGCTCCACGGGATAAACATACAGAGTCCTCGGGACCACATGCTACAAACTAAGCGAAAACACACACACACACATACTTGAAATTGCAGCCCCGTGAGGACGCAAGGCTAGGAGGTTATATGTGGGGACACCACTTTTTAAATGGAAAACACACACACACACACACACACAAACACAACACTGTGGTGGCTTGAGCTGCCGAGCTCAAGATTTTGGTCTTTGTTAGTGAACATAAGCACTCTGTATCACAAAGCTGCATCAATCTGATCAATTATTATCCCATTAAAAATAATTTAGTTCACTTTATAGTTTCCTTATGATTTGATATTTTCTCTCCTTTTAGCTCTTGTTTGCAAATTATGATCAATATTGGACTCAGAGGATGGCCGGGATTTGATTTGAATAGATTTTGCCATATTGGAACAATGTTACACTGATTAATTAATCTCAAGAAACCAGGCCGCTTGGTGACATTTTAATTTATTGACACAACGTTCACATTGTTCTCAACCTGCAGATAAAGTTCAAGAAAACTTTCATGACAAAAAAAATGAAATAAATAACTCACAAACATGTCCACAGAATGACATTATGGATCAATTTAAACTAACACAATTATTTTAGTTATTATTAGTTCTGGAAAAAAAAAGATTTTAAGATGAGTGCATGAAAATGAGTTAAGGCATAAGGTGGGAACAGAACATTGATACATGACAAGTATTTAAAAGCATGTTGTGTGTGTGTGCTTAAAAAATTAATATATGTACACACATATGTGTTCAAAACTAGAAATCAGCAAGAATAAATATTGTTTTTGATGGTCATCACAACACAAAGGTATCGTCACTATTTAGATGTATGAATTATAATATATTACACAAGTTTGAGAACCTATTTTAGGGTTTAACCTATTATTTAATTCATAATATGTTGGTGGGAAAATTGGCAGTAGCTGGCACATTGAGACAAAAAATAAAAAATATTTTTTTGCCAATTTAACACTTTTTTTTAAAGGCTAAGTTTATTCATGGCTGTTTAACTTTACAGAACTTTTAATTATTTTGTATTTCATCGGTGCTTAAATAAAAAGGGTAAAAATTTAAATTGTCGTGCAGAGCTGCACTGCTTTGGTGAACATTGTCGCTACACACACAGTCAATGCAAACTTCTATATTCCTAATTAGGGCATTAAATACTCTGAGCTTAATATCAAACCTAGTGCACACATTTATTTGCAGGTGACACTTCCCATCAACGTCTCCCAGTTTGGGTCCCATTCCCCCAGCCCATCTGCTCCTGTGAGTGAGGACCCGCCCATGAAGCGACTGGAGCGCCGAGACTGACGTGAGTGTTTGTGATCGGTGTCGGGAAAGAGAATTACCTTCCCAGCTTTTTGCATGCAATCAAAAGCCGAGTAATATTTTATGCATTCGAGCTCTTTGGGGCAGAAAACGAAGAAAAAAAAACGACATTTTGAAATGATTGAAGTCGACTCCTCGTGTCCCAGAACTCCTAATGAGTTTAAAATCCCCCCGAAACGGACCGGAGCGCTTTCCCAAGGGGAGCTTAATATTCCGAAATACCCCTCTCGTGCATTGTCTGCAGTCTTTCCCACTTCCTCCACATAACGCCCACCCAAACAAAAACAACAATCTCTGTGTTGCAGTCCGGGCCCCCTGCTGAGCATCCTCACATTACCTCTGGTTAATCTCATGTACCAGAGATCCGCTGCCCTGCAAAGAGGCTTCCGTTGGCGTTGAGGCTCAGGACACGGTGGCAGGTGAGAGGAGGGGGCGGGGCTTACGGTGGTCATTGGGCATGTCCGTCACAGCCTCATCCAGGACTGCACCGAAGCCCTTTTTTGGACTGGGGAATGGATGGAGGGGGCGTGAGAGGGAGCACAAAGTTTTGAGAAGTGATCTTCGGGACTGAAGGGTGCAAAGTGAATAACTAATGCTCTCCCTTCTCCAAAAGCTACCAGTTGTCCTTGAGCAAAGCACTTAATCCCCCAGTTGCTACTGTAGCGGGGCCTCTCAGTGGCCGGTAGTCAGATTATGATAGTACCTGGCAGCTCCCGGGTGGGCAACTGTGTGAATGTGACTCACGGGTGTGAGGAGAGTAGAGGTATGAATAGTGAAGAAAGATTACGTTCGCCTGCATGTCAGCTGAGAGGGAAATGGAAATGTGGAAGTCCACCTCAAAGGGGTTCGCCTACTAATTGGAAACGTGGTCAATTCCACAGCCGTAAGTCTATGTCCGTGTCTCGGGTACACACTCTGACATTTGTTCAGTATTTCAGTTTTATGTAAATCAAATTGTAATCAAAAACTATTTTATTATTCCATCTGAAATAATTCCCAACTCCACGGAGGGAGCTTTGTGTACAATTTAGAACATCATGTAGGCGTAAAAACTTCCTCAAAAAACTTTTAACCGGTTATGAAACAGCTTCAATGTAATGCTGATGCCTGTATGTGACCCACATAGGGAAAACCTCTATTTCCACCCAGCTATTCTGAAAGGCTCGTCATCGGTGCCACCGGGTCGGATTCTCTGCAAAATGAGACGAAATCCCGCAGGTTCACTTCAGCTCAGACTCCAGAAGGGCCTCCGGCAGCGACCTGCAGGAGGAGGGGAGCTCCTCCTCCTCCTCCTCCTCCTCCTCCTCCGTCCAGAGCTTTGCCCCCCGGCCCCCCGCTGGGATCCAGCGCTGTCACCACGCTGCTGGGCCCGCTGGAGGGGAGGGAGGCCCGGGACCGCATGGGGCCGGCTGTCAGACCCCCCTGCAGTACCGAAGGGAGTCTGGGGCTCGGATACTCGACTGCTTTGGTCCACAGGGACATGGCGGAATCAAGACAAAATGAACGAGTCACTGTTTCAGGCTAAAATCGTCCTTTTCCGGTAACATTTATGTATTTATACATATTTTTCTATATCGATCCAACTAACGTGGCAAGATTCAAATGAATCGGAAAAAGTGCCACATGTATAATTGTTTAAATACTCCATCATGTATCAGTCAAAACAACTGTGCACCTCCAAACCAGTGGAACCAGGAGTCCCACAGATCCCAGTGCAGCTGTCTGCTTACAGGACCTCTTGCCTCCTGCACCGCTGCCAGACTCCGGGTTTGGGAGTCGGCGTCTGGAGAAAAGCTTCTCGTAACTTTGATGAACAAGACTCCCTGAGGCCGCTCAGCTCATCTTCCTGAAAGTTCTCCATAAAGCTTTAGTAGTTTTCCCACAACGCATTGTGCTTGGACTTCACCAGACCGCTGCACGGTTTAAATATTGAGGATATCTGGCTGAAATATCTTTTTATTCTCCGTCTGGTCAAATATAAAGCAACTTATTTATCATAATGCATCCCACATGAGCTAGAAAGTATGAGGCTGGAGGAGCATCTGTCGATGTTCTTCACTTGTTGTTTCTTGCATCCTCTCTGTGTCACGGTGCTAACAATACATTGCATGAATGCATAACAATGTATATTTTAGGGTGACTTGAACCCCCATGCTGTAAACAAACACTCATCCAGAGAAGCGTCATGGGAGACCAGATGACGCTGAAGGGTGTGACTGTTCACACAGCTGCATCTTTCAATATGCAAATAAACATAATTGGAAAGCGTTGTTTCACACTTTTATATGACGGTACATCTAAACACTCATAATGAATAACAGCAGAAGACGTGTCAGACATTGTATGAATCATTTCATATTTCATATTTAGCATCCATACACCTTGAGACCTTGAGACCACCTTGCCTGAAAAGGTTGTGCTTCCCTTTGCTTGCGATATACTTATACTCATATTCAATCATATATTGTTTCATTTTGATTGTGAAATTGCCAGAATACATGAAGAAAGGCGTCTTGCCGGAAATGTACCCGTGGAAATTTTAAATATATATTCATAGCATATATGGTCTCTAAAATGATGGTCCTACAGCCTTTTATGACACGTTCTCTATTATAAAGGATGCTGCAGAAGAAAAACATGAAAAAACTAATTGTAAAGCAAGGAATTGATATCGTGTTCGTGGTCATTTGCATATGAACATTTACATAGTTCATTTCTAGTCTTTTCATGTCAACCAGGCATGCATTCTTTATAATTGCCAGCAGGGGGCGACTCCTCCGGTTGCAAAAAGTCAGATTGCATAGAAGTCTACGTGAAAAAAAACAACTTCTCTCTTGATTTATTCCCTCAGTAAACATGAGTTTATGGACTGAATCTCCAGCTCCAAGCCGTCCTCACACTGTGCAGAGGGCCGTGTTGACGGGGATCCCTTTGAAGAAGAAGACTTCCCAAGGCCGCTCGCCTCCCCAGCGCTCTGCACGGCTCCCAACCCCTCGACCTTGGCTTTCGTGACCTGAATGCTCTGAAAGTGGACCAGAAACCACAGAGCACAAACGAAGGCCACCGTATACGTGACATTTTATCTTTTCACATCTTGGTTTGGCATGGAAGGGTTCACTGGGGGGGGGGGGGGCAAAGGGAAGTCGCTTCAGTTTAGATTGGTTTTTCACCTTGTTTATTGTTCCTGAAAAAAAGAGTCATCAACGCCCGTTTCGGTTACAACGTTCTCACAACTTGTACTTGAATTTCCATCTCGGAAATAAAAACCTTAAAAAATTCCATTTGAAGGCGGCCGGTGATCTGCATGTTGCTGCTGCGGTCCGGAGGCCAAGCGGCCGCGATGGATGGACGCACATCAAGAGAAGCTGATTCTCCAGCTGTGGACGCCGATCTTCATCTCATGTATTTATGTATATTCATATTTCTACTCGGACTCAGGGATAAGTGAGTAGGTGTAGAAAAAACAATTAATTAATCATCATGTGCCAGACTATTTCTTGGCCGGGAGCAGTGACTTCCTCGTCTTCCACCTGAGGTTTGAGCAGCGCGGTCACCAGGAAAGAAACGATGGAAACGAGGGATGAACGTTTAATGTGGATGTGGAAAAGAAGACAATATTTTATTTGATGTGGACGTTTTGGGATTTGCAAAGAGCAGGTGGCGTAGATTGTGGAGCGGCCATTTTTGGTGGTTACGGAGTATGATAACAAGCATAAACAACAAGGAAGTCCACAAAGGGCGGTGGGCGGGGCAAAGGAAGGACTTTCACCCAGGAGACCACCGTTTGTGTCCTGTGTAAAACAGAAAGTAAATATGGTTACTTATTTTGTAACGTTACGTAAGGAAGGCGGTTAAGGTTTATTATCATTTATGTACGCTAGTTACATTATGTTAAATTACTAATTTTGTTACTTCATTACATAATTAATTTAACACAAACCATGTTCTTCTCTCTGAGCTTAACCAAGTACTTTTGTTGCCTGAAGGTGTGAAGACAGGAAGTCAGCGCTCCCATCTCAATTATACGGCGCACAACCTCACACGCTTTATTTACACACTTTCTTTAACGGATTGAACAAATTAGACGTACGTGTAAGTGAGATTTGGAGGTGATGGCAGCCTCGCTACCGAGCCATGGTAGCTCCTCCCACTGTTTCCAGTGAAGCTATGCTAAGCTAAGCAGCCGCTAACTGGAGATCTCCTCATTTAAATACCAAAATGTGAAACTATGCCTTTCACCTCAGGATCCAACCTGTTTCATGTGATCAACATGCCCCCCCCCCAACTCCCCCCGAGGAGATGACAAGTGGAAGTTTTAAGCGGCAAACAACTGGTGGGATTCAGGCTGCAATCTAAATGAGAATTTCTGAGTGGGAAGAATAATGAGGCGGTTTACTTTTATTGCATCCGCGATGAGAAAAGTATTGACCCACCTTGTGTTCCTGTGGCGCCGCGTCTGCAGCACAATAACAGGACAGCGGCAAATAGCGGGGCTCATCTGGAGGAAAGAAAAGAAAAAGCAATTTACCGAGTGAAAATGTGGGCCGCTCGTTCCTCTGGAATCATCAGGCGGAGGAGTGCTGTTGTAATTGCTGTTTAAGGAAAATGATCTCTTCGCCCGAGCAGCTCACAAAGGAGCCCGGTGTTTGATCTGCCGGGTGGCGGGTTTACACGACGGAGATAAAGGGACGGCGTGGCCCACGGACATGCAGGGAAGACATCGGGATGCCGTTCCTCCGGGGCTCCGCCTCCCTCCCGAAGGACGGGATTTCTTCCTTAATCGATACTGCCGAGTCCCACGAGAGAGAGAGAGCCCACATGTTCATGTTGTCGGGATCGTTGTAGCCTGAATGCAACACAGAAGGAGAATGAAAAGAAGGAAACACGGCCGAAACACATTGATTTGAGTGGTGAAACTACATGTGTTATTATGCATGATTTTTAAACATATATCTATTTAAAATGAAATAAATTGACGTGGAAATGAAGTAAAAACAGTCCTTTTTTGCACATATGAGCTCTTCTACTGATTTATAGATGAGGTGCATTGTGTATTGGACACTACAGGACATGAGCCGGGGGACTCTCTCTGTTATCCCCTCTTTCTTTTCCTTCTTCTTCCAGCAGCCACTAGTGGATCTGCCAGCTTATGTTTCAGGGTCCTGAGCAGCAAATGATCTCTTCAACTAAGGCCACAGATAAAGCAAATAAGTCCCTGTTTTTTCTGCTGAGCGAAGACGGATAAAAGAGAGTAAAAAAAATAAAAATACTCGCCGGCGTGAAGGCAGCTAACGCTATCTGCTAATCTTTGCTACGCTCCGCTCTCTCCACGGCCCGGCCTTGCTGACCAGCGCATCAGACTAAAGCATGCGGAAAGATATCGACCCACCGGCACGCCAGATAAATTAGTTTTGAAAATGCGTTTTTTTTTCTTTTTTTTTTTCTCAAAAATCCAGCATACCTGCGTGTAGACGTTTGGGAGTTTCCCTCCTTTTTCAGCTCTTTGGTGAATTAATGTGGAAGCTGATCCACAGATGTTGGTTGTATGTGCATCCATCTGGTGGTCAGGGCTATGTGGAGACAACACGAGACCCAGACAATGGAAGGATTATCTGCAGTACTCCATAAAGGACTGGAAGTAAATAAGCAGGGACATACTTTGAGATCAAGCTGCTTCCTCTGCTCTCCAAACCCAAACCCACTGAGCACGACAATGGAATTAGTCAGAGTGTGCGGAAACGAGACGGACAATACGAAGCGCCAGTTGGTTTGTTATCCCCCTTTTGAAAGATAAAGGCACGGAGAATGGGCCGATAACAGTTAGGGGGAAGACGGAAGAAAAAAGAGCACTTTCCATTATTGCTCTCTGCTATTTGGGTTTAATTCAATTCCAATTTCTTTATCTGTCTGCAAACCAAAAAGTCCACTCGCAGACTAAAATAAAAAATGCAGAACAAATCACCTCTTTCTCGTCCCCGGCATTCGATAAGGAACCAGATATGGAACCAATGCAGTCGGCGGACAAGATGGCGCTTCCTCACGAGGCCGTGTGCAAAAGGACCACAAAGGGAAGCGGCCGACTGGCTCCTGCAGGTTTAGGAGATTTCCTTCACTGGATCCGGCCTTCAGCCCGGTGCCCTCTGTGTTCCTGCTCGCTGACATGTTACTTCCATCTGCTTCCCACGGGGCCGTGCAGCTCAGGTCACCCAGCATGGGCGGCCCTTGAAAGGCATTAACGACTCTCCAAAGGCCCTTTTGCTGGAGGACTGATGCACGAGCCTCGTCCGGATGAGATCATCATCCGAGAGAAAGAGAGCGAGGGGAGCAGCAGCAACACAAACAACAACACAAAACTCAAGGTCCTCTTACTGGATTCTTCTGGTGCTTTCGATGGAGCACCTCCATTGTGGTCTTCGATGGAGGAAGACTACTCGTGGCTGCTGGACCTTTAGATGTTTTATTTTATAAACTATGAGAAGGTTTATCTAGAATATGTGACTGAATGATCTTGAGGAAAACAAAGACTACATGTGGACCTTTGAATTAGACTTTTACTGTTTAAAATGACTATACACTATAAGTAAATCATGAATAAACACTTAGTTCATCTTTTATAAAGCATTGCTCCTCATTAGTAACTCATTAGTATGCAATTCATAAACACAGTTATACATGTTTTATTCTTCATACTTTAAAAATGATGATTAAATTACATTTAAAACATGTTTTTATCATTTACTAATGCTTTATAAATGATCTTATTAATCATCTATAAGTCCTTAATACTTCATTTACTAATGTGGAATACATCATTCATAAAGTATGAAAGGCATAATAGTCAAGCTTATTAATCAAGAATAAAACATTTACTAATGGTGTTAATGTTGGAACAATGCTCTATAAATGATGAATTAAGTGTTTATTCATGCTTTACTAATGCTAAATAGTAAGTACTTATTATAAAGTTCAGATGAAGACCATGCAAAGAGGTTGAAATCTTTTGTCATGTATATCTTTGCAAAATAATTATTTTTAAAAGGTCAAGTGTGAGCTTTCATGCTTTATTAACTGACTAATTATGGCAATGGCTGCCCCACAACACATTTAATTGAATTAATCATTTTAAAAATACATAAGCATGTAATAAAAATGTAAAATGAAACGTATCAGGAACAAAAAAAAATAATCAATTAACACAATTTCCATCTTGCACTTGATTGACTGTTGGATAACTATGACCACTGGGGCTCTCATGTCTCTTATTATATATCATAAACACATTAAAGTGAGTCCTAAAAGGCACATTTGCTTTCCATTGTTTCCATTGTTTCCATCATTCTGTGCATATCGGCCGAGCATCCAGCTGTACGGTTCAATTCAGGACTTATCATCTGCAACCCAAAGCATAAATCATAAATAATTAAACCCACAATACATGATGTGTGATGTTGCTCAACATGACTGAACCTCGTTGGTAATTATGTTCTGCATCCTACTCTCCTGTCGCATACTAATACTGCCGGTTTAATTTAAAACTTCTCACCGGAAAAAAGGGTTTATTTTGAGATTGCTGTTGTTTACAGCTGGCATAATGTTTTGGGGGAAAGAGAGAGCTCTTTACACCCAGAGTCTCATTTTAACTTGACAGAGGGCTGTCACCAAACCTCTGGATTGAGCTTTCAGTGGCTGTGGGTGCTTCTATGTAGGAGGACTGAAAACAAAAGCTTCTTTTCTGCCTCAAAATATAAAAAAAGAGAGACATCTTCCTGCTGTGTGGTGGAGCTCAAACTCTTCTTTCTTCATTTCCTTTGAAAGCAAGAAGATCGTAGCCGACAAAGGGAGTTTTCCACTTTTACATCACCCTTCTTCAGATTAGCTCCCATTCCTCAAATTATTTTTTTTGTTTTTTTGGAATGAACCTCCTCCCAGGCAGGTAATGTGGTGACTCATAATGATCTAGATGAGACCTTGGATCCATTAGTCTGAGCTGCGTGAATAACCAGGGGCTAGAGACCTCGTGGAGGAGGACAGCTCCGTCTCAATATAAAGCCGGACCTCAAAACTGAAGGATGTTCGGTAACAGCTTAACCCGACCACGGCGAGAACTAATGGAGGATGGAGCCGGGCCTCCAGGGGGACCTATTAGTCTGGCAGGGAAGACCGACTGAAGTCCAAAGGAGAGAGGAAACTTTGTTCTTTTCCCTGATCCTGATTCCTGAGCGTTGTGAATGCAGCATACATGTTCCGGGGCAGCTGGTTTCCCCTCGTTATCCTTCATCGTGAACGTGATGCTGGACGCCGGTGATGCTCCTGGAAGCCTCCGGCTGGATGTTGCGCGGCTCTCGCTCCAGATGCTCGGCCCTGCTGCCGCTCTTGGTTCCCCTCCAGCGACACCAGCCCTCCCGGGCCCGGGCCATGCTGGACTCCGCCAGAGCTCACGCTGCCTCCACCGCTGCCGCTCGGGCACCGGGAGGAGCTGCGCGACCCCCGCTGCCGGAGGTTCTGAGAAATGGACCGGTGGAGGTTCCTCGCGGAGGAGCCGGCGGCCGCGGTGGCCACCCAGGGGTGACGGGCGGCCTGCTCGGCGGTCAGGCGGGCGGCCGGGTCCGGCGGCAGCAGGCGCTGCACGAAGTCCTTCGCCAGGTTGGACACCGAGGGCCAAGGCTGTGGACCAGAAGAAAGGGGGGGCGGAGCCGTTAATGGGACCATAAACCCACTCACCCCACATGTCAATGCAGCACACACACACACACACACACACACGGCGCTCTGTAAGACGAGGCGCCTTCACAGGTTCAAAGCCTCCTCATGGCGGGGATGAAAGATTTCATTCTAATGAAGAAATAAAACTATGATCCCGGTGCTCCGCGGGCCTAACAAGCAGAACTAAACTCAAAGGAAAGCTAAATGTCACTGGGCAAAAGGGAAAGCATAAAGAAGGCCGAGCCGGGGCCGTGCGGCCGCCCGCCGCCTGCGAGGGATTTGGCCGCCTGTTTATTCTACGCCGGCATTAGCCGCTCCATAAAGGCTGCCCAGGCCGACGAAAGGCGGACGAGCCTCGCCGGCTCTTTGTTAATTCAAATAGAAAAATCATGCCGCTTGTCGTGACCCCGGCTGACAGCGAGGAGAACGCTTTGAAATGCAACATGCATCTTTTTTTTTTTTCCTTAACCCAATTCAGAATCATGAAGTTATTCATCACGAATTTGGTTGTTATGTCACGACTTTCGGGCACCCGTCGTATTTTAAATAAAAAATTACAGCCGTTTAGATTGGCCCTGATCAAATTAATCACACGGCCCCAGTGTCGGAGGACGCGGTGGCCTTCAGCGGCGTCGAAATCTTTAATCTTTTTCTCGGCATGCCTTTTATTTGCTATGGTTTGATATGGCCAGGTGACGCTCAGCATCATTCACACTGCTTCCCTTAATCACTGCGGTGGCTCGTCGTGGAGATGCTCACCAATTAGCGGCGACAGCCTCCACCGGTGTCTGGCTGAGGAGAATAAAAGCTCAACACAGTGCGACGCCTTCCACGCTCAACCTAAACCTCCCTCTTTAGGGAGGTCTCGCTCTCCATTTTAATCCCAAAATGCATTTCTCTCCAACCCGTTTCTTCGTCTTCTTTTCTTTTTTTTGTCTCTCGCAGAGTAATGAAGATTAATCAAGCATGAAATTGACAATCGCGGAGACTGTCGCCGGTGAGAGGAATTTCAAAGAAGCCGGGCGGGGGGAGGGGGGAGGAGTGCTCCTCACTCCCTAAACTTTCTTCCCGGTGTGATCTTATTTCACACCTGAGAGGCAGGCGGAGTGACACTCGGCTTCCCCGCGAAGGAGAGAGTGTTTGATTGAGCTCCTGCGACTAACAAGCCCGACTTCGCCTCCTTCGCCGAGTGCCGTCGGTGATTTCGGCGAGGCTTCGGGCGGCTTATTACCCCGCGTTTGATGTCGGCCGTGGCTTTTTGTTTTGTTCTTGATCTGGAATGATGGAGGCGCGCGAGGAGGAGACGGTGCAGCCATTACCGTGGCCGGGGAACGGAAAGATCTTGAAAGGAGGGAGGCCGCCATCAACGCGGCGCTGAGACATAACTGTGTTGTTTTCCCCGAGCGGAGCCGGCTGCAGGAAGTTTATCTCGCGCCCTTATTTGGAACATTTCTCACGTCAAAATACACAAAGGCTTTATTGTGTTCTGGAGGCGAGGGGCGAGTTATACATCACTGTTGAGCGGTGGGGAGCTAGCTGGAGGAGGAGGGGGGAGGAGGAGGGGGCTCAGATATGGCTTGAGCAGTGGAGGAACCTACGGGGCTTCGCTCGGCAACATCTTGTTAGCGAGCGAGTGGCCGGCCGCGTTACATCTTCACCTGACAGCCGTGATTGCGGCGAACGGAGAAAACGCCAGAAGGTTGGGCCGCGCTAATGCGACCGTGGGGTTTAATGCACTTTTGAGTAATGAACCGCTCCCGAATCCGAAAATAAAAAAAAACCTGGTTCAAACGCGCCTCGTCGTAATCAGGAGTCTGGATTTGGATACATGGAGCCTGCCTTGTGTTCACTAGGGGGCGGGCTAGGCTAACCGTTACCCAGGATGCACTCTGCTGCTCAGAGATGGAGATGTTTGGGCTGTGCCCCCCCCTCAGGAAAGTGTGTGTCTTCAATAGCACAGCTGCAGAATGCAAAGGAGGTTACCAGGCTGCTGTCTGGCCTGGATTAATGCACGGCTCTGTGCTTCTCATACTAAAGGCTGCCGTGATGTCCTGCACGCACACACACACACACACACACACACACACACACACGCACGCACACGCACGCACACACACACACACGCACACACACGCACACACACACACACACGCACACACACGCACACACACACACACACGCACATCAGATGCCGCGGCCCTGATTCCGTGCGAGCGGGGAAGCGTCTCTCGTGCGAGCCGATTGAGTGATAAGGTGTGAAAAGCCCCCGAGGCTACACCCGCTCTTCCTCTGTCCTCCCTCCTTTCTCTTCCCAGCAATCTCCTCCATCCTGCCATCCATCCCCAGCCAGCTCCCCCCCCCCCTCACCCCCTCCCACTGTTGAGTAAACACATCAGTGTGACTCTGCACTACAGGTCCTCAGGCCAGGGGCTGTTGCACCAGTGGGGGTGGGGGGGTGGGGGACAGAGGGGTCCGCATTCGTGGGCAGGTGCCGGGGGCCATTTGCATCTTTTAGTGAGTCTCACCTCCAGCTCGCTGTTGAAACCCCTCCAGCCCACCCACACTCACTCACTCACTCACACACACTCGCTCACACACACACATTTGCTGCTCCCTCATATTCTGCAAACAATAAACACACAAGGTTACCGATACTTCCTGGAGAATGTTTGTAATTGCAGCCCTCGGGTTTTCATTTGCATAGCAGAGAAGAAGAGCTACTTGTTTTAAATGTGTCCATCTGGGTGGATGCTACCTGAAGATTTCCCTGTTCATCACACTGCTTTGTTGAATATTGATGTGCGACTGTCTGCTGCCGCTGCTGCTGCTGAATGACAAAATGCGTGACGCACACAGTTGTGCGACCTCACTCGCGGCTGACCTGGTTAGAGTGACACTTGCATATTTTAAAAGGAAAAACTCAGTCGTGTTAATAGTGAGAAACTATTCAGAGCAGCGGCCTCACAGGTCGCCTCCACAATGCCGCTCTGCAGTTGTATTTTGTGTTATGGAGGTTTTAATTTGCATCTTATCGTCCCGAAAGGTTTCTCCCTTTTCTATTGCACTTGGCCGAAGCCGTTCTCATGTGTGCGTCCTTGTTGTGACGCCGCTGTCTGGGCTCATAAAAGCTCCGTCCGGGCCTTTCTGCAAGTTTGCATATTCTCCTCTGTTTCTTTCAACGGTCCAAAAATCCCGAAATCGCAAATGCAAATCAGTCTGGAACCCTCGGTTCATCTTTTTTATTCAAATGGGCGTTTACAACGGGCGTAGAACCAAAGGCGACCAGTCCCAGACTTGGCTTCAACAGAAAGCGCCGCATCAGCTGGTTGTTGTTTTTCTATGAAAATAGAGTCGCCTCTTCACCGCCCTCGTCCCAAAACGCTCCCCCGTGTTGTATAAACGCTTCTTGGGAGTTTGCAGACAAAAATAGACACAGGTCTGCTCCAAGAAGCTGGTTTCTTAGTTATCGGATCCACTTTGCTTTATGTCCCAGATACCGGGTTTGTGATTTACCGAGTTCCTCCAGACGTCTTGGACCAGAGCTGAGGTGAATTTATTTACTGCATGCTGTGAATGCACCCTGCCTCTCACGTATGGGTCGCCATTTTTAAACGTCACTTTCAGGATGAAATGAGGATGGTGGGCTGCCTCTGGTCTACAGGGTCCGGGTCACTGCCGTGGCTGACTGGGACACTTCACAGTATAATTAACACCCGACTACGACGGCGGGCCCATTTCTCTTTATTGTCATCCAGCCACGTTGACGAGTAACATCTCGGGTTGAAGAGACATCGCTCCCTGACGGCTCATTTCAAATGAAACTCTTCAAGTCCAGTTTAATATGTGAGGGGATGGAAACCGGTCCCGTCCCAAAGAGAAGCACCTTCCTGAATGACATGAAGAACCCTGACGGGGACAGAGGTCCACGTCTAGTGGATGCTCGTGGACCATCACAACACACTTCTACATTATTACCAGAGTGTGTGTGTGTGTGTGTGTGTGTCTATCAGAGAGGGCGGATATGTGCACATGACAGAGAGTAAGTGTCTCGTTGACAAGTGAACGTGATTGATGGCGGCTCCATGAAGCCCCGGACTGCCACTCAGCCACGTCAGACGTCTCCATGTTGTTATCATATGAATTCATAATTTGATGTCTTTACCCGCAACTCAGCGGGTCGTGAGACGGCGTGCTTGCGAAAAAATAAATAAAATCAGCTTTTTTCCCGAGGATGTTGCGTCCAAAGCCACCATGAAAAATAATAAAAAATAAAACGTGAAATAAGCCCTGGCATATGAACTCCAGAAGGATTTGGCAGCATTGTTGTGTTGGTAAACACTGGGATAATAGTCCAGGGCCGATGTAAGGGAGCCTCTGGTACGCCAGACTAGAATGTCAGCCCTGAGAACCGGGCCCGGCTTAGAGCCCAGTGAATAATCCAGCCGTGGGTGTAAATCAGCGTGAAAGAACGAGCTCACACTCACAACGCAGCTCGACAGAGCCGGCTGGTGAAGACACACACTTCCGTTGTGCGACAGGAACAACACAACGTGCAAGAGGACCGACCTGAAAGAGCAAAACCGAGCAAACCTTTTGCATATCCACATGCTGCGTCGAAAATGTTCCTTTTATATGCTGGAATAACGTAAGCTATTCCTGGTGGTTCTAATAGCATGGTGATTAATGAAGGTGTGAATCACTCTCGTGCAGCATATGGTGTGTGAATGGATGTGTTGATAGAGTCGGATCAATGTAAAGCAAAAATAATAGATGTTTGGAAAAGGCTAAATGTCAAAATAGAAATGGCAGATGGATGATTTATTTAGATTTACTGTAAGGAACATTTACCTGCAGTCTCAATGTAATACTGACGCCCATTTATGGCAAAAGAGACCATCAGCGAGAAAAATGGCAATTCTTATATAATTTTTCTTAATGACTGTCACAGGTCTGATTCCTCCTCAAAATGAAGTACGACCCGGGTTCACGAGAACTCCTTCACTCCTGTTAAAAGCCGCATTACTGGACCTGTTGGAGGTAAGGGGGTCCCGGGAGAACCAGGACCAGGACTGAGCGATGGAGTGCTGCAGTTAAATGCGATTTTCTCAGAAACACTACCGCGTTTGTCCACAGGGGCCGCCAGAATCAACCCAAAATAAAGATGTCTTGTGGTAGCTTTAAAACTGTTTTATTTTGAGTATTTTTATTCAGAGACAGGCTTGAAGCAGAAACCACCTTTTTTCCTTTGGTTAACCTTCAGCCAGCCAAATCATTACAACCGGCCGAAGAACTACAGCTTTTCTGGTTAACGTGTGTTCCTGAGCTTCTGTCAAGCATCCACACAACAAAAGAAAAACAACCAAGTCATAATTCTGACTGCATGGCAGCACGGCCGGGGGGATTTGGTGCAAGACTGTCAAAACAATGTCAAAGATGCTTCACTAGAAGTTGAGGTCACGTCTGTGAAGGGATCTGTAAACTATGAGAATGACAACTTCCTACCTTTTCGACGAGGCTATCTCGAAAAAAAATAAATACTGTAAGTATAGTGTTGGCCACTTATTTTCACTCTTTGCAAGCAGACTTATACATGCTTTTGGGAAGATATGAAACATTAAAATGTGTTTCAAAAGTCCCTTTTGATATAATAAGACATACATAACTGGCTAAAAACTGATACATTCTTTTTCTGCTATTGTATATGAAATTAGTGTTTGGTTATTTGGTTCTGTCCATTGAGTTGTAGCACTGGCTGGACCTTTTATACATGTCTATTGGCATTAGATATAAATCCTGGGCTGCAGAATCCCTAAATATGCACAAGTTTCCAAAGGATACTGAGCTGGTGATGTGAAGATTATTTTGCCTTTTTCTACAAATCATACTCCAATGTGCAAAGAATATCTGTGTAAACTTACGTCTCCACGGAAGCTGTATTTTCCTCTCACGATGGCTCTGTAGAGCCGCGAGCGACTGTCGTCCTCGAAGGGCATGGACCCGCTCAGCAGCACGTAGGCGACCACCCCCAGGGCCCACATGTCCACTGCACAGGAATGGGGTTTCCTCAGCACAACCTCAGGGGCCATGTACTCGGGGGTCCCACAGGTGGTTCTGAGGCCCCGAGTCCCGTCGGCTCCGTTGCAGTCGCCTCCGATGCGTCCGACAAACGCGGCGAGTCCGAAGTCGGTGACGAGCAGCCTGGAGTCGGCCCCGGGGTGGTAGTACAGAAGGTTCTCTGGCTTCAGGTCCCTGTGGGCGATGCCCAGGTGGTGCAGGTGCCCCAGCCCGGCCAGCACCATCCGCAGGGCCTGGGCGGCGTCCCTCTCCGTGTAGTGGCCCCTGCTGACCACGCGGTCCAGCAGCTCGCCGCCCGTGGCCAGCTCCAGCACCACGTAAACCCGCCGCGGGAACTGGAAGACCTCGATCAGCTGGACCACGTGCGAGTGGCTGACGCGGCGCAGCACCGCCAGCTCCGAGGCGCACGCCTCGCGGCCCCCCGGGGCCTCCACCTCCATCACCTTGATGGCGAAGGGCCGGCGCGTCGCCCGGTGCTCCACGCGCACCACGCGGCTGAAGCTGCCGCGCCCGATCAGGGCCCGGATGTCGTACCTGGCGGGTGGAAAGATGAGTCATCGCGACGCCTCCCACCGCAGATGTGGCAGGAAGACGCCTGCATGGTGCACACGCGCAGTGATTTCCATCAGCAACCAGCGCCATGTAAGCTGTGACTAATCAGTTGCAGACAGAGACACGCACTTTTCCTCAAAGCCATCTGTTTCCTGGCTTTTAATTGTTTCCGCGCTGTAATCTGACAAGAACAGAAAGCCCGTCTTCAGGTATTACAAGGCCCGGGCCTCTCGAATAAATGTCTGCTTTCCGCGCTAATAAATCCGAGCGCAGAAAGGTTGGCGGTGGCGGGCTCGTGAATGAGGAAGCCGGTGACATTAAAGTCTTCGGCGAGCACTGCGAGTGCTCTTAATGAGTCACTTCACCTGCTGCATCGTGCTGCAAGAGATCTATTTTGGAATTAATATTAAAAACCCGCCTGCTCACGGGGTAGAAGGAGTATCACTCCTTCATGGTGCAGCTTCAGTTCACTATTTCTTTTTTCTTTATAAAACTGTGAGTTACTTGAAATTGGAAAACAAGGTGTTGTTAATTGTTTGTGACAGAAAAAAACATATTTTAATTATACAAAAGTAAGCTATGATTCTTGTTGTTCTGATTCTTGTATGTAACCGTAGAATGCACTTATTGTAAGTCGCTTTGGATAAAAGCGTCAGCTAAATGTAATGTAATGTAATGATACAGCATGACTAGATCAAGAATTTGCTCGAAAAATGCCAAAAAGGTGATTTTAAATCCCCCCTTACCTTGCTGTCACACGTGGATCAAACTTGTCCTTATACTTTGCAACTTTGTCCTGAATCTGCCCTCGGCTGTTCGATGCCGGTGGAAGATTCCCAACGCTGGTGGAAAACCACGAACTTCTCGGCTTCTTCGGCTCATTGCCATCATCCCTCGCCTTCCCGAAGGCCACCAGCGAGCGCACCACACTGACGCAGCCCTTCCCGGGGCCGTCCGGCAGCACCTTGCTGCTCCCGCATCCCATCGCTCAGAGGCAGCGAGCATCCAAAGTCCTGCAAACCCGGATCAGGTCCCCGACGGTGGGGAACGTAGAGCCCTGCAGCTCGGCAGCAGGAGCAGCTCTGCAGGAGCATTCAGGGACCCCGGTCCTGCAGGTGTTTCCTTTGGGTCCGTAAACGGGGAGCGTGAGCTCTCACTCCCAGACGTGACAAGTGTCGGGTCAACAGAAAGTGTTTTGAAGCCATTGTTGGGTCTCCGACAGCCGGTGAGCTCCACAATGAGCAGAGTGTGGCAGGAAGAAGACGCCTCTCACACCCCAGGTAACAGTGCTTTCTGTTTGCTGAGATTTCTTTGTTTTTTACATTAATTTAACAGCTGTAAATCATTTTCAAATTAAAGGGGATGTTTAGTATTCCACTTTCATGACGTCATCTGCCTCACAAGAGGCCAAGATATCCAGACTTTTGGTCCATAGTTTGGGCAAAGTTTCCCCCAAGAATACAGCATATAAAATACAGGATACCCATAATGCAACTCAATAGCACCTTGATAACATCGTCAGGGATATTCATTAGGCTCCTCCCCCTCCGAGCCACAGTAGACATCCAACTGTTTCCACCGGCTGCACAGTGAAGAGTAAACAGACTGTCATGTGTGAGATTGATGGAGCGCCCCTTTAAGACTGTATATGTAGCCCGGGGCCACCCCCCCAACCCCGGGCTAGGAGCTGACCCTCTTCAGACACACATTATTAACCCCTGCTCGGCGCCGCGGGCTGTTCCTTTCACTCGGGTTGAATGTCAGTTTCTAAAAACGCGACTGCTGTTGACGTTCTTGAATTTCAAACGGTTTCATCCCCCGTTTCACACGAGCAACTTTCGGGTGTAAACTTTATTTCAATGGTCACGTACGCGACCCCCTGGCCTGACCCGTCCTCAGCAGAAGTTAAGGAGCGGCGGGGGAAACGCCTGCAGAGCAACTTTAGGGGTTCGCTCCACGACGTTTCATCAAACGGACAGGTGAGGAGCTCAAACCGCCGACCTTGTGAGTCAAGGACGACCCATTCCACCCGCTGGTCTATCCCAGAGACTGGGTGCTAGCCCCGCTCCAGGCCTGCAAGCCTGAGCTGAGGTCCGCTTAGCCCACTTTGAAATGTGGATTCATGCGAGTGTGAACGCTGTCTTATGCCGCTCGACTTTATGTGGTTAATTTGCATACTGGCTTTACTCGCACCTGAAAGGGGGCGGGGCTTATCTCCGTAAAAACAGTACCGTTTCCGCCATCCACCATTGAACTAACCATTAGTTACATTACATTTAAACTTCTTGTGGAGCTTCTCAACGCTGATTGGCTTTCGCCCTGCAAATTTTCGCCAGAGTTGTAAAATTTCAACTCAAACTCAAATTTGCGCCGTGATATTCACGCCATTCGCGCCGCCCGGTGGAAATTCACGTCTTTTGCAACCATTCGCGTCAGTGCATTGACTTTACATGTAATCGACCAGCTCCCTGAGCCCGAGGCTGAGCGCAAATGTGCTTTTCAATCGTGAGCATCGTCACTAAGTGAACTGTTCCTCCGCTGCTGTCCACAGAACAGCACATAAATCAACTCATCTTCAAGACAAATCAGCCGCTGCTTTATTTGTGGATGTTCTTCTATTGCAACAAGTGAACTCGGAAGAGTAGTACGTTTCTTGTTTTTGCTTTTTTTCCTCCTCCCCCGAGAGACAAAGCACCCACATACAACTAATCCTGTCAAACTGTCACCGGCAACATGAAGAACTCATCCTCACAAACCGCGTCTCAGCTTATTATAGCCACCCCCGAGATGCATTTACTTTCATAAAAAATATAGCATAGCACATTGTGTTTTTTGGGGGCTTTTGTCCCCACAGCATTTGCAGATTTTTGTGTGTCTCATTGTGTCAGGAAGTGATGCAGAAGGTGTCCGTGGTATCGCTGGTGTCATCAGCTCCCCGGCTGTCAAGCCCCGCTACTCGTGCTAAGCTACTTTTTCTATTTCCTGCATTATGTTGTGCTGCTGTCATCATGTGTCCATAATCTGGAGGAAAAAAATACAAAAATGCAACATGCATCCTCTCCCTGCCTCTGCCCTGCACTTTGTGTAAGAGCCAAAGCTCACGGAAACTGAAGACGACACACACACACACACACACACACATTTAGTCATATGAGACTACAGAGGGGAAGAAAGGGATCTGAAAGAAGGAGCATCTTTTTCTTTTTTTTTGGGTACCAGACGTAGAGTTAAAATTATCCTTTTTTTCACTTGAGCACGGCAGGAACAATGTGGATATGCGAGGTTTGCATAATGAGTTCATGTTTATGAATACATTGCACGGCGTGTTGGTGTCCAACACAAGGTATCCATACATTGTTTGCAGCGGCTATCGCTGCTCATGCTAACTTCCTCGCTTCCTTTCATGGTAAAAGATACGTGATGCCGCTGCTGCACATGTGTGTCGGGAGGATTCCTCCCACTGAAGCCCGGGCGTTAGCTGAGAGGTTTAATAGCTATTGTGTTACATCCACTGTCGGTTAAGAGCAGGGAAGTATGTATCTATGGGAAATTGTCATCGATGCTCTTGTATAGTGCTCTGTCTTTTCAAAAGGTGTAAATTGTGTTGTCATTGGACAGAGAGAGAGAGAGAGAGAGAGAGAGAGAGAGAGAGAGAGAGAGAGAGAGAGAGAGAGAGAGGGAGGCTGCATCATCAGTTGCTTGTCTGCTGCAGTTTTCTTTTCTTTTTTCTTTTTCATCCAGAGGAGCCAAAGGGGATGCTGGGCCTATCAGTCTGTTCTGCTGTCACACAATGTCTATCCCTTCTCAAAGGACTGCGCACACACACACACACACACACACACACACACACACACAAACACACACACTGGAGAGAGAGAGAGAGAGACATAGACCCCCCCTCCCCTCATACACAAACACAAAGAGCCAACAGAGGATAGACATCACATCAGCACTGAGGTGGTAAATCGCCCTTCACAAGCCTTCCTCCAGGGAGTCAGCAGTTCAGCGTTTATCGAACCGCTATCTGATTACTAAGAGGCTGTCCTCGGTTATAAATGAACCTGCAACACGCGTGTGCTGTTGGTGACGCCCGGTGCTCGGGAGGAAGACACATTGTGGCTGAGAATGGGTTTGAGGGTCAGAGCGCGGCGGCCACTTGCCAGTAAGTTCATTGTTGTTGTTGTCAGAGGATGAGATACCTGAGAGAGGATGAGATACCTGAGATACCTGAGAGAGGATGAGATACCTGAGATACCTGAGAGAGGATGAGATACCTGAGAGAGGATGAGATACCTGAGAGAGGATGAGATACCTGAGAGAGGATGAGATACATATATACACATATATACAGTATGCACACATATACACACACACACATATATGCACATATACATATATAAACAAGTATATACATATATGTATATACATACACATATACACTGTACATATACATAAACACATATATAGAAATATATATATATACACACACAGTATATATATATATATATATATATATATACATACACACATACATATATACATAAACACATACATATATATAAATGCACATATACACACAGTATATATATAGATACATACACACATACATGTTTGTGCCATTCCTGATTTCTCAAAAGTATGAATATATATTCATACTTTTATATAAACCCCAGGTTTTGAAAAGAGAAAACGAGCACTTGAACTTTTAGAAACGTCCGCTTTGCCTCGGCGCCGCAGCATGCAGCCTCTTTGTGGTGCACACTTAACATTAAAGGTAGCTGCGATGATTACAGCGCACCAGAAGAGAAGTCTGCACCTCCAGGAGGTTGCATAATTCATGAAGGTTTTCCTGGAATAATAGTCGGTGTATAAACTAGAAGCATGTGGGCGGAGCCTCTTGAATCAGCTCGCCGGCTACACAACTCATTAAAACTGCTTTCTGGATTTCATTTAGAGGGAAATGTACCTTATCCATCTTAATGTCAGTTTTAAACATGTGATTTATTGTGTGAATTGGAATAAAACTGAGCATGTTGGAGTTAATTTATTCCGTCTGTATTTAATATTGATATTGTATTCTTCTTGTTTTTTATGTTGTTTTTACTGCTTTTTTTTGCTGTAATCCTGCAATTTCCCCACTGAGGGACTAATAAAGGATTATTATCTTATTTGTTTTGCCTTAAAATAAGTGTTTGGGATGTTATTCAAGTTAAAGAAGTCAATTAAAAGACCTGAACCTTGACTTTTGGTTTTATCTAGTTGTTGTGTTGTGTGGACTCCTGTGTTGTGTTTGGGATTCCCATAATCGCATCATTTAGTCGGCGCTTCTTCCAAAAGCCGATAAAATAAAATAAAGGAATAGGTTTCATGGTCCAGAAGAACCTGACATGACGTGTGAGCCTCCACCTTCTGAGATTGCTTGGATGTGGATTTATTGAATTTATTTTCATGCATGGAAATGATCAACTTTGAATGTGAACAGACAACACAGATGATTCAATATGATGCCTGAAATAGAGCCGTGAGCAGAGGAAGGAGAATAATGATGAGTCTGAAGCTGATGTGTTTCTCAGGTGACTGCGTCACCCTGCAAACCACCAACGTGGAGATCAAATGATCCATACAGCCAGCAGGGAAGTTCAATATCAGTTTCTACCGAAGAAATAGTGTCAAAAATAATCAAATCTCCCATGTGAGCTCTAAACAAGCGGAACAGATTAATCCATAAACGTAATGCCACCTGGAAGTATGCGAGTGCACACATGACTCGTCTCCATTATCCTTCGCACGCCGGTCTACACTTCCTGGTTCCATATCCTAAAATCCTGCACACACCAGATAAGTTTAAAAAGGGTTAAAAATAAAAAAAAACACAAACCGCTGCTGCTGCTGAACAATCTGAGATTCGCTCTCGTCCACGTTGACCCCGTTCCCCCGCATGCTGCATCATCCAGCTGATTAATTAAAGCCATCCCCGATTCATCAATGGAACACTGGCCCGTAATTGTTGTTCTGCAGACGGACACAAACCAACCGGGAAGTACGTCGGCCGGCTTATTACGAGCTGTTGAGAGGAATGAAATCAATGCCGGAGGAGGATGCTTGTTCTTCTTCTTCTTCTTCTTCTTCATCTTCATCTTCATGTCGGGGCTTTTAAACCCTAACCCACTTTAAAACAACACCGTGGACCGACCCTCGGCCGCAATCAAGCAGCAGCCACCGAGCACAATGGTGGACGAAAACAAAACTAATTACAGTGACAAGTGAGGCAGGCGGCAGGTCTGTCGGGGGAGGTGGGGTGAGGGGGTGGGGGGGGGTTGGGATGCTACATCTCCCAAAAGGCACCCTTAGGGACGGCTGACGGATACTCTAATTTTCCTCGCCCGGCGGTGGCCAGACAAATTGCCCGCGGCAGTCTTGATTGAGCAGATCGCGGACGTCGGCAAAATTGGATCCGGTTGACGGATCCGGTCACCTGGCCCGGACGGCGCGGGGGACGCCCGCCCCCCCGGACCCGGGCGTGAACAGCGGCCGCTAATTACTCTTCAGCAGACAGAGGGATGAAGGCAGCAGCCGAGGGAGGGTCAAGTGGTCTAATAACTCCCCGTCTGACGCCCGGTAGAGACACGCCAGCGAGTCGCATCCGGACTAATCTCTGCAGAGATGCTTCCCGGCGCTTAAATTACCTGTATGAATAATAGACGTCCATAATTATGCGGGTAATTGCTCCTTCAACCGACAGTCTCGGGTTACATTTTGCTTATTTCCCACCTCCTCGTAGAGGAGTTAACTCTTCGGCGTGGACACACACTGTTTGACATTTGTCGGATAATATATCTTTTCAAGTTTACAAGCTGACCTATGGGGAAGGTTTCCTTCCAGAGGCTCTCAGGTGAACAGCCGGCTGTTCTCTCTCTCCATCGCTCAGAGACTACAGTCTCAGACCATCAGCCTTGACCTTTAATAAATTGCAAAGGACAAAATGTGAAAGCTCTAACCCAAATAAAGACATGAAATATGATCAAATATGTGCACAAATCTCAAGCTATCAATACACATAAGGTTTTACCGCTATTTGTCGGCAATTTGTCCTCCAAATGCCGTTCCTGACCTTGGAAATTGCAGTCACACCACAAAGCTCCATTTCTTCGGGGGTTTTCGACCATGTCACATGATCTTCTTCAGCAGATGGAGTTCTCCCAGCTGTAATGGGATTGTGGACTTTATCTGATTGCGTCTCGGCCGTGTTGGCTCTCCGAGGTTCGGCCTTCGTTCTGGACTTTGTAAATGTCAGTGGAGAATCCCACCACCAGATCCTCTCGATAGTCGCTCTGGAGCTTTCGATCGTATCCCGTGATCTTCTTCATGGACAACATGGATGAGAGAAAATGCTCGGGAAAACATTGAATTGACATTTAATGGGCCTACAATTTTAACGACACAAAAGCGGTTTCTGAACACGTCACATCTCTTAAATTTAAAATGTGAGATCTGCGAGTTACATTTGACGATCTCGTGTGAATTTATGACATATCATACATTATATATGTTTAACACATAAGATAAGATAATCCTTTATTAGTCCCGCAGTGGGGAAATTACAGGATTACAGCAGCATTGCTCAGTACGTAAGATAAAATAAAAATCAAGTAATATAAATAAACAGTAATAAACATAATAAAGAAATAAACAGTAAAGAAGAAATTGAATGTACAGTAGAATATTGAATATACAAATTACAAAATATTACAAAATATTGCACCAGGATGGATTAAAGTGACCAGAATATTGAATATACAAATTACAAAATATTACAAAATATTGCACCAGAATGGATTAAAGTGACCAGAGTGATAAAAAAAGTGTTCAAGTATTGAGAGTCCAGAATGTTTGTGGGCTACTGGGAGGTCAGCTTGTTGTGCAGCCTGACAGCAGCAGGGAGGAAGGAAGTTTAATGTCATTAATAATAATGCTTTCAATTTAAGACTGTAACACATTCAGAATTAAAGATAAATAAATACATATTTAGTGTATACCATGTTAAAATATATATATTTTTAATCAATAATGTGTATTTTGTTCTTTATTTCGGCAAAATGGAATAAACAAAATGACAAGGGAGTAATTAATATGATGAGTATGACAATAGATCAGCTCCAAAATGATAGAATCATAATCATTATAATGAAAAAAAGCATATAATTATATATACAAATGTGGCAACAGCTTCAAAAGAGCTAACACGTACTTCTACAAATAAATGCCGGGCTGGTAGTGACTTATTTTAAGGCCTCTGCTTACAGAGCAGTTATGCTGCTGGGGATGGACTCATCCCCACTTTTGAAATATTGACTGATAAATGTGAGGAAGCAACGCTTTTCCCAAACAGATTTATTGCGGTTTTTTTATTTTTTATTATGGGAGAGGTCTTCAATTATTTAGTCACCCAGTGGCAGAAACTTTAGAGTTTGAAGTGATGGAAATCTAATATCTGTATCACATCCATCAAGCCTCCGGGGGGAAGTTATCCAAACGGAGGATTTGCGACTGAGAGACGAGCGCACACACTCCTCACTGCGAACGGCAAAATTTAATTTGAAAATGGGCAGCGGGATTATTTCCATTATCCTGCTCCCAGACACTCATTTTTAAATGACAGACAGAAATATGCAAGTGGCTGTAATTATATTGCCCCCCCATTCTTTGATTGTACCAGTGGTGGCATTTAGACGGGTTATTGAACACTGCATGAGGGTTTAATTAACCTCAGAACAAACCAAACAGGGTTCTGAATGCAGCTTGATTATTGGCGTGATTATGTTTTTCAGACCTGAAGAACAGCACCGTGAATGTGTGTGTGTGTATGTGTGTGTGTTGTGTGCATGTGACACATATGGGGTGCAGTAAAAACAAGGATTTTAATTTTGATTCACTTCTCCCCCCTAATTCACAGTTTAGCTGTGTGCTAATGTTGCTACGCTAACACAAACTGGTGAATTACCTGGTTTTAGTTTACACAACCGAACTACTTGGGTTAAAATAAATATCCTATTTAAATAAAATAACTACGTTTGTGCTCTAACTTTCGTTGCTGCTGTTAAGACGTTATGCAACATGAGTTAAAAGTTTAAATAATTCAAGGTTGACTTCAGTTTTCTTACGCGGGACCCAGACGGCGGTCTCCTGGGTGCAAGTCACTTGTTTCTTTTCAGCCGCTTCACTTTTTCCTTCTTCTCTTTTTCCCCTATTATATATATTCCAGTGCATCACATTTTCAAGGTTATACACCCAGAAGTAAATGGGACAAGAACACCAGTGGGATTCGAACAAAGCAGCTGCAGGAGTTTTACCGGTGAGGCCCAATCTGTCGCTGGATAAGAGTTGGTCTGAGTCTAAAATTAGACATTTTGTTGTTACACTTTACTCATACTTAACTAATGCTTCATAGTATGCAGCTATTATAAACACTTAATTCATAATTTATAAAGCATTGTTCCACACGTTATAAATTATGGATTCACCATTTGTAAGTTAAGTATTATGCTAGTTATTATAAATTGTTACAGTTTACACTTTATAATAACTACCCTAAGTATCATGTAATACTTTGTTTACAAGTGTGGAACAATGCTTTATAAATGATCAATTAAGGCTTTAATCATACTTAACTAATACTTCATTGTGTGCAGTTATTATAAACACTTAATTCATAATTTATAAAGCATTGTTCCACACGTTATAAATGACGGATTCACCATTTGCAAATTAAGTATTATGCTTCATAGCATGGAATTATAAAGTGTTACAGTTTACACTTATAATAAGTACCCTAAGTAATACTTTGTTTACAAGTGTGAAACAATGCTTCATAAATAATTAATTAAGGCTTTACTCATACTTAACTAATGCTACATAGCGTACAGTTATTATAAAGTGTTACAGTTTACACTTTATAATAACTAATACTTTGTTTACAAGTGTGGAACAATGCTTTATAAATTAGGTGTTTACTCATACTTAACTAATGCTTCATAACATGCAGTTATTATAAACTGTAACCCATTTTGTCAACTCAACATCTGTTTTCCAAGAGTTTGTTCGACACTTCCTTCTATTTCAAGTTCAGTTTTCTTTTGGCAGACGGCATGAACAACTTCAGGCGTCATTTAGCTGAAGCAGGAGGAACCTCACCTGCGATGATGGCTCTTTGGTATCGCTGACAATACCCGGCAGTCCCTCTCACCTCTCAGCATTGCTGTCAAAACCATAATCACTGTAACGAACGCCCTCTCAGGTGCCGCGACACGCCAAGCCGCTATCTGTCCGCCGTCTTATCATCTCCAGGCAGCTCTACCGTGGAATATATGCCTCCAGGGGGGGAAGGAACGGACTCGGGCGACTTATTATCAAGCGAAATCATTGCCGCCCACTCGGTGAGCACACGGTGTCAATGTGAGAGTCTCGGGGAAACATCCATCTTGATGGAGTGATGCTGCATGGGAGCTGCTTGGGTTCAGAGAGGCGTGTGTGTGTGTGTGTGTCTAATGTAAGGGAAGGTAATGCGACCGCAGGTAATGTCAGAATTCATCACTCCATGGGAAGCCGTGATTGTAATATGTTCAGCCACTCCGCCGAGAATGGGATCCTTACGGGAGCCAAAATGGGGACTCTGTAATCGAGCCACGCTCATTTTTTAAGTTAGCGGACTGACAGGTGTTGCAGCATGCAGCAATGCAGCCGGGGCCGCAGTGTGGCTGACGGTGCATGGACGGAGAGGCCCCCAGAGACATATTTCCTCCTGCAATGCAAGCACCGATTTGGTGATTGATTTGTTAAAAAGACGTGTCAGGGCCTTGGACCCCATTCGTGCTTCATGCATCCTGGTGGTGGGAGGAAATGCAACCAAGACACATTTTAAAGGACGGATCCGATGTGTGTTCTATAGCAATGTTAAAGATATTACGCTTGCCCTGGGGCTGGATTGATCGTGGTATTGATTGTCTCGACGTCGGTACTCGCTAATGTTTCGGTGTAATTTATTGTCACACTGCGGCATCTCCTCTGCCGACCTCCCTCAACGGTTACCCTTCGTGTGCAGAAAGTCAGAACTTCATCAATCCACCTCTTCGACAAGCAAAAGTGCTACGTTTACACAGAGCGCTAGCTCGGCTAATAGCGCACGCAGGTTTTTTTTTTACGTGCTGCTCCAGAATCAACATTTATTTAAAATTATGTTCTGAATTAGTTATAAAGTTGATAAAAAACAGCTAATAGCAGTGTTGAGGAAGAACCGAACCGATGAGCAGTATCGATAAGAGACGTAGGCCGTGTATGGATACAATCCTAATCTTTGCGCCTTATTATGGCACCATTAACATTAAAATGGGCCGTTTCTCCCCGTCTCATACTAAGAGGAGCCACCGGCTTGTTTTCTTTGGCACATAAAGTCACGCAGGACGCTTAATGTTCGAGCATGGCACATTCAAACTAATATTAAACTGTTTCTGAAGTGCAGAAGTCAGGAAGCGGCTCCAGCTGCAGTTCTGACCCCCGACCGCGTTACGCAATCACGTGTGACCGCAGTAAAGATAAAATATCTGCATTTCATCCGGATACAAGACACTTGAAATGTCCACTTCCATGAGTGATGTCCCCACACGGTATGAATTACTATATTTAAGTCGTTCACATTTATGAAACGCTGCCGTCGTTATGAGCGACCGATGACCCCGGTGACCCTCCGCCCGGCTGGCTGTCACATCCTTCAGCGAGATAGAGTCGATCGTCAGAAATAACGGCGCTTTAGCAAGCGGTTGAGACGTAATTGCGGCTCATTGATTGATAATTGTTTTGATTGATGCGCAGCGAGACACTAATTGGGAGCTTCTGGAGGCATCGGAGCAGCGGTCTTTGTCCCCCTGCTCCTTCAGTCTTTGATCGCTATGATGCGCGGCAGCTTGATTGACAGGCGGATGAATGGATGTGTGTGATGACAGCAGCAGACTCGTGCACGCTTTGTGCTCATGTTTTGACTCATTTTCAATGTAAAATCCCCGGATTGGGTTGCAGCGGCTTCTACATCTGAGATGCTTGTTTCAAGCCGGGGGTCAGAGCATTTAAACTCTGTTTTTAGCTCCTAAATACTTTAGTGTTGTGTGCATTTAGTTGCTCAGCACGTATAGCATCACAAGCGGTAAAATAACTTCCAAAAACATCCTTTCTGAATGTAGGAATTACTTTGCTTGGTTTATATATGCACATGAAAAAAAACAACGTGTTCTTCAAAAGGTAAACGTTTAAATGGCAGAATATCTGATTCACTTACAGTACACTTGTTTATACTGTTATTTAATATTCTATTGTAAATGTAATGTTTCTATTTCTTGCACTATGTTGATTGATGTTGTTTGTCTAATGTATGCACCACCCGCCAAGACAATTTTCTACTGAAGGATACCTAATAAATAAATGGCAAATAAATGGTTCTGATTCAGATGTGCACTAAACTAACTAACAATGATCTTGCCAAACCTTTTCGACATAATGTTTCGTAGTATGAGGCATATGATGTCATTCAAAATCCACAGAATAAAAAAAAAAAACGTCAAAGGGACTGTTCACATATGTCGAGCGTTGTGGTCGTTAGGCGACGTTGACCAAGTCGCGGTGTTTCATTTGGGGGGGAAATAAAAGACAAAAATCATTCACTGCTCAAATCTCTGCATTGAGGTTGTATTTGCTGAACCCTGACAGACACACACACCCAGTGAGGACGCCAGACTAGGAGGTTACACGTGGGGACACACAGACACACACACGTGTACACACAGAGCAAAAGACACAACCGCTCTGCTGCATCTTAGGCCACAACCTTTCCTCAGCCACTTCACATTCATTTGATCCATGATGATTCGATGAGTCAAAGGTCAAGCGCTAACCTTTCACAGTGACAGGACGCTGAGGGGGGCGGGGGGACCCGGACATAGACGGAGGATCATCTCCTGCCACGGCTTCGGGTTAAAAGACACCAAACGATGGCAGAGCAATCCAACGCCGCAGTCTCACTCTTCTTCTTTTTTTTTTTTTAACGAGAGTGGAAGCACTTCCTGATCGGAGAGAGATAACTGACATGTTTTTTACTGCGCGGCAGCTCGTTTCAGAAACTCTCCGTCAAGTCGATGACAGTCGGGTGAGGTTTAACAAAGAAAGGATGTGCTCACTAAAGGAACGCTGAAGCATGTGAGAAAATAATTGAAAACAAGCTAAATGATCTCCTGATCCTGAGGGCAGTTATTCATTTTAAATTAAAATCTATTTTTTTTTTTTTTAACTGTGCTGCTTCAAGTTGTAATAGTTCCTATCAAAATGTGTCAGGGGAAGTAGGAAAACGGAGTGTCACAGCTCCCACAGCTAACCGCGGGCAAATGCATCAACATTGTTTTTCTTTTACTGCGCAGACTTCTGCCTCAAACATCTGTATTAACTTCGCAAAGTTCAGTCCTCAATGACAGCACTTTACGTCTCTTGAATGAGGCTAAGAATTAAAGTGCGTTGAGTAATTAGCAAACAAGTATTATTTGAAGTTGAAATATACTCGCCATAAAAGAAAAAGCTACTTAAAGACGATGGCGTTTCGACAAAGCTGTGATTGTTTGTTTCAAAACGCAGAAAACAGCCGTCGGAGATCTTTGCGATGAACCATTTTCAATTGATGGAAAAAGATGGATGTGAAGCAAATCAGAGATCTGGAACATAGCTGAGACTTGCTTCTGTTGACACAAAGATTATTATAACTGTAGTGGCCATTTGTCCAATAAATGAAAGGAAATAAATCAAAGGGCCACTGATGCACTGTGGGTATGTGGATTATGCAGCCAAAAGAATGCATTGTACATGCAGGATTACGTTTTTCATGATCATTTATTTAATTAAACAAAACAAGCAAAGAAACAAAAGAGCAAAGGAACCCCCATGCTGCCTCTCCTGTGCTGGTAAATAAACCACAGGCCTACCCAGGTGCATGCTGGTCCTCCGCCTCCTCCTATATATAAACACCTTTAACAGTGCTTATGGAGGAGCCAGTGCCCAAAGCCACAGCTTTATCAAAGTATACAACAGGCGCCACACATTATATGACACTTAAAAAGTGAGTAAAAAAATACCTTCACTGTTTCACTGTTAACCTGAATGTCCCGTGGAGTTTACCGTTCGTTATAACTCCACTAAATGATAAAATACAGTCAATTCAAAACATATGAGACTTTAAATAAGTCCCAAATTAATCTCTGCCTGAGGTGAACAGAAAGTAATTTTCCGGGACTGACAATGCAGAGTAACAAAACATTGGAAGATAGAGTGCTGGAAATAATCTTGAGATAAATTGATATTGTATGCTGTGAAGGTTATAAACCCGCCGGGATTAAATGCACAGCGCATTGTGTTTGTTGATTGATTCTCGGGTCGTGGCTATTTCTTCTCGAGCCGGCGCTGACGTACCGTGCGTGAGCAACACACAGCGAGCTGAAAGCGAATGGTGGATTGAACAGTGTTGAAGAGCCACGGAGAAAAAAAATAATTTTCAGATGCAGTCGTCTTCTGGAGAGTTATGAACCTGAGCGCGCAAGTATGCATCGCTAAGTAAATATTGAATAAGTCAGGGATGTTTTTCATCCATCTATCAACTCATTGACTTTTTATTTGAAATACTTTTTACTTCTCATAATCAAGGATGGTAGAAGTATTTTTTTATGGCCTTATAGCCCATAATCTATTGTACTTTACTCCATCATATATTATATTACAGTTTTTAATTTGCAAATACAAATGTTACATATATGGTGCACCCAATGGTGATGACACGATATTTCATATCTCGATAACAGTACATATCACGATGTAGCATATGTCTGTATGAAATAACCACATGGCTTTTCATGGTTCTGAATTAAATACTTCTCAATGAAAGTACTGAGTATTTTTTTATCATTTAATAAACAAACGTTTGTTTATTATCCAATTTTATTTTTAGAAATCTTTCATTAGCATGTGCTTGTTATTGTCAGTGTGGACAACGTGATTGTGTGTCACGATATATGGATGTATGAATGACGATATATGATTATATTGAATGATTGCCCAGCTTTTTATAACCACACAAAGCTTCTTCTCTCCCGCCGGCATCAGTCTGGTGTGACGGTTTGGCTTCATCGTTCCAGGTTCAACCACTCGGGGTTAGCATGACGTTAGCATGGAGTTAGCATGACATTAGAATAGAGTTAGCATGATGTTAGCATGGCGTTAGCATGGAGTTAGCATGACGTTAGCATGGAGTTAGCATGGAGTTAAAATGGAGTTAGCATGACGTTAGATTGGAGTTAGCATGTTCCAGCTCACTTATTCCGCATGTCGCATTACAGTTTGGAGCTGCAGGGAATCTGGATATAAAAAATGACATCCTCCCATTTTATTTTCGCAAATCATTCATGCATTTTCCAATTACAGCTCGACAGTCACCGGGGCCCGTTCACAATCACCAGAGCAGACACAGACAAGGAGATTAAGAATAAATGATATGACACACAATCGCATCTCTAACCAGAGCATGACAGAACTAACCAGCCCGGCCTGACTCGTCAGAAGAAAAGAAATGGTGGGGATCTTATTCAGAAAGAAGCAGGGAGATCCACGGCGCCGATGGACGTTGTTGTGATTGATTACATGTGATGTAGAGCAATTAAAAGAAATTAACAATTTGCATTTTAATAACATTATTATCATCAGTTAAATGAATTCATTAGTCTTGATTAGTTTGGTATCAGTATGACAAGTGCGGCTCGATGGAGCGTGGTGACGCTAATGGAAGGGTGAGGAGGCACCGGAGCTGAGGAGGGTCGAAGGGGGATAGAGGTGGATGGGGAAGGGGGGATGGAGGGGGGTATCAGCCCAAAAACTGTAAAGACACAACAAATAAAAACACGTCTGTTGGGTCTGTGAAGTCTGGCCGACACATTTCACCCACAGCAATTGGGATGCAAGTATTTCTGTGGGGCAGGGAGGGTGCAAACTATACATCTGAAGCGAAACATCAAATCAACCCTTCCCTGTACCTGGACGACGGAAAGGTTTCCGGAAACATTTTGAAACTGAGATCCCTTTTAGAATATAAAATGTTCAATTAGAGCGTGTTTTCATGGATGGATCATCTGAAGTGCTCCACACGGCCTCCTGATTTGATTTTTTATATTTTCAGACCTTCAAATATACGGGAATACTTCTATTAATACGTTGAATTTCAATCTCGACCTTGGAAATCGCAGCGTGACGAAAGACAATGACACCGAATGCCCTTCAAGGCAAAATAAAAGACATTTATTGTCTTTTTAAGATATACAAAAGTGTAATCTCGTTAAAGCGGGGCTTTAAGCCTCAGATAAACCAAATGCATTTTTCCATTGTGCAATTTGGACTATGCATTTAATTGTGGTATATTTGTTGACGTGTGCGTTTTGTACTGTTAAGGATTACATTGGGTTATTACTTTATATTTAGATAATAGATTAAAATGTCCAGGAGCAGCATAAAAACTGAGCATTGTCCCTGACGAAAGAAGTGATGATCAGCCAATCGTTTACGGATTATAAAACGAGTTAACGCTAACGTAGCAGCTAATCTCGCGCCCGCCATGGGAGGGAGGAGATGTTTCCTACTGGATCTCTAGACCAGCACGATCCTCATTGCTTCCACCGACCGGATCTCACTCCCCATCGTCGGTTCCCCAACAGACTTCCCTCCCAGCCTCAGATTTGACAACGCCCCTCCGGCTTGAGGACAAACATGCATTTCTGTAAAGCTCTGCTCGTGTTGTCCCCCCCGAGTGCCCACGGCTTAGGTAATTAAGTAAGTCAAAAGGAAGGCTACGCTAATTCTCTTTACTGATTGTCATCAATTAATTAATAGTTACATGGAGCGATAAGACAACAGTAGCCTCTGTGTGGAGTGATAACACAACCAGGATTCAGCCAACGCTGGAAAATACTCTTCCTGCTCCTGGGAGCGGCGTAAACAGTCCAATCTGTCTGGACTGCAGCAGCTCGCCGTGTGTGGGCCCCTGTGTGTGTGTGTGTGTGTGTGTGTGTGTGTAGGTCTGCTTTGTGTGTAAACACGTATAGTTCGATCAGACACAATTCTTCAGGCTGATAAATTACAGAGCTAGACTGAGCTAGACTTATAATACGTGTCTGTGCATCATCTCACGTGTTGCATGGATTTATTTACTCATATGCAAATGTATAATGTGATCTGCAGACAGAACATCGTTATGTTTTTAACGTGTAGCTGGATTAATCAAACATTGAAACTTGAGGATTTTGTATTTACAACCTGACTTCAAAAATGATTTAAAAAAAACGTCTGTCACTGCTAATAGTCCCGTTGTAGCCGGCAGACATCCGGAGCTAGACTTCCTTTTTGACCTTCACATTTGACTTCCGTGCCAAAATATCAGTGGAAAACCAAAAGGGCGGGAAGATGTTTCCCCGACTGAGATGCATAGCTTCTGCTCTCAGCTGAAAAACGAGAAGGCTCTCAACGAGAGTCTGCAAAGCTCGGCCATTCGGCATGGCCTTCTGAGCCGGTCCCTACCTTCAGCTCGTTACTGCCGAGTCCTGCAGAGCTCCAGGCTCCGTGTCGGGCATGAGGCCCGTGTCACTTTGCTCAGAACCGATTCAAAGCTTTATGGTGGGAAACGTGTTCGACGTCCGGATAATGAACTCTCTTAGTCCGTGTTTGGTTTATAAGTCTGCATCACGGAAACAAACCCTCGCTCGGACACGGACATCAATCACCCCTCACGCTGAATAAGAAGCCGCCAAATGATTAGGAGCCAAGAACCGTAGTACAGCGAGATAAATCAGCTCTTGTCCGGCTAATTATTTCTATTTGTTATAGTGTGCAGCTGGTGTAATGCCCTTTCCAACCTGCCAGAAGTAGAAGAAGGAAGACAAAAAAAGGAATTGGAGGAATTTAATGATCACAGTGCGACGACGTCTCGGAGGAAGATCTGCAAAAGGATCTGCAAAGGACTCCATTCTGATCTGGATCCATGCGTTTCTCTTTCTGGCATTTCTTCTTCACTGGAACGAGGCCGAAAGGTCACCAAATCGGGAGGTCGCCCGGGAGTGGAGCGGCCGGAGATAACGCACTCATCCGTGTCACGGTGAATGTAAATCTATGGGTGCACCCGCTTCGTGTCCTTTATTGCTCGTGCGATGGCGTGCTTGTGTGGGTGCTGTTCATCTGCACCCACACAAGAAGATCTTCCCCCTCCGAAGATCAATAAATCAGAATCAGAATCAGCTTTATTGGTCATGTGTGTTTACACTCACATGGAATTTGACTCCGGTTACACGTAGCTCTTGTTGTACATATATACACATTTACAATAAGCAAGATACATATATAAAAGACATTAAAAAGAAGAAAGAAAGAAGAAAATAAAGAAAGAAAGAAAACAGCTAAACCTGGGGAAGCCTCGGCATTTGGGACCCCGCCTCCCAAAAAAAAAAAAAAAAAAAGCCACTGCAGGAGCTGTGGTCCGCTTTAAAATCCCCCAACTTCCTCCAAAGCAGCAGAACTGATATACAGCACTGAGATCTCCATTCATTTGGGCGGCCATTTATGTCATTATTGCCCATTCTGGCGCTTGGGAAGGCTGAAGCAGTCGCTCCAAAGTAAATGGGATTTTTTTTTTCCATGCGCGGGGAACTTGAATGGATATATTCAGTGAAATGTTCGCGTCAGGAGGAAATATCGGGCCGAATCGGGCTAAAACTTCCTCCGGGGGCTCCGCTGTGTTTGGATTTGTTGTGCCGAGGAGAAAGTTTTATGGCAAACAATGAATATAATTCACCCTGTAATGGAGCCAAGTGCTGAGAAGTATTTGGTGTGTTGTGTTTATATGACGTCTACTTCTGCCAATCCGGCAACAGGAAGTCAGAGCTGAAGCACACAGATCAGCAAAAAAAACAAAAACCAACAGGAAACACACCGGCGTTCCAGGTTATAATTCGGATGAGAGAATTAGACCCAAGAGCTGACAGGTGCTCTTAATGAGAGTGCCAGTTTGCAATTTTCTCCCACCGCCTGATGACTGGGTCCCATCCCCTCGGCTCAGTGTCCTCACATATTTAAAATGAGGATTTTTTTTTCCCGTTCATCCGGCTGTAGGAGGACCAGGTTTCTGTCACGACACCCGCTGAGCATCCTCCATGTCTAAATGCACCTTTAATGAGATCTAATCCTTCTCTATGCTTTTTTTTTAGCACCTTCACATCCCACCAATTACCAGGTTATTTCAAACTGATCCCCCCCAAAACCCCAGCAGACTGCAAATTAAACATCTATGCTTCTTCTTCTTCTTCTTCTTCCCACCACAACAGAGTCAGACAGGACTCGTGGGCCATCTGAGGAAGTCGGGTGGCATTTAGCGGCCGCTAAAAATAGATCGCTAACACATCGATAATTGATGAGCGCGCTTTGATGGACTTTAATTACCGTGCGGATTGAAGAGTTTTTAATAATGCCCCCAGTATGCACTGTCTTTCCGGGGAGTTCCCAGAAAAATTCAATAACAGTATATCAACCCTGATGAACGCCGGTGACTTGATGTGGCCTCTCTGAGGCGAGGTCAAACTGAAGGGAGCGTGCATGAGTGTAGACAATGACAAAGGAGGGGAAATAAAAAATAAAAAAGGTGCTGCTACGCTAAGTGATTTCCTTAATCCTAATCCATAAATAGATGAGCCAATTAGGCAATGACTTAATTAAAGGAGGGACCTCCCGACCTCCTTGAAGACTGTTCATAATCACTGCAAAATCATTCAAACATTTAAAAAAAAGGTGCGTGAGTGTGCAGCAAAGTGGATAGATAACAAGATCTGATACCCCTCAGTTCTGGCCCTTCGCATGGCTTCTGAGCATGTGCAACAACAGGCTCCGCCTCCACATGCAGGGGGAGCTCGCCTTCAGTTGTGCACCACTCGTGCAATTTATAATCTATCTGACAACACCCCCCCATTCATACTATCCCTCCTCCCAGCTGGCGCAAAAAAAGAAATAAAGCGCATCGCTCACAGCGGCTCTGCATATTGCGAGTCAGAAGCGTTTAATGGCGAGATGTAACTTCCCCTCTCTTCCCATTGATCATGTGGCAGCCTGCGACTCCCATGAGCTGTGCGCATTAAGGCCGGTGACAAGCGGAAAACATTACAAATGAGCTTTAGCAAATTTGCAAGGCAGTGTCACCTCTTTGATGTATAGATAAGTGGATGCCGAGTGCCTCCTCCCTCTCTCTCCTGCTCCAGTTTCCCCCCTCTCTCCATCCATCTATCTATCTATCTATCGCCACCCTTCCTCCTCTTCCGCCACTTTTCTTTTTTGGGCGGGGGTGGGATGAAACAAAAGCGACGCCCGTGAGAAGTCCGTGTGATGAACACGTCGCCGCTGTGATGAGGCCGAGGGCGAGCGGGTCATAAATCACGCCCCCTTCGAGCGGCGAGGGGGAAATTGTACAATGATAAATATTGAGAGGTGGAATGAGCAATAGTTTTGTCACAATGCGGAGGCGCCTGCGTCCCCTCCTTTTGCCATGAAATGTGGCTCAGCTAGTGGGGTCTGAGCCGAGAGCTGTAATTCAGGCAGCTACAGCCAAGGATGCCTTTTTTTTGTTTTGTTATTATTTATTTGTTTTTTAAGCCACATGCTGCATCCGTGATACAAAAGCCGGTGATGGATTGTTATCCCCTCTGCGGAGCTGCTTCCCCTTCTCCTTCTTTTCTCTCGCTCCGCCAGACTTGCAGACTTGGGAGACGCGTAATTGAGAGAGAACATGCAAAAACAAAGCTAATGATTTTCCTCCCACTTTACATTTCTTTCCCCGGGGCTCTTGTCTTTCGAGTCGCGCTCATACATCTTTCACTAAGTACAGCTGAGCGTCTGCTGACCTCGACTCACACTCCAGGAGGCAGGGAGCGCTAAATATCTACTATTCCCTGGCAAAAGAAAAGAAAAGAAGACTCATCTGCGGATCTCATACTGTCTGGGACCTCCTTGCTGTGGAATGCCTGGAGGGTGTGTGTGTGTGTGTGTGTGGTTATTGTTCATGAAAGCACATTCACAGTCGATGAGGAGACAAAACATGCACATAAATATTACTGTAGTGGACATCAATTGTTGAAAACTAGAATGGAATATGACGGAAGTACAACCATGTTCCTGCATGCTGAACATGGTGGCCTCGTTTATTATTAAACTTTTGACAATAGATTTAGCAAATGCGGGTCACAGATGATGCTCAGTGGATGTTTTCGCGGTCAGAATCCTGCACTCTTCAGATGAGCTCTTCAGATGAAGTCGGGCTCCTTCGAGTCTTTTCTTATCAATACACAACCAGAGAAACGGTGGGCACTCAAACTAAATCACAGAGTACTTTAAATACAAAACAATAACGTGTAGAGCCTCTAAAGATGTTTTTCTGGTGCAGAACTTTGACATTCAGACCCCATTGGACCCCCGAGGGCCTCAATAGCCGGATTTTAAGGGTCTCTAAAATCTGCGTCATTTGCAGTTTTTGTTTTTCAAATTGCAAAACATGTATTATTATAATAATTAAGGACACAGCCAGCCAGAGAGCCTCAACAGGTTGTGTCTTCACGTGTTTTTGTGGACCCCCTAAAACATTTTCTAAAGGGAATAGTGCTCGGAAAACGGTTTTGCCCACAGGGGGCGCCAAAGTCAACACATAAACAGTTCCTACGAGTAGCTTTAACTAATATCCAGAAACACTGGACTGAAATGAAAGTGTTAACACACAAAAAACCTGCTTTCTTGTGCCTTTTCACACAGCTGCTGTAAACGGCTGCAGTAATTTCTCTTCCTCTCTGTATTTTAGTTTGCATGTTGTATCCGCCGGCTTCGCGGTTGGAGAAGTGGTTTCGTGAGCCACGAGGTAACAGCCACGACATGCAGAAACAAGACGGTGAACTCCAACCGTATACGTGCTCGCTTGCTGCAAGTCGCTCAGCTGCATGCAGACGGTGTAACGATGTAATTAGCTGTAAGCTGCTTGTCCTTGCAGTACCCGCTAACACAGCAGTGCGCGCGTCATTACATCCAGATGTGTCGTGTATCGTATCATTACCGACCTAGCACCCCCTCTGCAGATCCCCCGAGCCACGTGAAGAGCATAATCTGACTATAGTTTATATCGGTGTTGGTGCCGACTGAAAAATCCAGTCTGAACTTCAAAAAAGACTTATTTACCTTAACTTATTGTATTAGCATTGGGAAAAGGTGTGTGGGGGAATGTTGGGAAAGAGACAATGAGAAAATGAAAGAGAAATACATTTAATTCAGTTGTCTGCTAAATATCAGCAATTGTGAGCAGGTTAGCATGATGATGCTAGCTTAGCTCACAGCAGCGCTGTACCTCAGGCTCACACAGCTGTTAGCATAGCTGCTAGCATAGCTGCAGGCTGTTAGCTTCCACACAGTCCAGCATGTACTCCAGCTTTGAAGTTCTGCTGTCGGCGAGGAACACGTCGTAAAGACGTTTGTGTGTTTTAAGCATTTTTTCTTTGTAAAGGTGCATTATTTTCTTGCGTTTTATGTACAAATGTGTTTTGTGGTTCAATTTAGTCGTGTTCATTTTATCAATGATTTATTTTCGTTCGATGAAGTTATATAAGACGTATTGATTAGTGGTCAACATTCCATTATATTATTGCAGCAATAAAACTATTTAATATCTGCTTTTATTTTTCGTGTGACTAAATATTAGCCTGATAATCAGACAACTGGCATCAATCTCATACATCCTTGTTGACATTTTTCTTATATCAGGCCCGACTGAATTAGTTGTTTTTCCAACAAGGGAAACCAATCATTTCCGAAAAAATTGATCCAGATTGTACTGTTCACACGAGTGCAGGAGCGAGTACTTTAAAGGAATCCTAGCGGGAGCACGAGGCAGATAATCTGAGAATAAATCAACTTCCTCTGCCTCCTTAATGCCACTAAAATGAAGCCGGTAAACAACCACATGCAGATGTCGATATCTGCTTATGAGTTCCCATCAAACTGTCAAACTAGACAAATGTCTACTTTCTGCATTCCCCTTTTTTTTCCGGAAACACATTTATTCTGCGTAAATGAGACGGTCGGCTCCAGGTTGGGGGGCGGGGCTTCGGCTCGACTGTTTTCAAAATGGCGGTGGGGTCTGCAACTTTTTTTCCCTTTTGCAGCTTTACGGTAAACTAAGATATGATTCTGAACACGTGATGAGCAAAAGGCCATTGCCAGATTGTTGATTCATATTTGACGGCTCGACGGGAGTTCACGAGCAGACTCGTCTCTGATTGGTTGTTTTCCTTTCGGCGCGTTAGCAACACTAAAAGGAGGCACCAAATATATTTGAAAGATTACCTGTCAAAAACATAGGAATAATTAAGTGTTTGAGTCACTAAACAGTTCAAGGGGTCTGTCAAGGACCCTCCACAGAATTTAGAAATCCTAAGTAACGACATCAACTTCAGGTTATTGTGTTGCACACAATGCTTCTGGCCGTTTATCTCAGTTATGGATTCATTTGCTTTTTGAATGTTTGAAAGTAAGTTAATTACGTCGCGGTAAAATTTTAACGCTGTCAAATATTCAGAGGCATGCGTTCACCATTTCCCTCGGGATTAAAAGTGGCATGTTTATGAAGAGCTGCGCCTGTATCCTGTTAATTCAAGCGTCCTTTTTAATTTTTTTGTGGCCTCGACAGATGTGCTTCATCCACCTCCGCGCGGCAGCTGGCTACGTCTGGTCGAACGCGCTCATAACACGAGCTCATAAACCGTCACTTGCACACAAACCCCGGAAAACACGCTCATTGGGCAGTCAGTCAACGCGTGAACATATGTATATATTTATATATACATGCCGGCCCCGTAAAGCCGCTCAGGTGTGTGCGTAAGTCGATCTCCTTGGTAAATATTAGCACTATCTAACGGGACGGAAAGCAATTACACCGAGGCGGAATTAGACTTTAATGACCGGTGAGACAAATGAGGACATCCACAAGGATACTTGTAATAAAGACTTAACGACCTGTTTTGACTGTAACAAGCGTATTTCTTTTTCTCAAACAGGAACTGGCTTCGTCTGCGTGCTCGGGGGAAGGGGAGGCCGATGGGATGGAGGGAAACAGATAGCTGGGCGATTTCCTGCCGGCGGCGGCGGCGCGCATCCTGAGCACGGCACATACGCCGGTCTTTTACTTAGCGCCGCAGCAATCATACAGCTCGCCGGCGCCGGATTTGACCTGACAAAGGAGGCTTATTACCCTCCCATAATTGGAAACGGCTCGCGAGGAGGGGGCACAACACCGTGATTCCATTTACAATATTTACAACTCAATAAACATTTCGTTTCATCCTCTGTCCTTCATGCCTGCGGATGCCAGATAAGGCAGAGGTTAAAGAGAACACTAAATATAAATTGGCTCAAAGCAGAGCATATGGAAGTGAGGACTGGAGGATCCCTTTCAGATTGCCGCCTCTCTAGCTTTGATATATTTTAATTTATATGAATGATGGTTGAAACTACGAGCTGCGCTGTGAAAGAGGTCTCAGCTGTTGAGGACCAGAGCTTTACATTTAAACAAATACACCGTAATGGGCACCAAAAACAACAAAAAGCAGCTGCACAAAGTTAGCGGCTACCTAGTGTGTACAGAGGAGCAGTTAGCGATTGGGATCCAGGTATTTCCCTCAGGAAATGAAAGCAAAGCTGAAGGAAAAGTGGATATTGGACTGACATTGATCAGGTGACCAGAAGCACGACTCCAGATCAATGCTAATGCTGCTCCGTGTGTGTTTAGGCAACTGTTAGCTAACGGAGTCCCTGATGGTAGGTCACATGTTGTGCTTTCAGCTCATCTGTATAATAATTATTTAAAATAATACGTAATACATTTTATTTATAGAGAATTTTTCACTTTACATATATTAAAATGATCATAGAGAATATAGCGTCACTTAAAAGTAGTAGCACAAGATTAAAACATTTTTAAATCGTTCATGGATCATTCATCCCTAGAGCCATACAACTGTACAATAACAAAACCTGTCAATCAAAGGTATGTTTACTGGCTATGTTAGCCTTTTGCACAGCCCTCAACTTACTCATTGTTTACACAATGTTTCACTGACTACTGGCTATTTAGCCCTTTGCACAACCCCCCTTTTTAAACGATCTTTTATCACATTTCAACATAAACGGACAACGAAATCAACATATTTTTCAACCTGCTATGTTGTAGATGGTTTGAAGGTGGAGCTCATTTGAACTGTTTTATTTAGCGTTCAGCATTTTAATCAATAACGATGTATCATTATTCCAGAGCTGCCAACTTTTCAAAAAACCTTGGAGTGAGATTTTGTCGGGGGTGACCAAAATTTTGCCGCGCACGCAGCCACACACGTTGGTGGTCAAATATCAGGGAATTGGAATTAATTTGGTGTTGTACCCATGTTGTGCCCTGCACTCTGGAGGTTTGTGGGGCCCAAAGTCGTTGATAGGGGCGGCCTACTGGAGATGGACAACATTGGTTACAGTCTGTGAAGCAAAGCCATCGCTGAAGGACATTTTGGTTTAAGTAGATGTTATTTCCTGCATTCTAGTGTATTTTTGGGTGGTATGCTAAAGATGTGCAATACCTGAACTTATTCTGATTCATGTCCATCTGATCATGACCTGTAGGGCCTTCTAGACTTGAGCTGAACATTCAAACAGAAAACTATTGTTGTGCCTCAATGACTGTCTATGTACCACAATATAGCCTAATTAATAGACCTGTGTTCAAGATTTGACCAAGGTAGGTTGATTGACATTTTGATTACAATGGTATTCAACTAATTCTTAACTGAAACCTAACCTATATTGTTAATAATTGTATTCTTAAGAGCACTTAATGATTTATGTTCAGCAAAAAATGACACAAGATTAGTTAGGGAGAAATATTTTTAATTATTCAAAGCCTCCCACCACAAAGTGCTGTTTGGAAATGTCTTCAGAGTGAGTCCTTTTCTTTGGCCTGTTAATAAAAAGATAAATGCTGTGTGAGCAGCCTAAATAAACAATGCTATGATGTTTTGAGCATGTAGTATACCACAAGGTTAACCAGGTGCTCTCCTGCTGCTTCTTATGACGGCTGAGTTTACATTCACCACACAAAATCAAGTTGACACGCACAAACACAAACGAATCATTTCTTTCAAGATTTAAAGTTTAAGAGAGTGAGTACTTAATTGAACCACATGTCATTAACATACTAGTCTCTGCTCAGATTGGAGATGAAGATTTTCTTCAGGATGGATTCTCTTCCCGAGTTTCTCCCGCGGTTGTCTCTCTTAATAACTCTTCTTCTGTCGCTAACCTCGGGACTCGGGTTACAGATGCGCTCCTTAGCGCCATCTACCGTCGGGGAGTTTGAAAAGGAATGAACGCGTCTCGGCCCAAAATCAGATAATTTTTTTTTGCTTGAGAAATTGGATGTGTGGCGTGAGTGTGTGTGAAAACATGCAAAAGTGTGTGTGTCGCACGGCGAAACCGTGAGAGTTGGCAGCTCTGTTATTCATAAATAATTAACTTTAGTCAAGTATCAACAAAAGAATCAAAAGTATTATCTAAAAATGAACTAGCTGAAAAATAAATTTAAAGGGACAATATTTCCCTCTGAAAAGCAGTAAAAATTAAGTACAAGTACCTCATAATTGTGCTCACTCACAACATGAGTATGTACCTACTTATCTTTGCAGCACCGGCAGCTGCTATGAATATCAATACTGGATTCTGGATTAGAATAAATGCAAACAAATAAAAAACAGGAAGAAATGCATGGAAACACACACACACACACCTCATTACCATCAATGGACCAGAATTGCAACACAGCCAATAAATCTATTACGACGCATCCCAATGCTCAGTCTGCTGGAAATCCATTTTCTCTGCAATCACTTCAATTGGTCATTTACTGCTTTGAGAAAAAGGTTTTATATAAGATATACTTATGTATCACTGATTGGCACATTTCTTTTGTGCCCGTTTTGTTTGTTCATGTGCACCTTGTGTACAATATCTCTTTGTCCCACCGACTTTGTCCTCATGCAGCTATAAGTATAATACACGCCGTTCTAATTTTATGTATTTGCAGAAATAATACATCTGAATTGCCCCGACGCCATTTAAAAAAACGGATAGAAACACGTCAGTTGGAACGTGGTTCCTTGTGGACAGCTCGCTTCTTGTGCACTCCACACTGACACGAAGATGAAGATCCCGTTTGATATCGCGTCTCGATCCGCTCCCGCTGAGTTGTCCTTGCAGAACACATGTAGCACCATAGCATGTCTGCACCGTAGCATGCATGCAACGTAGCATGGCTGCACCATAGCATGTCTGCACCGTAGCATGCATGCAACGTAGCATGGCTGCACCATAGCATGTCTGCACCGTAGCATGCATGCAACGTAGCATGGCTGCACCATAGCATGTCTGCACCGTAGCATGCATGCAATGTAGCATGGCTGCACCATAGCATGGCAGCATCGTAGCATACACCATAGCGTGTCTGCACCGTAGCATGGCAGCATCGTAGCATACACCATAGCGTGTCTGCACCGTAGCATGTCTGCACCGTAGCATGCATGCAATGTAGCATGGCTGCACCGTAGCATGGCAGCATCATAGCATACACCATAGCGTGTCTGCACCGTAGCATGGCAGCATCGTAGCATACACCATAGCGTGTCTGCACCGTAGCATGGCAGCATCGTAGCATACACCGTAGCGTGTCTGCACCGTAGCATGGCAGCATCGTAGCATACACCGTAGCGTGTCTGCACCGTAGCATGGCTGCACCGTAGCATACACCGTAGCGTGTCTGCACCGTAGCATGGCCATAGCATGGCTGCATCGTAGCATGGCTGCACCATAGCATGGATATATAAGCTCCTGGGGAACGCTCCCATCTCTTTCCACAGTCTCCCTTCACTGGCGTACGGCGCACTGTAGATAACGTCGATTGATGTGCTCTAATACTTCTAAAAAATTAACCATCTGCTGTTGAAGCAGTGCCAGATAGGGCAGCACACACACACACATTTTTATTTATTTTTTTCCTCGGTTGTGATCGTGTGTCTACGGTGAAACTCCCGCTGATGGCGTGGAGGATGCTAACAGACCTGCTGCTTCTACAGTGTATTAGCCTTGATGAGGATGCAGCGGCGTGAAGAAATGAGTTGCTTCTGCTGTGGAGGTTGTACACTGCATTAGCATCTGCTGGGCCATACGATGGGAGATAAATCTGCAACAGGCGTGATGCATCTTCATTAAAGTCACCACTTACTACCTCTCACCTAAACTGCCAAACTGTCTCCATAGCCAGATGCTTTGTTTTTGGTGTTTTTCAGGGAGGGCGAAAAAAAACAAAAAAACATGGACAAGCGAGGAAGGGCTCCATTTAGGAGAGCGATTCTCGTGCCACCGAGGTAAATTTAGACATCAATCTTGGTTAAACAATTACATGCTAAGATAGTCATTTACACAGAGCTGGATGGCCGCGGTGAACAAGTCGAGAAGGGGCTCCCGCAGCTGCGAGGCATTAGTAACCAGTTTTGGACAATTCTCCCTCAATATTACTCTGTCAAACTGGATTAGTGGGCTGTGGTCTTTCTCTCTGAGTGGACGACGGGCCTGGCAGGAGAACCACGTTATCCAATGAGGGTCTTCTCCCGTCACAGACGCTGAGCGAAGGATTGAGTGTTGACTGTCATCGTGGTAAGTTGGTGATGGTTATTGCTTTTTAATTAGTTGCGTGGTCAGTCATAATTTGATTGGATCTGACCGGAAAAGGCGTTGTAGGTGTAAACCTTTGCTTCAGGGACAGACAGAGTTATGCTTTGTTAAATTAGTAGTGATGAAAGTCAATAACTGGAGAAAATCTTCAATATCTTACATTCTATTTATAGAAATGTAACCAATCATGACTGACATAGTGACGTATTGAAGGTTTCTTCCCTTTTTTCCATGTGAAAGTTTTTTTTTTCCTGATCCGATATGAGGTCCCGGGACACGGATGTCATGTGTAGCTTGTAAAGCCCTCAGAGGCAAATCTGTAATTTGTGATTCTGGGCTATAAAATAATAAACTGAATTGAATTGACGTACAGTGAGCATGGAGGCACAGAGGAGAATACCGTGGATGAGAGGAAATAAAAACTACTTCATTCATTCTCCCGAACATGTTTTTTGTTCCGGACAATTTGTGCCACATTTAGAGCCGTGTTCACCGGTTTTGTGGCCACTTGGGGGCAATGAAATCAAGCACTGACACACTAACGCCTTATAAAAGTTAGATCTGGCAATGAAGTTGCCTTTTTTCTTTTTTTTACGCATCCGGCAGACACAGGGAGTCATGTGTCAGTCCATCTGGAGAGCGCTAACTGTTTTACACACCGGGGGCGACTCAGTCGTGACTCAGTATCCCCCGACAGCTGGTCACGGGCGCGCTCGCAGGTGTTGCCAGGCGGGCAATTAGCTTCTCTGGATGCGAGGGGTTCGGCACCGCTCGGTGACCGGAGCGCCGTTTTCCAAAAAAGGTCGCCGTTGGCGTCGTCTGCCGCATATGCTCCGATGTGTCTCGCATCCAGTCTTTTTCCAGACGGCTCATCGGCGCTCCGTGCGTCTCCCCATCGCGGTCTTCATGAAAGTCAAGCTTTACTTGCACTGCGTCAGATAAGAGGAAACACATTTCCCATTTCCTTATCGTTCAGATTACATTATCATTCTAGTGATCGCTGCACCCCTGATGTTTGCAGCTCGCCATACGGGCTTCGTTCCATCTCTTGGTTGCGGTTGTTACTGGGTCTCTTTACCATGATGATTTATTTAGTGGCAAAGAAAAACAACGGGTCAGCTTTGAAGGACCGTTTGTGTTTAAGACAGCTATTCAATCACATCATTTGCAGTTTTTATGGAGATACAACCTGTGACCTTTCAACGAGTTGACAGTCTGTAACCATCCAGCCAGCCGTCTACCTACGAACCTCCTGGCTATGTCAGCATGGGGATTTTCTTCTTCTGTTTCTTTGGGAGCAAGAACATGTGAACATGTGGACATGTGTGTGAGGATAAAACAGTATATCTGATGAAAAGAAAAGCCTCACAGACTCCATTAGACCCATTGAAGAAGCTGAGATCTCCCGGTGAGGCCGGTACGGAGCTGGACTGATAAGGAATATTACCGTTCAGATGATTTTCATCAGAGGCCTCCATCTTCCCCCGTCTTCTTCTGATCATCTCGCAATTGACATTTTGTCTATCCGTCAGAGTGATTAATGCACCCTGGCATTCATTTCATGCGATGCATGGGAAGGTCACTGGGATTTGTTGCTGGACTCAAAAAATAAAGGGGGCTGACATTTGCAGAACAAGACGATCGTAGATCCTGAACTCCAAACCCGGGCTTATATGTCCTCAACTTGGGAGTTCAGAATTAAATGACAGCTGAACCTCTTGCATAATTAGAATCATTATTAAAAGTCAGGAGGGTAAATATTAAACATGCATTCATCAGGTGGCCTGTGTGCGGTTCTCAGCTTGAGTGCAAGTTGGAAAAGTGATTAATTCACCTTTAAGCACTGAGTCATCGTGTTTTATTTTTTAAATTTTACTCCCAAAATCATGAAACAAAAGCACATTTCTCACACATAAAAACAATTGGTGATGACTCTTTGCTTGAAAGTAGTTTGGATGTAAAGTGACCGAACTACAGAAACCTTTAGAGGGGACAGTTTGTACATCCTTGATTACTTTCCTTGCCTTCTCTCATTCAGGCAACAGGATTTAACAAAATGAGACATCAATCAATTAAATAGCATGTGGGGCTCAGCTGCATCAGTTGTCAATCATCACAAGACTACACCTGCGTATCCTCGCTTGTAGCTCCTCCCCCTGGAAGCCTCCTCGCTCCTCAGGATGCAGCTTATGAATTGGGGCGTTAACACGGAGCGCCGAGATCGATTTCCGGGGTCACAGCCGAGGAGAGTCGAGGGAAACGGGAAAATCGAGAAATGAGAAGAGCTTCTGGACTTTGTTTCCATCCTTTGAGCGCCACAATAAAGCACATCTCAGAAACCTGGCAACACCAGGGCTGAGTGAGAATCTTTATAATATTTTTGTATTTTGCTTCGGTGACTTGACCTTTTAAGTCTCCGGCAATGTTATAAAAAAGTAAATGGATTTAAAAAGCAAATATCTCTGTAAACTCAGCCGATAGTCTCACAGACTTCTCTCTTTTCTCAGGTGTAACTAATAACTTTAACAATAACTGCAGCCTTCCATATCGAGGGACCACCTGCAGGGTTGTGGTATCGGGCAGGCGAGCTCAGGCGACACATAAGAAGACAGCGGCCGTCGCTAATGCCGTTAGTTACACCCGAGTTTGTTCTCAGTCGAGTGTGGAGATTTAGTGTGGACGGCGAGGTTAGTTAGTCCAGGTTGTTCATCAGCCGTCTCTTCCTCTGGACTCTAACCGCCTCCACAGCGAGGGAGATTCAACACGTCAATAACGCATGCGGGGAATTATTTGACAAATGGATAATCTTTACACACACACACACACACATAAACGTCCCGGTGTGGGATATTGAGCCGATACGCGGCCGGACGCCTGCTCAAGGTCACGGGCGCCCTCGGACTTGCTCAAAACACCCGTCAAATCCATCATGTTGGGTTCGATCAAAAAAAAAAAAAAAAAAAAAAAGGCCTTTAAAAGGCAGTTTAGCTGCATTCTCAAACGAGGATCTCGGAGAACGGGGAGAAAAAAGGCCAAGTACAGTTCAAGTTCAAAGCCAAAGGCTCATCTTTCATCCGGTGGCACCGAGGGACGCCGCTGCAACAACGATCTGTCGGCGTTAATGAGTGATGAGCGGTGATTTATTTCATGCTGCAGCGCCGTGTTAAACAAATCACTTCATAATACAGTTCTATAACGTTCTCCATTATAACAAGGATACTTGGGTATTTACGAGTGGAGGGAACGACACTCGTAACCTTATTACTGTTTGGTGGCTGGAGGGTGGATCATTTTTGATAATTTACAGAATGGTGGTTTCAGTTATTCTAATTATATTATATCTGACATGGTTGGGATGCACCGTGAGTTGGACGTTATTACCAAAGTTCTCTGATACATTACAAACTGAACAATATTCTTTTTTTCCTCTCACAAATAATTCTTTGCTTCGACATTCGGGCCCTCTGAAATGGGGCGCCATTGAAAAATGGCAAAATGATCCATTATAGCGCTGTTGGGTGCACATTATTGATCGAACATGTTTCTGTTTATTTTAATTAAGAAGGGACAAAGCACATTCATTGACATGAACCATCATTTCAATGTGCCAGATTTACCCAAACAGTCTGCAGTCCCTGTGAGTCGTACTGTTCAGGAGGAAAAACACTTCAATAATCGTCTGCCGACGCTGCCCAGCAGAGATAAGCAGGTAACGGGGTTAGCTAGAGCAAACCAGGAAGTGCAGATAAAGGGTGAAGCATGTTGTTGAGATAATAGCGTGAACAAAATGTTTTACTCGCTCAGATGCGAACACATGCTTATTGTTGTAGAGCCTATGTTTAATGTGTTTTTGTACTTTTCTGCAGAAAAGTATGCACACAAGGCACTTCTTTCCATCATCGTGTACTTGATGAGTCAGAGGTGTTAGCTGAGGTTGCTATCAGTCTAGTTCACAGTCAAGAGCAACAGCAGAGCTGTGTTAAAGGTGTTGCACTAGTTTGAACCAAATGTTCAATACTGAACAATAATTCACGAAACAATGGACAGAAAAAACACCAAATGTGCACCACTGTGCCTTAAATGTAGACAGGCAGTTGTGTGTCATACATGGGATGCAGAAATATTAATAAAAAGTCTTCTGGAACGTGCTCTTAATTCATTAATGAAATGTGCCTTAGAGAGGACGTTTTGTATGATAAAGTCTTCTTTTGTTAATCATATCACTGTTTTCCAACTGCTTGAGGGTAATTACGTTGTATATATATATATATATATATACAGTACTGGGCAAAAGTTTTAGGCAGGTGTGAAAAAATGCTGTAAACTAACAATGCTTTCAAAAGTAGAAGTGCTAACAGTTTATTTTCATCAATTAACAAGATTTTTCTTTTGTTCGCTCACTTTGCATTTTGTTCATTGATGAAATTAAACTGTTAGCACTTCTATTTTTGAAAGCATTCTTAGTTTACAGCATTTTTTCACACCTGCCTAAAACCTTTGCACAGTACTGTATAATATATACAGTATATAGTTTAATTTCTGAGCAAATTAATTCAAATATGTACTCAGTCAAATGAATTATGTGCAAAAGCCACAAAAAATAGCTGATGATCAGCTACAGGGATATGCACAGTGACATCTCTAGCTTGGATATATGCAAGAGAGGGAGGGAGGGAAGAGAAACGATGAGTTTGCGGTGCTGTTATCTATTCATCTGCATCATGTTTCCATTCAACACAAATGTCTCGCAAATGCCACACAAGGATCCATACATTAAAAATGCTCCATCTGCAAACTCACGAAGATATCTCCGTAAAAAGGTTTACACGACTTCATCCAAAGAGCCAACAACACGGGCTGCGTTTATTAGGACGATCACACCTTTGTGCGCTGGGTTATCAACACTAAATTTATACAATCTGTGAGATTTCACGAGAGTAAACAGAAGTGACCTTACGGCCGCTGCCGTGGCAAATTTAGTTTAATACATTCCAGATAGGCGACGATAAGTGTGTTTAGTATCTCGGGATGTTTTGGGATGCAGACGATGCGCCGGAGCAATCTCTAAGAATAGTGTTGCCGAGCTGAGGCGGCAATCATAGCCGTGTCTCTTTCTCTGTCAACACGTTCGGGGGAAAGCAAGACACTGCAGCAGTGATGTGATTCCACAAACTTCCCAGCGATTACCCGTCAATCAAACTCTTTCCAGTGCCGTGGTTTCTTTTTGATGGGATTTTGTGTTGTTGTTGTTGTTTATTCTGTCAGGCCGTTTTTCACACCGAGCTTGTTGACTTCATCCAAAGTTCAGTCGCTCTGTACTTCCCCTTAACTCCGGCTTTTCGGGATGAAGGGATCTGGATGGCACGTTCCAGGATGACGCTCCATTAATCTGATGGGAAGCGGAGCGTCGGGTCCCTGTGCACGGCTCTTATGAAGGAATATGCAATTCTATATTTTTATTGGACGTAACAGCTTCAAGTTGTGATGATGCCGTTTTACGAGAGAGTTTGTGATGTTCAAAAACACATTTAGTAAAGATGGTGTATGGGAAACGATTGTTGGATTGGGCATCACATGAAATTCTGGCCTCCATACAACAAAAACCCTTCAGAGCCCGGATCGGCTCTTTTTCTATCCACAAGATGCAATCCAAGGCCTACAGTTTTATCAACTAAACACCATCAATAGTTAGCATTGTGCAGCCCTTCAGCACCAGCAAAGATGGCGAAAACAAGCACTCTTCATGCATTATCATTCAAGTTACGATTGAAAGCACCCTAAAAAAATGAATTCTGTATAACTGTGTCTGATTATATAGCTTGGGAATAATGCTATTTGCCAGATGTGTCACTTGAGGCTCGGGACTTCGCCAATCTCCATTCCTACGCCAGCCTAAACATGACCTTTTGGGGCTACAAAGTGTTTTTGTTTCACGTGACCTTTGACCTTTTCCTGTTAACATGTTCTATCTGTGTATGCATGTGTCTTAACTCCACATACGTGAGCATATATTGAACACAGAACAGAGATAACTGGATGGGCCTCTCAAAGTGTATTTAAACCTGACGATGCATTGTTAACCCTTTAATAACCAACCTATGTTCAGCCCTCTAACTCAAAAATTGCATACCCAAACTAAAAAGGGTGTATCTCTGCAACCAGTTGGGCTATTTGAATAATTTTGGTGTTATAATAAAGGAGTACAATGTGAGAAATAATTATATTTCTATGAATATTTTAGTTGGTCTCTGAGTTTTTTTTTAAATGGGTTCTTGTAGCCCAGGCTCTGTTGTTTAATTTGATGTGCAACATTAATATATTTGCTTGTGATTTATGTTTTATATATATATATATGGAAATCTCAGGCCCCATGTAGGTTCTGTGGTTAAGAAAAAGTTAAAAGACTAACGTGCTTAGAGTACTGTTGATTTCTCACAAGGAAACTATTCATTTCCACCAGAGTTCAGGTAGCCTCTGTTCTCTAATTTGTGATGAAACAAAGGAATCAAGAGGACGTAACTAAGCTATATCCAAAAGGTACACATAGATGTGATACAACTGACAGACAATACTCCATGTGAGGGGAAAAGGGTCCGAGACAGCAGCTGTAGAAACTCCTGCATGAAGTGATGCCTCGCAGTACATCATCTTCCTCACAGATGAAACAATTTATCCCATTATCCTCCCGCACCCAGCCAAATGTTCTGCCTTTAATCACTTCTGCAACAGAAGGAAAAAGTAATCAGATGTGGAGGAATATCGTCCTCATTAAACTTCGATCGAAGCTCCACTGGAAAGACAGACTGCTAGCCAGACTTGCTAAATTAAAAAGCGGTTTACTTGGACTGAAGGAGTCTCCGTCGAGTGATTTTTGTCTTTTTTTCCCCCCGTTTGTTTTCAAGTTGAAGGCAATCTCGGCTCGGGTAGAATAACTTCAAGAGAGAAACCATTCACAATCAATTTTATTAAGTGTTCCGAATACTCAAAGGCTCGCAGAAAGGTTTAAGGCTATGCAAAAATTCTCCCCGATGCAAAGAGAGAAAGAAAGAGTCGAAGCAACTCGTTGACATTATCTCTTTCACATTTCAAATAATTATTCTCAGTGTGAAGCCTTAGCCCACATAAAGAAAATAAAGCAATCTCGCAGCATCTCCAATGTGAATGTTTGTGTAACTATCTGCGTCTTCAAGCCGCAGCAAAGACGGAACGTCAGCGGTGGGAATTTCACCCCCGTTATTGCCGGTCCGCGGTGAAAATTGTCATCAGCCAACCGGGCGACAGCAACATGAATATTGTTATTTACTGAACTGGCGATGCAGGACGCCACTGTCATTGTCAGCCGGAGAGATATGACCTGTAATTTCTCCATAGCAGAGCAAAACAATCAGTAATTAACTCAGCCAGGAGATTAATGCTGGCGTCTGCGAGTGAGCGTGCTTCTTCGTGTCTGTCCGAGGCTAATTGTGCTTCAGCTTGGTGAGTATTATTTTTTTTATTTGGATTGTATGACGTGTCTTACGAGACAACTTTGAACCAATTAGCCTGTTTGCATGAACATGTGTTTTAGGATGCTTTACAGCCCATTAGTTTGTAGACTGTGTGTGTGTGTGTGTGTGTGTGTGTTGAAAAGGTGGATATAATAACAATTTGTTCATTTGAAATATTAAAGACCTGAGCTATACATCAGCTAATGGATAGCAGCACAATATAATATGTGTAAAGTTATGTTTTCACAAGAGATATGAAGAATTTCCAATTTTTCAGCTAGTCATATTTTCTCTTTACACTTGTGCCTTATGACAATGGTGCCTCATTATATAGCGAGCTGAGATTGTTCTGCAATTTCTGATGTAAAACATGGTTATGTATTGTATATGCAAGTGCCTTTAAAAGGTGAATTTAATAAATTATGTAATATCGAGAAAATGACCTCAGGGTCCAGGAAATATCCACAACCGAGTATAAAATCTCCTCCTTTCCTTCCCTTGTCTTTTTGAGCCTTTAATAATAAACAACATGACACTTAAACTCGAGTCAGGCCTTTTCCCCTTATCTTGACTTCCATACTGTCCTCGCTCAATGAAGTCCAAGGTTTACAACTCCATAAAGCCAGAGGCCCTTATAAAGATAACTATCCGTGCAAATATTAGTTTTTTTTTTAGACCCCACTTGTCTCGTAGCCACAGGGCATTGGCTGCTATCACTCACTGGGTGTAATACCTTGCATTTAAAGGCATACCGCTTGCTATGCGTGTGCATTATCTCCCATCATCTTCAGGGCGTGTGTGTGTGCATGTGTCAGTGTTAGTAATTTGCACAACGCACACATCCACACACATTGAAGCACTCCACTTCCTATATTCGCCGGAGGACAGAATGAAGGACTGCCGAACGTGTTGGAAACGCTGCAGCTGATCATTTCTATCACATCGTCCTCTGAGTGCAGGTCTGCCAGCGTGTGACAGACCTCTGCTTCAGTGGATACGCGCCAGCGCCGGCTAACGGAACGATGAAATGAAGCCCAGATGGGAAAAGAACAAAAACGGCTTCCTGAGTGGCAAAAAAAAAAAAGAAAAGAAAAGGAGTAAAAAAAAAAAATGACGCTATGAACGTCAAGGCAAAAGTCACAGGAGAGAGCAGCATTTCATACAATAGCGATCTCAATCGCACAGAGAAGAAAGAGCAGAGCGGAGAAGAAGGGAAGTTGCACTCCAATGGCCGTGAAACTATTGATTTCGTAAGAGAAAGTCGGCTGGAAAAGCGAAGCACAACTTCTCCGGGTCTTGACAAGTCTGCGGCCTGATCGTTGTTTTTTCGAGGCTCCGCCTGAATTCATCTTGTTGTCTTCATACTCGGGTGACAGTTTCCCTTTCGCACCCGGCTCGGAAGAAATATCTCCACGCCGTGCTCAGCAGTTTCGCACCGAGATGTGACAACTCGTGTTCCCAAACATTATGAAAAAAAAACAAAAAAATAAAAATCCATTACCTGGTGGTTTCGCCGTATTCGACTAAAAAACCCACCTCGTGTGATGGACGATCAGCAGCCGGGGGTCACGTCAGCCTCGCGCGTGCCTCGATTGGTATGTAGATCGACTGGCGAGCTCTCCGTGACATCATCTGTCTCATCAGATTGTGATTGATGGAGCCGCTTGACCAAGGTCGGGATCCTGATATTTGACCTCCGCCGTGAACGGGCCAGCCGGAGAGATTAATGCGCCCTCAATAAAGCAGTCGCAGCCGCAGCCGCCGTTTCAACGGCAGAGGTTAACCTGCGTCTTTGCAAAGCTTTCGCTCCCGCCGTTCATCAATCGGCCCGGGGTTACTCGTGGCGTGACGGCATTCGAATGCTGCATAAAAGGGGCGTGTCCCTTCGTGGTACAGGCATTAAAAGAAACACACAGCTGATCCCCATGTGACTCACGCTGTCATTGTCTCCTTAGCGCGGAGGCTGTTGCCCTTTTTCAGCAGAGTGTGACACCCGGAGCAGCTCTACAAACTCAGAAATCAGGGAGGGATACACAAAGGTCACCGGCTGACAGGACGGAGACATATTGTGCCCCGAGGAGATCCTCGCAGGAGTGAGCAACTTACTGTTTTTTTTTTTTTTTTTTTTTTACCCTCCTCGGTTTGCACATGGGGGGAAAATCCGCCATTAGTATTCAAGGACGACAGTCATGCTTCAGAAGTCATTTGAATAGGGTACGATTTCTTTGGCTTTCACGCTTCATTAATGAAAATTGCTGCAGGCAAATGGCATATTATGAGTTTACTGCTTTATAGCGACGGAGTGCAGGCTGTTGGACATTATTGTTGGGTTATAGATTGTGCTACAGGACATTCAGAAAAAGAAAAAATCAATGTGTGTGTGTAAGAAAAGGACCGGTCACCTATTTCAAGGAAGAATAAATGGAAAAGTATTCAGATCTTTTACGTAAGGCGAAGTAGCACTTTCTGATGAATCCAGAGAAAACTCTCTCCGGCATAACCTCTGTGCTTTATTTTAGGTATTTTTTTTAATTTAATTTTAATGAAAATCCAACACCCAGCGGCTAATGACCCACGTCGGTCCAATGCCTCGCTTTGGGATGATAGGAACGTGACTCTGAGTACATGCTAATGCTGCTAACGTGGAGTTAGCAAAATATTCGCTAAGATTATACGAGCTAATGATACATCTGCAGAATTCACTTTTTTTGCTCCAAAGTGTAAAAATACACCAAAAACAAACGATCAACGTGATGGTTTAGTTGAAGCACAAGAACTTACGGTTAATGCACAATGTACAAGGTGGTTTCCCATGCCAAAGACACGCCCCTTTTTGTCCCAACCAATGGGATTTCCTTCCTACGAGCTGTCACAATGCTGTGACGCCCCTGACAGTCACGAGACGTCCATCACAGAGAAATGCAAACACTGGCCATTTCACAGCATTTTTTTTGAGGTCTTGGATTGTCTCATAATCATAATTATGAGATGCTAAGTCATAATAATGAGATACTATCTCATAATTGTGAGATGCTAAGTCATAATTATGTAAGTAAATCGAAATTATGAGATTATTATGACAGCATCTCATGCGGCTGTGAATGGGTTCCCGACGCTCCGTCACGGCGATAAATAAGAATGACGTGAATACGTGCTCATTGCATGCTCATTCACATGCGTTGGACCACACTGTAATAATCCAGTGATTCATGAACCCCCTTAACCCCTTTCACCAGCTCGGCCTCGTCTGGTTGTGCATGCTGTGTGTGAGGGGAGCCTCAGGGGGGAGCAGGCGAGATGAGGCTGAGGCGCTCACTGTTGACTCCACGAGCGAGAGGGGGAGGAGGGGGGGGGGGGGGGAAGGGGGGGGAGGGGAGGGAGCTGCAGCAGGATGAGGTGAAAGGAAAAAGGAGGGTGAGACCAAACGGATGAACTTGTCATGAGCACTGGAACCCCGAAAAGCACGAGACAGAAACACAAGGATGGTTCAACTGAGTCTGCAGGCCGGGTCCAGACCAGGAGGTGGATCACTGCAGGTCTACAAATCCAAAAAAGGGGGTCAGGCGGAGAATCCAAGGTCAAACCGGGGGCCGGATGATCAGATATAAATGTCGGAAAAAATAGCTCGATAGCAATGGACTTGAAATTTGGCACACATGTCTGTGCTACAAAAAAGGTATAGAGACCAATTAGCTCCGCCTATTTTTTTCCCCCGCCATTTTTTATTTTGTGAAAAACTAATTTTTGTCCACTAAATGCTAAAATGCCGTGTCCGATTTTTGCGAAACTTTCTGTGGATCATTATTGGATCAATGTGATCAGACGATATTTTCAACTTTGTTGATATCTCATTTTGTTTAGAAGATATCAACCAATTAACCTCTTAAGGGTGTGGCTTAATACATCAATACACAAAACTTCCAAATTACTTGTTTGTTTTGTTTTGTTTTAACAGTTTTTACAGTGTTTTGGGCCTCAGAGCTGCTCTTAGAGGGTACAGATGCTCCCGGGATCGATGGACCACGTCGTGGACACCACTGGCATTTTACCACCTTTGAAGTTATCCATCCGGCTCGTGAGCGAGAGGTCGCCTCTCTACGAGTGACGTCTGAATTCAGATCTCATCTGACGGCTGCTCATGTGAGTCGACCTGTTTTTACGACTATTTTTATCATGAAAGTGTTCTGTAGCATCACACTTAACGATGCAGCATCTTTAACGCGGATCGCCGTCGCTGATGCATTAATTCATAAGCAGTGTATTCATGTTGCAGCTGGTTAAGTTGGAGCTTATTTTAATGACTTTATATTCCGTTCAATTCATAACAATGCGTCACATTTAGCTCATTATGTGTTTTATAGTAAAAACTCAAATTAAATCAGGAAGTAATTCATAACCGCAGCTGTCAGATAAACATAGTGCAGTAAAACAAAATAATAATAATAATGTATTTAATTACAGTATTTCTGACCCGGGATCAGTGTAACATGGAGCAATTAAAATTAATGAGACTGAAAATTGGCAGGCGCTGGATTCCTTTACATTTTTGGAAGGCGGCGTTTCAGATTCATACGCAACAGTTGTGTCAACACAACCAATATTATTATTATTATTAATATTTATGAAGCTGTACGAGATCAATACGTAATGTCAAGAGGTTTCTGTTCTCTCAGTCTCTTTAGACACATTTAAACTGCAGGGCTTCATGCTAAATACTGATCTGCTGCTTATGGGAATCTTTTTTTTCATCAATTATTAATATCCTCTTTTAGGTTTTACAATACTAGAAATATGAATGCTGTGGCAAGGACATGTCTCAATATGACACTTTTGATACAGACTGGCACAATAAACCTGTCAAGTTATTCCTACACACACACACACACACACACACACACACACACACACACACACACACACTCATATAGGGGTCAACCGCTGATGTTGAGAAAAAAAAATACGTACAGAATATTTCCTATTAAAAAAGAGCCAGTGTGGAGGATTCATATAGAAGCAAGGTTGCAGTTTTGCAGCCGACTGAAGATCCTTCTGCTCCCCTCTACCTGCAAGCGTGTCATGAGGCCTTCAGGTAACGTAAGAAAACCAAACGCTGTCTCTCTCTATAGAGCCCATGCTTGGTTTGTCCCTTCTGGGCTCCTGTAGAGCCGATGTGTAGACGTGAAGGTCTCGTTTAAAAAGGTAACGAATCCCACTTCTTCAGGGGACGATACACTAATGAAAACATGAATGAATGAATATCACGTTAAATATAGATACATATTAGATCACTCTAAATCCTGCACACTATGGAAAACAATGTCCTTTTGCTAAAAACATGCTTTTTCCACATGCAATGCTGTTCCTCCCAGGAAAATGTCCAATTTCACTTAATCGACCCCAAAAAATATGATTTAGTTGCCGCAAATAATTTTCCATTGAGCGTCTGAGCCTGCAATATAATAATTAAATAGTCTTCCACGCAATAATTACCTACCATATATGCTGTATTATGCTACAATTTGACATTTTGTAACTTTATTTGCTTGTTTTGGGGATTTTTATTATTGTACAAAATGTGCCGCGGCTCAAAAAAGGTTGAAAAACACAGACACACATCATCTATTGAAACAGAATCATTAACACAGCTTTAGTAAATACAAAAATACACACATGAATTGTATTTAAACCCCAAAAAAGACCCATTTTTTAAGCGTTTTCTGTGTGTTCAGGCGCTGTGTACCTCACCTCATTAGGCCCTCGGCTGGTCGGGGATGCTCTCCGGCTCCGTGCTGCTGATTGTGTTTTCGTGCGGCGGCCGTCCTGCAGTCACATCTGCTTTCCCTCTCGCCGTGCGAGCCGAGGCCCGGCCGCGACGGTGATTTCCCAAACTCTATTTGTGTCACAGTTCCTGGGAGTCCTGTACCTCTTCAGGAACGTGGTCCTCTCTCCTCCAGCCGCCCTAATGGGGCCCCTGTTCCCTCCTTGCAGCACTTGCAAGTTTCTAAAGTTCCTCTTTTGGGGATTTTTTTTTCTGTTTTTAGTCGGGGACGTTCACAGCTTTCGCATCCCGGCTGTGATGGATGTCATGTTTCCTCTGGAGGTTTCTGTTTATGACAGTCGCTATCCATTTCAGCGCATATCGCCGCTGCACAGCGTGCTGTTACGTAATGGACTTGTTGTTTTAGGCAGAATTGATTTATACACCTTTCTGTAATGGAATTTTTTCTGAGTGTTTCTTTTTTTTTTTTTGGGGGGGGGGGGGGTGGGGTGGAGTGTGAGGAGGGGGGGCGTGGGGGCTTTGCTTGTTTTCTGCTCGGATCTCAGGTTCCAATGCAGAATGAGATGTTATCCCCGAACAAAACAAAGTGCCTGTTCCAGCTGACACCTTTTTGTTGTGGGTTTACTCCTCTCTATAAAGAAAGGAGTGAGATAAGGAGTGAGTGAGATAAGGAGTGAGGAAAGGAGTGAGTGAGGGAAGGAGTGAGGAAAGGAGTGAGGGAAGGAGTGAATGAGGAAAGGAGTGAGATAAGGAGTGAGTAAGGGAAGGAGTGCGGGAAGAAGTGAGGGAAGGAGTGAGGAAAGGAGTTAGGAAAGGAGTGAGAGAAGGAGTGAGGAAAGGAGTGAGGGAAGGAGTTAGGAAAGGAGTTAGGAAAGGAGTGAGGGAAGGAGTGAGGAAAGGAGTGAGGGAAGGAGTGAGGAAAGGAGTGAGGAAAGGAGTGAGGAAAGGAGTGAGGGAAGGAGTGAGGAAAGGAGTGAGGGAAGGAGTGAGGAAAGGAGTGAGGGAAGGAGTTAGGAAAGGAGTTAGGAAAGGAGTGAGGGAAGGAGTGAGGAAAGGAGTGAGGGAAGGAGTGAGGAAAGGAGTGAGGAAAGGAGTGAGGAAAGGAGTGAGGGAAGGAGTGAGGAAAGGAGTGAGGGAAGGAGTGAGGAAAGGAGTGAGGAAAGCGATGTTCAAGTGAGACGCTTCATTCCTTTTGAAACAACTTGGAACTGTTTGGTGAGACGAGCAAACAGAATGGATTTCCCTTGATGACCACGGCGGCCATTATCTGGGTTATTAAGAGAGTTGCACACCAGCAGATTGCAGGAAACAGAGGACGTGATTGGCAGCGCTTCATCATCCGGCGTGCTAATTATGGTGTTAATGATTTTGTAGAAGTGGAGAGCAGCCGTCTCACGATGACTGTAACAACTTTCATTACTCTTTTCAACCTTGACAAAGGCAGCGCTTACTAGGAGCCCACACCCACTGCTTCCATTTGTGTTGCCTTTCACAATAAAAGCCCGAGACAAAAGAGAGAGTCTTTTCTGTTTATTCATTATGCCCCCGGTGTTTAAAGGTCATAATTAAACTGATTAATATATATGTATTGCACTTTTACAAGAACCCAGCACCTTTTTTTAGGAACTTTTTCAACCTTCAAGCTTAAAATCGTAGACAAATTAAATACTTTATTTACGGAGGTCAGATTTGGATGTTGAGTCCACTTCATGTTGGAATGTGTTCACAAACATTTTAATGGATATTTGAATCTGTTTTAGATTCTGTGTTAATTTAAAAAATATTTGTTGGCTATACTTTGGAGAGAGGCATTTTGCATTGAGTCCCTTTCCATCTCTGCATTTCTTCCCCATCATGTTACTTCTTGCATGTACAGGGTGTGATCAGCCCAACGGTGTAGACGGTGTTGCCTTTCAGATGCCGAAGAGAACCAGACCCATAAAAGCCTCAGAATTCATAGTCTCTCTCTCTCTCTCTCTCTCTCTCTCTCTCTCTCTCTCTCTCTCTCTCCCTCACTCCCTCTTCCTGTATTCTCACACATTCATAAATACACGACTGATCTAATCGGTTATTCGACTTATTTCCCCGAGCTCCTCTTCAGCTGCAGATCGTAGAATCTCAGCCCTCCGGATCGAGTTACTGAGACCTTTTATTGAGACAGGTCAGCTCACCAGCTTCTGTTGGGATTATGGCACAAAGAAATAAATACATAAAACATAACACTGTTTCTGACTATTAAAAAGTGTTTTTAGATAACATTTCTGATCAGATTTCACCTCTTTATTTATGTCTTTCCTATTTCCTTTCAGTTTTCTTTTGCGACTACATTATATATTGACACAATATCACTGTAATCACTGGTCTGTGATCTTTACTAATTATTATCATTCAAAATGTATCTTTCCATTGTTCTTGTTATTGTGAAAGCATTTCCCATTAGCCTTTTAAATGCCAATATAAATGTGTCCCTTCACAAGAAATAAATACAAAATAAGTGAGCACTTGCTCTGAGAGGAAATAATAAATAATGGCGGATGGGAGCTGATGTTGTCCGTGAGGAAACGGGGTGGGAAGGTGTCACATGGAGCATCGGCAGTAGTGAATATTCCCAGCAGGGTGCCGTTAACTGGGCGTGTCTGGTTAAACTGCTGCCCCGCCCCCCTTCCCAGCAGCCTCGCTGTTGAACCAGAGGACCTAACTTCACCAATTGACCCCGTTAGGTCCACGGCGGACTCTGCAGACTTCTGGGACCGGGCTGATGGAGTTGTCAGTCTCCGCCGCATCACACTTGAATGCAGATGAGCCGTTGACAAATTGCTTTTTGCCAGGAGGTTCACCGAGAGGTAAAAGCCCCAGGTTCACTCCGCAGGCAGCCAAGGAGGGGGGATGATTTATAAAGAGGCAAAGACACGTCTTTGTCGGGCCTCTGCCATTGACAGGCGCTTCATCAGCGCCCAGATTGGGTTTCATGGTCAACTAGAAGGCACTGATGCGACAAGAAGAGATCGGCATCCTCCGTGTTCACCCTCGTTCTGCTGCTGTCGACTGGCAAACACTTGGCATCGAGCACGAGGACGACCGGAGGACAGGGAAGGTCACATGGTACCCCCTCGTTATCAACAAATCCACTTAAAGTCACTTTAACTTACGGAATAATGAAAGAACCGTACTTATAATGGTGGTATACAGTGTGTTAAACAAACACACGACTTTCACCAAGGAGAACGCTGTTTGAGTCCCATGTGAAGCCATGTTGACTTTTTTCACTAAACTTTATACAGAATATGAAACATACTTATTTTAACCCTAACCTCTATGTTTCCCTACGCCAAACCAGGTTTAAGTAAACCTAAAAACTATTTAAACCTGTGATGGAAAAAGTGTGCTCTTATTGTGAAGATGGAAGTTTATTTTGAAAAGACACTATTCATGTCATAGTCTCTAAATACTATTAAAAACACTTTAAGTGTATTATACTGCCCGTCTGAAGGGTGGTCTGTGTCATAACTTAGATGGTTCATATTTTAAGTTATTTTTGCTAATTATAGTTACTCTGGAATTAAACGCTCAATGTCTCCTTTATAAAAATACCATATGATATTTGTTCTGTGTGAGCTATACGATGTTTATATTATAAAAGTTTCATTAAAGACTTTGGAAAGTGAGTTGTTCACAATGGAGGATATGATGGAAACGGAGGATATGAGACAACAATACGATCTTTAATATGTTTCTATGATGTTTTTGGGACATTACAGTTCTTTGTTATGAAGCATAATCCACATCACACTGATGCAACTTGTTGTTTTGATCGTGAACAATGAAAAGCTTTTAAAAAAGCAAAAGAAAACAGCGAAATCGTTGGTGTCTTGCAATCCATTCAATGACATTGTTTTGAACCTGAGGATTAAAAAAAAAAAAAAAAAGATCAATATCCGAAACAAGTTGGGCACAATAGACGTGAGTGGCACTTAGTGCATGCAGCGCCACTCCGCGCTGGCCTCCTCGTTTCGGTATTCATGGCGGCGCCTTGGAATATATTTCACGCCATTATACGTCTGTCAAAAATTGATTCCCTCCCTCCTCCCCCCGCACAATTATAGATGATTATGAACGTCTCTCTCTCTCTCTCTCTCGATCTCTCTCTCTCTCTCTCTCGGGCAGTGTGAGAATAAATGGGCTCTCGTTTCATTCAAAGTGCCTTGAATTTCAAATAATATGACCTTTTTAATATGCCCTCCTATTCCACCGCTGCATGATGGTCCAGCAGCTTTGTGAAAGGTGCAATTGACAGGTGGGCACAATATGCCGGAGTCTGGACGGGATATTTTTGTTATTGAAATCACGATTTTAAATGCGAATGTGTTGCAGACCCACAAACGTCCTCCTCAATTTGCATCTCAAATGGCGATGAAACGATAATGGCCGCTAATTATCTGGTGTTTACAGAGCAGGTGGAATCTTATTTTTCTGGGCTGGTTTCTACTTGACTCCGGCAGAAGTAAAATATACTGAAATATACAGTCGCAACTTACAAAGGAGCAGCGATTCAAAGGCTCCCGATATGAAAGACAATATTTCATGGCTCGTTTGCCTACACTAATTTACACCTTCCTGCTAGAAGCATAACACACTTTTATAAAACAGAGAAAGAAGCTCGCACAAAAGGAACTTTTAATCAGAAAAGGGACGAGCGGGACTCAGCTCATTAAAGTACATGGCACTGGGTGAACCCGTACACCAGTTATGTAACAACAGGAGGGCGGGGACGAGGCCCACTGGTGGCTCAACACAGGAGGAGGCACGCCGAGAATATAATCTGAGAATTAGATGTAAAGCAGGTTCACGACCTGGAGGTCAGGACACGAGAGACTGAGAGACATCATGAAAGGAAAAGGGAGATGTTTATTTAGGGGGGGAAACCATTATGAACCCATTCAATATGATAATTGTGTATGTGTGTGTGTGTGTGTGTGTGTGTGTGTGTGTGTGTGTGTGTGTGTGTGTGTGTGTATGTGTGTGTGTGTTTGTGTGTGTGTGTGTGTGTGTGTGTGTGTGTGTGTGTGTGTGTGTGTGTGTGTGTGTGTGTGTGTGTGTTGTGAGGATCCGCAAGGCACCACCGCCAGGGGGTGCCAAAGCAACCCTGGGTGCGGCCAGGATGTGTGTTGTGCAGGTAGAGGAGGGGCAGTTGTGAGGAGAGCGCTCCGCAGCTGCAGCGCATGACGGCGACACAGCTGCAACTCATCCCGGCTCATCAGCGGCAGGATAAAGCCAGCTTCCTCCCGGACTCCCGTGTCGGGTTATTACGGAAAGTGCCCCTGTCCTGAGGGTTTCTCGCCTGGAGCTACGCCTGGAGCTACGCCTGGAGCTACGCCTGGAGCTACGCCTGGAGCTACGCCTGGAGCTACGCCTGGAGCTACGCCTGGAGCTACGCCTGGAGCTACGCCGCACTACGAGAGCTTCAGCGAGCCGAGCTGCGGGGTCGTCAGCAAGCCGAGCTACGTGGTCATCAGCGAGCCGCGCTACGAGGTCATCAGCGAAGCTACACGTCACGAGTCAGCCACGAGAGCCGCCAGGACAAGCGGCTGAGTACATTCTTTGTTTTTTCCCTTTTTGCCTGGCTGTGACAGTTAATAAACCTTTTTGTTGTTTCTCACCAACTCCTGTTTCGCCCGCGTCTGCTTTTGGGTCCCGAGCCACACCGAACCCTGACAGAATAACCCGACCAAAAGCAAGGACCCAGCAAACCCGGACGCTGTTGAACAGTCACAGACCAAGTTTTTGTTTCTTTTTTTTTTTTGTGTGTATTCCCCGGGCACATGTTGAGCTCCAGCCCGGTCAGGCAGTATTTGGCGGAGCTCCACGCCCGTGGCTGGTGGTCCTATAACCCAGCTGAGGACTCGGATGAGGACCCCCGGTACTATGACCCTAGGAGTGAGTTGTGGAAGGGGCCCCCGTTGGCATTTGGGGGCCCTCGTAGCCTCCAGCGGGCTAGGGGTTTTGGCCCGGAGGCCAGAGCTTCGGGCCCGCGACGCCGGAGGAAGGGTCGCGCATCCCGGTCTGCGGCTGCAGGGAAGCCGGTCACGCTCGCTCCCTGTGATTCACCGACAGCCTGGACACCCCACGATGATCTGCTGGCCCCTGCCCCGGATCCGGCACCTACGCCACGGCCAGTCCCGGACCCTGTGACGGCGCCGTCGCCAGCCCTCGTCCCGGTGTCGGCGCCCCGGCCGACTCCAGCTCCCCGGGTCTTGTCGGCGCCCCGGCCGACTCCAGCTCCACGTGTCCTGTCGGCGCCAGGGCCGACTCCAGCTCCACGTGTCCTGTCGGCGCCAGGGCCGACTCCTGCTCCACGTGTCCTGTCGGCGCCAGGGCCGACTCCTGCTCCACGTGTCCTGTCGGCGCCAGGGCCGACTCCTGCTCCACGTGTCCTGTCGGCTCCCCGGCCGACTCCTGCTCCACGTGTCCTGTCGGCTCCCCGGCCGACTCCTGCTCCACGTGTCCTGTCGGCTCCCCGGCCGACTCCTGCTCCACGTGTCCTGTCGGCTCCCCGGCCGACTCCTGCTCCACGTGTCCTGTCGGCTCCCCGGCCGACTCCTGCTCCACGTGTCCTGTCGGCGTCCCGGCCGACTCCGGCTCCCAGAGTTTATGCCACCGTGCCTTTGCTAGTCCCGGTCCCAGTTCCGGTGCCGCTGCCAGCCCCGAGCCCAGTTTCTGCCACCGTGTCGTGTTCAGCCCCGGTCTCGTGTCCCGCCACGGTGCTAGTCCCGGTCCCAGCTTCACCAACAGTCCCATCGGCGGTCCGGCCGACACCTATCTCGTCGGTGGTCCGGCCGACAACTGTCCCTCGAACCCCATCGGCGGTCCGGCCGACACCTGTCTCGTCGGTGGCCCGGCCGATCCTAGTCCCAAGAGTTTCGTCGGCGGTCCGGCCGACACCTGTCTCGTCGGTGGTCCGGCCGCCACTTGTTCCCCGAACCCCATCGGCGGTCCGGCCGACACCTGTCTCGTCGGTGGCCCGGCCGATCCTAGTCCCGAGAGTCTCATCGGCGGTCCGGCCGACACCTGTCTCGTCGGTGGTCCGGTCGACCCTTGTTCCCCGAGTCCCGGCGGTGGTCCGGCCGACACCTGTCTCGTCGGTGGTCCGGCCGCCACCTGTTCCCCAAGCCCTGCCGGCAGTCCGGCCCGGCTTGTATCCTGGGATTCTTGTCGGCGGTCCGGCCGACACATGTCCCTCGAGTTCCGTCGGCGGTCCGGCCGACACATGTCCCGTCGGCGGTCCGGCCGACACATGTCCCTCGAGTCCCGTCGAGGTTCGGGCAATATCCGGTCCTCCGGGTCCGGTCAAGTCCCGTCCGGTCCAGTCCCGTCCCCAGTCCCGTCCGGTCGAGTCCCGTCCCAAGTTCCGTCCGGTTGAGTCCCGTCCCAAGTTCCGTCCGGTTGAGTCCCGTCCCAAGTTCCGTCCGGTTGAGTCCCGTCCCAAGTTCCGTCCGGTTGAGTCCCGTCCCAAGTTCCGTCCGGTTGAGTCCCGTCCCAAGTTCCGTCCGGTTGAGTCCCGTCCCAAGTTCTGTCCCGTCAGGCCCCGTCGCGAGTCCTGTCCGGTCCAGTCCCGTCCCGAGTCTAGGGTTGGTTGGTCCCGTCCGCCGGCACGTCCTCCGGAGTCTCCGCCTGGTGGCCGTCCTCCGGCCCGTCCTCCTGAGTCTCCGCCTGGTGGCCGTCCTCCGGCCCGTCCTCCTGAGTCTCCGCCTGGTGGCCGTCCTCCGGCCCGTCCTCCTGAGTCTCCGCCTGGGGGCCGTCCTCCGGCCCGGCCTCCCGAGTCTCCGCCTGGGGTCCGTTCCCCTGAGCTCGGTGGTCCAGTGACTTTTTTCCTGTGTTCCAGGTCTCTCTCCGCGAGCCGGTGGTCGTCAGGAGTGTTGTGGCCCTCCTACCGGACCCCCATCCACCCACCCTGGTCCGGTGGTGCCATGGACGCCTGGAGGCGTCCGTTAAGGGGGGGGTACTGTGAGGATCCGCAAGGCACCACCGCCAGGGGGTGCCAAAGCAACCCTGGGTGCGGCCAGGATGTGTGTTGTGCAGGTAGAGGAGGGGCAGTTGTGAGGAGAGCGCTCCGCAGCTGCAGCGCATGACGGCGACACAGCTGCAACTCATCCCGGCTCATCAGCGGCAGGATAAAGCCAGCTTCCTCCCGGACTCCCGTGTCGGGTTATTACGGAAAGTGCCCCTGTCCTGAGGGTTTCTCGCCTGGAGCTACGCCTGGAGCTACGCCTGGAGCTACGCCTGGAGCTACGCCTGGAGCTACGCCTGGAGCTACGCCGCACTACGAGAGCTTCAGCGAGCCGAGCTGCGGGGTCGTCAGCAAGCCGAGCTACGTGGTCATCAGCGAGCCGCGCTACGAGGTCATCAGCGAAGCTACACGTCACGAGTCAGCCACGAGAGCCGCCAGGACAAGCGGCTGAGTACATTCTTTGTTTTTTCCCTTTTTGCCTGGCTGTGACAGTTAATAAACCTTTTTGTTGTTTCTCACCAACTCCTGTTTCGCCCGCGTCTGCTTTTGGGTCCCGAGCCACACCGAACCCTGACGTGTGTGTGTTTGTGTCTGTGTGTGTGTGTGTTTGTGTCTGTGTGTGTGTGTGTGTGTGTGGGGGTCATTGTTGCTGACTCCCCATCTTTCTCTCCAGACTTAGAGCCGGTGCTGCTGGCTCACTTTTATTGGAAAACACTGAGCCAGGGGTTTTGGGTTGGATCTTTTTATTACATTTTTTTTATCTGGCTTACTCTTCTTCCAATGTTACCTACTCAAGCTTTTTTTACTTAACTTAATTTGACACTTGATAAACAAGACAATTTAAGCAGAACAAATGGAAATTGCAAGACACTCCAGGACTGGAGGAATCTTTCAGAAGTTGAAACCAACACAGCAGGATTGTGACATCAAACCCTGACCTGTCTGTCTCCACTCGCTTCTCCTTAGCTCCGCCCATTGCATTATTTTATGCACAGAAATGCGTCTTTGCTCATTAAAGCACACATAACTAAATTCTGCACACACGCCCCTCCCCCCTCCTCCGCCCAACCACTCCAGCTCCAATAATTAACGAGCTGTCGGCTCAGCGGCAGCATCGAATGCGCGAGCCTTCAGTGATGCTGATGAAGGGGGCCGGAGGCAAAGCGGTGCATTTTCCCCCTGTAGCCGCATCGCCATGGCGACTGCTCACGCATCGCATCAGTGGTTTAGAGGAACGACAACGAGGGGAAAACAAAGGGTCGGTGCAATTAACCTCGTGGAAGTGAGTCTGCAGACGCCACGCCGACCGCAGCCTTCTAATTGGTCGAGGCGAGTGGGGATGTGCTGATGTTTGAAGCTTAAAGGGCCGGCGCGCAAGCGTTGTGTCAACATGGCAATTAATTAATTGTGCTAATTTCAATTATGCAAGGAAACCAGATCCAAACTGGTAAGAGTTCCTTTTTCTTTTTTTCTTTAATGTTATAACGGAAAGAGAAAAAGGGGGGCGTGTCCCCGCTGAAATCCATAAACAACAGCGGTAGTGATATTCCGTATTAGATTTTTTTTAATGAGTTTCAGGCAGAACAAATGAGTCATGCCTTGTCCGTGAAGGGGGAATCTATTGAAGGTGTACCTCCTCAAACTACAGCATCAGTAGATAATAAACAAGGCTACACTATTAGCATTCCAGTGCCGGCTCGGCGTTCCCATGTTCTGTACAGCGCGCATCGACCCTGAGGCCCGTGAAGCAGAACCCCTGAAACAGCGGCTCAGGGGGTGTTTGCATTGCCGTGAGCAGATGTCACACACCAGTGGCGCATCACGGTAGCCTTGGTGGGGAAACGCAACACGGATATCACACGTCTGTTCAACCATGGCAGTTGTCAGGCAGACTTACTGCAATCCATTCAATGTTAGGGATCCCCCCCCCCCCCCCTACCCCCCACCCCCATCTCTGTCAAACACCATACAGGTCCAGTATAGGATTCAGGATTCAGGGGGATCTATCTGCAGAAAACAGATTATAATACCCACGACTAGGTTTTCATTAGTGTGTTTTCATCAGATATCTACAACGGGAGCAGGTCCTCTTCTCAGAGTCCGCCATGTTCCTACAGCAGCCTAAAAAAAGCAAACTTATTGCATTACTTGCAGGCCACCGTAGTTTAACAATGCGCTTGTAAAACCGTTACAGACTTAAGTGAAAAAACGATGGTACCAACAAAAGATGGAGGGGTTTCAATGCACAACCACACCTACAGATGCCTCCACTTCCTGCACTTGGTGCCTTTAAGTCTCATCCGCCTCATCTTTCGGGAAGCGGGAAAACCCGCCACTGAAATACTCTGCACGCTGTGGAATAACAGGATTTGTCTGCTTCAACACGTCATTATGAGAACAAACGCCAGCAGATTGGCTGAACCGTGCTACTTGAGTGTGAATGCAAGGAGAAAGGTTAGACTTGTACTCAGCTCTGTGATCAATAAGTCATAACCAAGAAAATACCGAGGCACGGGGGTTTGCAAAAATGAAACAGCCTTTAATAAACGGGCTCCGATATGCTTTTCAGGTCACGTGAGAACAAGCGACGGCTCAGACCAAGGCTGCTGTCAGCTGCAGGCTCCTGCAATCAGGTAGAGCTGGGTAACTGACACAGGTGAGGTCAAGCTGGGAGAAGTGCACATAATTAGTCCACTGGGGCAGCCTGCACACACACACATGCACACACACACGTGCACGTGTGTGAAATCACACACACGCCTTTGAATATGCAACCTGCTGCAGGGCGGAACGGATTTGGCCTCAAGTGATCTGGACTTGAGAAGTCTTCTGAGCTCGTATGAAGCTCAGCACCAGTTGTCTGTACTTTCACGAGGCACGGGCAGTTTTATTGTGTTGCACTGATTCGTTAGCGCCGGATTTAAAAAAGGCCACTGAGCACAAACACGTGTCGAGAGAGTGATAATGGGAGCCGGCAGCTTTTAGTGGTGAAGAGATTAGGTTTGATATTCATCTCCGCTGGGCCGTCATCTAAAGCCAAGCTTTTTTTTTTTTTCCCCCCGAGTTCAAGTGAGCTCTCTAAAGAAATCAAAAAAAAAATCACCTGGCGTTCCTCCTTCATAATGCATCAAATGGATGCAAGCGCATGTTTGACTTTTAATATTCGCCGTGGAAAAAGGTCTCGGAGCCGCGTGCTGACGAGAGAGCTGCAGGACATGCAACATGCATGATGCACACACACGCACGCACGCACACACACACACACACACACACACACACACACACACACATGCACACACACACACACACACCAGAGGCCTGCCAATCAACACTAAGGCTAAATAAATAAAAAAGGATATGCTCACTTATGGAAATGTCTTCATACTTTATATGATTAAACCGTAAAATCAATTTGCACATATATTCCCGTTTGGGTCATGTTGAGCTCTGCTTACTGCGAGAGCGGCGTGGGATTATTTTCCTGAAGAAGAAGAAGAAGAAGACAAAGAAGATGAAGAGGAAGAAGAAGAAGAAAAAGAAGCAGAAGAAGAAGAAGAAAAAGAAGAAAAAGAAGAAAAAGAAGAAGATGAAGAAGACGAAGAAGATGAAGAGGAAGAAGAAGAAAAAGAAGCAGAAGAAGAAGCAGAAGAAGAAGAAGAAAATGAAGACAAAGAAGAAGATGAAGAAGATGAAGAGGAAGAAGAAGAAGAAGAAAATGAAGAAAAAGAAGAAAAGGAAGACAAAGAAGAAGAAGACGAAAAAGAAGAAGACAAAGAAGATGAAAAAGACGAAGAAGATGAAGAAGATAAAGAAGAAGACAAAGAAGAAGACGAAGAAGACAAAGAAGAAGACGAAGAAGAAAAAGACAAAAAAGGAGACGAAGAAGATGAAGTAGAAGAAGAAGAAGAAGAGGAAGAAGAAGAAGAGGAAGAAGAAGAACTCTCCACGGATGACAGCAGCGTGGCCGTTCTCATAAACTCAAACTCGCAGTATTGTGATGTTTTCTCCCAGTTTGAGGATCTCATCCATAGTCATAAATGTTCCTTCTGTTGTTCCTCCACGTCAGCTGTCAAAGTTCAAAGCCTTTGAAATATTTTCCCAGAGTCTCTTTGAAGAAATTTAAATTTTACATGCCCTATTGATTGAAATGCAATCGGACAGAGTACGTCTGTGTTTGCACAACAAAGGGAGAACTGTTGAGCGCCAAGTAAATACAGTATTTGTCCGTAAAAAAAAGTCAAAATAATTTCCCTTGAATTATTCATGATTTGGTAACACCTTGCCCATCGCTCGCCGCCAGCGGTGAACCCGCCGGCTTTTCTTCTGCGCTGCTGTTGTTGTTGTTGTTGTTGTTGTCTTCGGCTCCCGAGTTGAAAGGCGGCGCGCTGACAGCCGCCGTGATTGTAATTCCTCAGAATTGGCGCCGTAACGTTTAAGTCTCCTCAACCATCGCCGGCGCCTCATTTGTCAAGTTATTAATCCTTTACACGTCGGGGCGATGACTGGTGTGAGGTTCTTTTGGGGGGTGAGGGGGGGTTAATTCGTTGCGAAGCGATTTCACGACCGGTGTGAGATAAGGATGCCCGTGTGTTGTGACACCCGGAACAAACATGGAGGGGGGGCGGGGCTCGGGGGATGGAGGGGGAGGGGCTACTCATTGGGATCAAAGTGTGTTGCAGCTACTCGCTACCGACGGCTACAGATGCAGCGCGAGCCTCGTGCTGTGAGACGCCGCCGGCAGCCGTGTCCAAACTCATAATAAAGTGGGAGAAAGAAAGAGACACACACACACACACACACACACACACACACACACACACACACACACACACAACCAAATGAATACATATCAAAGGCCTGCACACAACCTTCAAACAGACAGCTAGACACACACTAGCTGTAATCCTGCCTCTTAGTCTGTTTTTTTTTCTTCTAGTTTTTTGAGGTCTAAATGCTTGGACCCATCTCAATAGCAGACGTGTGTGTGTGTGTGTGTGTGTGTGTGTGTGGGGGGGGGGGGTGCACACAGCTGGTGTTCCCCCCCGTGCCACACAAGCAGCACCAGTGGAGATGGATGTTGCAGCGTTAATGCATGCGGGCAGGCAAAAGGAATCAAACTTGCACGAGGGAGAAAAAAAGAAAGGAAAAGCCGGCTGAATGAATTTTCCGGCTCATCCCCGGAGCCTCCGGGACGTCCGCGTGGAGGTCTCGGCTCGGGAGCCGGAGATTAGATTCCTGCTTTCATCTGGATCCTGTTTAAATGACCAAAGCTGCTCTTGGACCCACGTGGACACGTGTCCTTTCTGTTGTGGAACCCCCCCCCCATGTGGAAATGAGATATATTTCCATACAGCATATTTCGTATTTTATTCTGGTGAGGGAATCACTTCTTCAGTGGCAGCGTTCCTTCCCCTCTCGGTAGGGATGCACCGATACCGATACCGGTATCGGGTATCGGGCCGATACTGCGTTAAAATACTCGTACTCGTATCGGTTTCAATTGTCGATACCAAGAACCGATACCACTCAACAGTATTTCGCTACAACAAACTGGTCGCGCTTTGTGGAGAAAAAGATTTGTTGTCCTACCTGACTTCAACGTCTAGGGCAGGGGTCGGCAACCCGTGATCCAGAGCCGCATACGGCTCTTTCATCGCTCTCTTGCAGCTCTTGCAGCAAGGTGTGTAGAGTAATGTGCGTCGCGTTCACACAGTAAAAAATGACTGCCGTCCTGCCGGTTTGAATCAAACTGTTGCTGATCCACCTGAAGTAGCGCTGGCAGCGGCCTCATTCAGACGCTGTTGTGCGGCTACGGATGATATTATTGTAGCCGAGTGTCTGTTGTGTGTCTATATTTGTAATTCTAATAAAATGAAAACACGCTGCAGGGTAACTTGAACCACTTTTTTATCTCCTTCACACACGTATATCCCACAATTCCACTCTTTTCCTTTCCGTTTCTCCCTCCACAATAAAAGCACCGGAAACATAACTTGGAACACAGCTTCCTATATAATTGCTCGATCCCTAATATTATCGCTTACATTATGAACCCGGACACGGGGCGTTTTATGGTCCGACATTAGAGGGACTTCCACAAGAAGTTTAAAGCTTGGGATAGCCTTCTGTTAATTTTGTACTATAGGCTTGACATAATCTGCAGAGGATAAAATAAAATCTGCCTCCAAATTAATTGCACTTTCATGGAGACCAAATCTAAGAAGTATCGGTATCGGTACTCGGTATCAGCAAGTACACAAATAAAAATACTCATACTCGTATCGGTTTGTAAAAAGTGGTATTGTTGCATCCCTGCCTCTCGGCTCCAGAGAAGAAGAAAATAGTTGAGTTTCATGACTTTACTTATGAAAAAAATAACATTTGATGTAAAAGTAGTATTTACCTTAATTTGGCCCCCAAAAAATAAATCTAAAAGCTGTTTGGAAGGTATGAGCATGGCCGCTACATGGGAATGTTTGGGAAGTCAGACGTATAGTCGTATAAGAACAGCGGCCTTCACACGTGGCCGACTTTGAGTGGGAAGATGCAGCCGGCTGGACCGCAGAGACCTTGAAGGGGTGATACATCTCATGTATGAGAACCGGTTCTGACCGGTACCCACGCAGAGCGACCCCCTTTAAACAAGCCTCTTTAACGTATTGGACGTGTGAAATCAAAGTGTGATTCCTCGTGTTTCAGTGTGAGGTTATTTGATATCAAAGTGTTTCACATTAGTCTTGTAATAAGGCCATATGTAAAAGTGCGGCTGATCATTTCTCTTGTTTAAGTGCATGAAAGCGCAGATTGAGTTAAAGTACACGTGCTTTCATCAGATAGCATCCATAAAAGCAATCCCAGGGGCCCATATTCATAGTTCTACACATGAGGCGCTTTCAGCCGAGCGCTGAGACATTTCTGCCGCTCAAATGAAAGAAATGTTCAACTTGATGTCGTAGAAATGGACCAATTTGGCTGGCGAGCCTCGTGCCACGCATCAGAGTGGAGTGGAGCACCGGGAGGATCCCGGCAGTCCAACAGAGGAGGACATCACAACCGTATCACAGCATAAAGCAACACAGGAAGTAGAGCGTGTCGTGCCCTCCAACTCATTCAGAAGTCCCTCTCTGGTGAGAGGAGCTGGCCAGATGGCGGTTTGATCAGCGCCCGTACTGGCAGGGAGGATCTGGCAGGACCGGGGGGAGCTCACAGTGAGGGTTTGGACCAGAAACATTTAGGTCGAAGGGTGTTTATCATGTCGGGGAATATTTTAAGGCTTTAAAAAACAAAAAAAGCACACAAAAAGTGTATTATTTTCTATAAATACCCCTAAAAAATGAAATGAAATAAGCACAACTCATTAAATGCGGCTTCCCTCCAGCCACTCAGGCCACTCTGGCCCGACTGGTGGACTCTAATGCACCTAATGAGAGGGACACCGGAGTGTGCCAGCCTTGGCTAATGAAACGCCTGTGCTAAGTGTCCAGGTGAAATCACACTCTATACTATGTGTGTGTGTGTGTGTGTGTGTGTGTGTGTGTGTGTGTGTGTGTGTGTGTGTGTGTGACCAGCTGGTGCCCTGCGATGCTGCCATCTCCCCCTGGCCCCCCTCCCAGCCTCTCAGGCCGGGGCTCGAGGCATCTGCAGGGCGCCTTCCCCCCCAGCCTCTCCTCACCGGCGCCCCCTCTTTGATCCAGTCACGGCCCGGCTGCCTCCGGTCCCGTTACCGGATGCTGACCAGTTAATCTTGTGCAGGTTGACGGAGATGCTGTGTGACACAGTGTAAATGCAGGGAAACGCACAATGACACAAGGCGTTAGACGAGTTAGCATCACCGGGTCTGTGGTGGTGTGCAGGGACTGCCCGATAAAAATGATGCTTTATCGTTTACTAGATGTCACCAGGTCAAAACTTCAGACTTCATGAATTTGCATAATACTGAAGTGCCTGTCAATCAAGGCCAATGGGCTGTAATTGTCTTCCGCTTTAATAATAATAATAATATTTAAATTTTCTATAGCGCTTTTCAAGCCACTCAAAGACGCTTTACATACAACAAAATGAAAAAGGGAATGATTAGAAAAACATCAAGACATCACTTAAATATATTTATTATATATATAATATTTTTGATACTGATGGGAGGGGCTTAGGTTCCACCTGCCAATCAGGGCTAACTAACATCCACACACCGTAGGCACAGCAGACATTTTGGGGTTGAGTGTCTTGCCCGAGGACACATCGGCATTGGACTAGCAGAGCCGGGGATCGAACCGCCGATCTTCCAATTGAAGGACGAGCCTGCTCTACCACCCACTAACTAACTCGGTCTTCATGAGCAAAATGTGCACAAACTTTAATGGGAATTAAACTCGGTGATCTTGATAATTAGGAGCTTAAAAATATATATAAAGCGGTGCTTTGCCTCTACTTTAGTACGTTAACTGATGCCTTCACAGGAAGCCATCAATCAAAGAGGGCTTCGTCAATGGAAACCTTAAATCCCAGAGGGGATCAATAAGGTGTAGCTCGACTTAAACCTTAAAGAGCAGATCAAATGTCGCTCAAACGTCTCCAACTCGTCCGACTTTCCCCTTTTCCTTCTGCAGAAATCGGCTTTATCCACGTGTTGGTGTCCCTGAAGTTACAAAAACAGCTGATCAATATCAGTGGATCAGTCCAGGGTGACAGGGCCCGTCTGTCAATCACTCAACAGCGAGCGTTTAACCACCTCCACCGGGCCGCGTTCGCTCCTTTCATTCCTCACTTATTCAGCGTGAGTTCATTTTTTTTATTTTTATAATCCATCAGGATGGCGATAAAAAGCCTTTATTTGGTTTTCGTCACCGTTTGGGTTTCATTGTCTTTTCATTGTGCCCTTGAGTTGAGTGTTTTTCTAACAGTGCACACGTTTCGTTCCACTCTGCTTACTGTCAATCATTCGACGCCCACGGGGGTACAACAACAACAACAACAACAACAACAACAGAAAGGAAGTCCCCACCAGGAAATAATCCCTCAGAAACCATCATCTTAAAATCTTTGCCTCAGCCCTGTCTGTCTCCTTTGTTTGGCGGCGGATGATTTAAAGCTAAAGCGGGGAAGAAAAAAAACAACATCTAATTGCAACGTCATGTAAAGATTATGGAGGAAACAATCAAAGCGAATGAAAGTCAATCATCTTTTGAAAAAAAATGACTTTATTTTTTAATTGTATTAACTCCAGTCAAACCCGCCCTTGAACCTGAAACGCAGCCGGAGTCCGGACGCCATCTTTCAGATCCCGGAGGATTTCTCCTTCAATTTTCGGGACACGAAATAAGTGCGATGCTGTTTACACCAAGCAGGAATATTTAACCAGCCCTAAATATACTTCCTGCTTGTAAACTAATACCAGCTTAAGAGTGTATTTCCATTATTACAGTAATACCCCCCCCCCCTCCTCCAATGCTTACTTTGAAGTCCAGTCTGTGAAAGCCTCTGTAATCTATACTGATTTCTGCAAAGCATGTTGCTGTGAGGAGTCGCGGTGATGGGAAGGGGATATGGAACCCTTTGAAGCCCGGCTGACTAACACTTCGCACATAAATAAAAAATGTTTTTCTTTTTAATCTTTTCCCTTCTCCGTCCCTCCGCAGAACGCTTCATGTGGAGGTCTGCTACCTCATAGCAGTCAACAATGAGTCCAACATCTGTGATGGTATAGAACAAAAAGGGGGAGGGGGCTTTTATCATGAGAGAGAATGAACAGAAAAAAACACACTTATTTTTAGCCAAAAGTGACACTTGGCGCCTCCTGACATTTCCTCAGAAGTTGGCGGCGACATTCCAGGAGAGAAAGGACTTCAAAACACACAGAAACTAAATGTCATCTCTCTTAAGAACGTACACATCGGCTCTGTGATAATTGGGCCGAGGATTATGTTTCTGGTCGGAGCTGCTGAAATATTCACAGCAGAGCAGATCTCTGCAAAAAGCATTAAAGGCTGCAGTTTATACTTCTGATGTCTCGGGAGTTTCACCAGATGATCGCCCGAGCCACGGGTACTTTTTAACTTTAACAAATCGGATCGCTTCACGGGTCCGTGAACACAACGTTCATCTTTCCTGTGTTGGTAATGAACTCTCGAGTTGTTCAAATAAAATGCCGTGAAGGTAAATCAGTGAAGTTACAGACGGACATATTTTCTATTTGAACATCATTTTTTTTTTATGGAGTTGGTGACAAAACTAGATTTTTTGGGGGATTTTAGAATTCCTCAAACGTTCCTTTGAAATCGTGTTTTTGAACGATGTGAAAGGTGTTTTACTTTTGTTCTTGTGGAAAAGTGAACCAGGAAAAAAATAAAAAAGAGGTAGTTTATAAAAATAAAAATAAAGTCAACAACTTCCGACCTTGAAAACTCTTTATTTTTTTTAATTTTTTGCCAAATAACTTTTGTAAATATAAACTTCCTTCATGCTAACCAGCTGCCTAAGAACATGAAGACATATTTAATATGTATTCACATGCAGAACAAGTTTCACTATTTGATAGCTTGTATCATATTAAATAAATCAACACACATTTGATGGTTACAATGTATCGATGTGGGCTGGTTGATCCTGATGGAAGAGCCGCATAATGAGTCCTCCTGGGAAAGTAAATCCCAATAGATGAGAGGAAATCCCTGACATGTGGAAGCCAGTTTGCATTCACACATTTTTAATGAATACCAAATGAAATTGTGTTGAATCAAATGTTCCTCAAAGGGCAAAGCTGAAATTAAAGAACACGATTTACCATTGTGTTCTTTAGTGAGTGAGTGCAGTGTGCAGCTCTGTGTCTGTCCACGGCTAATTCCTTCAGTTGCAGCAAACTGCATGCTATTTGGGGTTTCCAGATGCAAGATTATGAAAACCAATAAAATGTATGTCCGATACACATGTTTCTGCTTGTAAATCCATGCTGGTTTGACAGGTTTCCACTGAGGGTTGGATCAAATAAACCTAAACCTGGAAGTAAATGTTCTGCAAAACCCTCCCGGGAGACTTGAACTGTGTTCATAAATCTGAATGTGTGATCTCACGTGACCAGCTGGAATCACATTAAACTAATTAATTAAGGGGAATGTTTTTAAGCTTAATTGCCCGTCCCTGAACGTCTGTACTGTAGGTTTGAAAAAAATCATTACATTCATGAGATTATGCCTCGCTAATTTCATCAGGAGGGCTGAGCTTTAACACACAAATAAGCTTAGCTCAGCAGACTGACAAAAGAGGCAGATTACGGGCGCTGTGGAGGAAGAACAGGGGGAAAAACAAAAAGAAGAAGAAGAAGAAGGGGAGCATCAATGATTTATAGTTGTGGTCTCAACAAGGCCGGGCTTGGGCTAAAGTTGTTTACCACACTCCCATCCTTTCTACATCTAATTCTACGTCACTCATGTGAAGAACTCATTTATGATGGGGTGAAAAAAAAAATGAACATTTGCATTTTAACCAGTAATTTAATCTTGCATTGAGTCCTACAATCTAGAGCGAGAGAGAGAGAGAGATGTCTTTGATCAAGTGGTCCCTCTCTCTCCGGCACTCGGCAGCATCCGGCACACCGAGGCGCTGCCGTTATGACAGCCTCCATTTTTCACAATTCTGCCGTTTGATTACAACTGCGTGGTGATTGATGAAGCCCACCGGTTGACTGTGACGCATCGTGCCGGGTGGTGCGGCAGGTTGACATGAGGAATCGGGGGGAAATCCGAGCGACTCACTCGAGGGAGTGGCGATAAGTAGCTCCATCCTTCTTTCTTTTCTTTTTTTTTTTTAAATCAGATGGTACTTTCTTACAGTTTTGAGTCCCAAAATTAAAGCAAGATGACTTTTAATTACTGTTATTATATCGGCGAGAAGCATCGCGTTCGTTAGTGAGTGAGTGCAGTGTGCAGCTCTGTGTCTGTCCACGGCTAATTCCTTCTGTTTTTGCTATTTTGGGTTTCCAGTCATGGCTGCATAGTAATAGACCCGTCACGGTTGTGGTGACTCACACTGACATTGGATGCCTGCTGATTGCTCACTGTCAACAAGGCATCTTTTCTAGTTATGCTTTTTTTTTCAGTCAATCATGTGCAAAACTTGGCATGCATGTGTGTATATAAAATAGATAAAGTCACTCAAGACCTTTTTTAGGCCAAAACCCACGACTGTCATGGACTGAAAACGCACTGTGAAAGGGTTAAAGACAAAAACACCTACAGCTCACTGTGTCAGCGACCTGTCAATCACAAAGTAGCCACGCCCTAAAGCAAACACCTGCTGTATCTGTTTTAATCAAAATGGGACCATAATTATGATGAAATTGGACTGTACAAAACTAGCGATTGAGAACAACTCATGTTTACTATGTTTAATAAATCAAATGAGAAATATACATTTTCTTTCCCTCCATCTTTACTCCTCGATGTTTCTGAGTAAATCCACTTGTGCCGTCCTCTTTGTTTACCTTTTTTTTTTTTAACGGTCCCACTGGTAACCCACCACCTCGTGTTTAACGGCACGTCGCTATGAATTGTGGCCGATTCCCTCGGCGTGAAGTCTGCAGAAATGTGGCCTGAACGGGTCCATAAAGGGCTGAACGCCATCAAACACTCGCCCCAAACCGAGTGAGGAGACCGGGACCCGAGACCAAAGCCGTCGCCCCCGCCGGCCGTTAAAAAAGAACTCCTGAAGAAAGGCTTTTTTATTTCATCATGAGGGGGAAATAAATATAAAAAGCTTGATGAGCAGCAACATCCCTACAGAAAACCCTTCACTGCTCGTGAGCATCAGGGTAGAAACACTCTTGAGGAGAGGAATGTTACGTTTCACGGAAACTAAACGTCTTCGTGTGATAATTGGTCCGGAGACCGGATCAGAACCAGCTCCTCTCTTTTCGTCTTTCTTTGAGCGCTGCCTGCTAAAATATTCACGAGAGAACAGATCTTTGCAGAGAATTACAAGCTCGGGTTTGTACGTATAGCCTGTTGGGGGAAATGTGATTAAAATAAATAAATAAATAATGTCGAACAGCTTCACCAGAGGGAAGCTCCCAGGTGTGCGTCACTAAATGATCAATGTTTCAACCTATTCCCTAATTAGACCCCTTCACAGGTCTGTGTGGGGAAACTGGGTGTTCTCCTTCCATCTAGTTACTGGAATCAAATAATCTAGAAGGTAAGAGCACAATGAAATAATTAAAGCTGCACTCATTCATATTTTTCCTTTGATTATAATGAGGCATCGAGTCAAGAGTAGAGAGAGCGGAGGTGGGGGCTAAACAGGTGTCAAAGGAGAGTTCATTTTGGGATTTGTATACAGGTGTTGTCTGTAAAATATGTTTTTATTATAATTTTATTATAAATTCTGTCCCCCACTGACCAAGAAAAATAAATGACGCACCTTTAAAGATAAGATACCGTCGATAGCGCTCTTCCTCCTCGGATAAAAACCCTCACGGTGGAAATTGGTAATGTACCGTTAATTCACATTACATTCTCTGTATGAGGTTTTCGTTGACTTTTTTATGGTGAGAAGTGCAGAAGTCTGCCCCGGCACGTCCGCCTGAATAAATATGGCTGACAGGACGTCTGAAAACTTAGTTTTTAAATATTATTTCACAGTGAAGGAATTGTCTGACAAGCACAGAGGAGGCAGAAAAAAACGGGAGAGACAGGAATACATTATTTTATATCTGCAGAGACAAAAAAAAAGGAAAAAGGTGGGACAATATTTACTTAAAATATGCGCGGTCACAAACTTTAGGCACGTATAAAATATGTGGCTGCACATATTTTTCAGCTCGGCTTCAGACGTGACAAATAAAAAAAGTAAATGGACGAGAGGCTTTTCATCTATTAATTCATTATTTAAAAGTCACAAATCTGGGTTTTTGTAGACACAAATGTCCACTTTCAGGTGTTTGATAGGAAGTTTATTTATTTATTTTTAACCCTTTTTTTGTTCAACTCTTTTCAGATCACGTGACCTGCAACATCAATATATATATAAAAAAAATATGAACAAAAAAAACATTTCAATGTTTGTTTTTTTCCATCAAAATATTAAGTATAAAACTAAATATTAGTGTAAGCTAGCACCAACTATCGTCCACGCCGCTGTCCTCTGTAGCTTCGTATGACGCTCCAATCTCGAAGGACGGCCCCTTTTTTTAAATGGTCCAATCAAAAGCTGAGGATTTGATCTGCATCCTTCTTGCACCTGTACGCTGATCCCAGATCAGAAGCTACCGGCGCTCTGTGCTCACTAACCAGCTCGTTTCTTTTCGGGGTTTCCCGCTCAAACTCGGAGGGGCATCGCCTCCGAGGCCCTATAGATCCACACGGAGGGCAAACGCACGACACCCGGTATTGACTTACTCTTTGAGCAAGAAATCAAAAAACGGCACATTTCCCAAAATGTCTAACTTTTCCTTCAAACACGGAATGATGAAGGTTGAGCTGTTTCCCATCATGCATCAATAGATGAAAAGCTCTTTAAAGCTCCCACATCGACCTCTCTGCAGGTCATTCTTGGCCTGCTTTTCTCTTTTTCTGCAGCTATCTTGTTCATATTTTTTCTATGAACCCACAAAAAACTATTCTCTTGGTATATTAATTCAGGTTCCAGGGTCGTCGTAGCAGGATTCCTTTCACAGTGTCAGGACACTTTGACCGTGAACCCTCCTGCTCCTTACTTCTGGTTGCTTTCAAATATAATCTTTTTATTCTCTCCTTTTTGTGGTATTTTACATTCAATATAAGCCTCACTGACAAGTAGACCCTCATAAAAGTATTAATGGAAAGATGAAAATATGATGCAACATTCCAGGGAAGATGCACAGGGCAGCTGCAACCTTTCCTCTGCAGAGGAATATCACTTTCCACATGTTCAGTCGGCAAGCCTGCGCTTTTCAACTTACCCTTTTCCCATTTCCGCCTTATCAGAAATAATTATCTTTATTCTCGCGGGCCCCTCGCCCTCGGAGGTTTTTTCTCTTTTTTTCTCCTATAACCTGTTATCGCATGTTGCCTGGCACGTCGGATTTATGTAATTTATCGGCCTCCTAACATGCAGCCCAATATGCTTTATTTCTCAATCTCTCCATGCCCTCGTGATCCCGGCCTTTCGTTATCGAGCCCCCCATTGGCCGCCGGCTCTGGAGATACCGGCGGGGCCCCGTTCGCCACCGGCTGCAGCACAAAAGGGGCGTCGCCTCTAAAAGCCCCCCCCACCCCCACCCCCCCCCTCTCCCGCCCTTTTAATTCATCGCGACAAGCAGGCGGAGAGAAAATGATGGCGCGTGTCACTGAACGCACCACTTATTTCCTGCTCCGCTCAGACCTTTGACACATACTCGCTTCTGAACGACATGTGGAGCATTTCTTTTTTTTTTAATATTGTATTAATAATGAGAATAAGAGCTTGGAGCGGACATAACAGCTCATTTAGACTTCACTTCGGTGTGAATGGCGTTTGATTCAGTTTGAAAGTGCAACTTCAATCTTTTCACGTCAACAACAACGTCGAAAATGTAATTTTTTCCCCCCTTTAGACACTTTCTGCTGCAGTATTTTCCATGTCGGGGCTGCAGGAATATGAAAAGCGATTTATTTCCCATGCCTTAGACGTGACCCCGCCCTGATCCCGCCATGCGGCTCAGGTCAGCTTCCTGATGGACGGCCTCCGCTCTGATCACTGGCTGTGCAGCCTGTGTACAAAATATCTTCGGCATCATTAGGCTCAGCGATCATGTAAACACAAGCTGCTGGCAATGATCATCTGTGTACAGAGAAATGGACACAGCTGCCATGTAAAAAAAACTAATTAAGACGTAAACATGGTCTTATATTAATGAGGACACATTTGGAAAAGCCTTGAATTTGTTTTTATGTGACAAAACTCTTGGTGCAAATAAACCTTCTGTGTTCTTAAATTCCTCTTACGGGTAAACGTTAGCACCATATAGCAGTAAATTATGAGCATAATCATTTTAGTATGAACATTCTGCAACTTTTGTGAAATATTTCCTTATTATGTTGACTTAAAAAACATGTAATCCAGGCTTAATTGTGTTTCTCTCGCACGTATTTACTCATGCGAACGACGTAAATTACATTTGTTGTGTTCATCGTGAATTCATAATGTCAGATTTTCATCCAATATTAAAAGTGGTGAGTGGGTGGTGTAATATTTACAGAAGTTTCACCGTCAGTGCAGCTTCAGTTACAAACCCTCATTTCTCTTTTTTTATCAAATCCATTCACGATTAGCTGCAGATTGTTATCGCCGGCTAATCTGAATTAAATAAAACAGTTTTAATTCCTCATTTTGCGAAACTGTCTACGTCCGCTGAGCGATGACATTCTCAAACTGTGAAATTATCTTTTTTTTTTTTCCTTTCTTCATTTCTCTCGGGCGCCACTTCCTGTATCTATAGCCCGGTGTGACATATAGCTTCCTTTCACGCTCGACAACAACCTGCCCAGGAAGCAAACCGTCGCTATTGTGGAGTTGGGACTGCAGTTTATAGCTCAATAATGCAGCCATCACTCATCCTGTCACCGGCCATCACGTGTGTCACATTAGCTCCGAGTTTGACGCTGATTTATTCGACCGCTGCTTCGGCTGCAGAGGAAGAAACTAAAAGCATCCAGTCAGCATTTGTTGTGCCAAACCGTCCTTCGCCAATATTGTTTTTTTTGTTGTTGTTTCGGTGTAAGATCTCAGTAACTTCACATCTGTTTGTTTTTATCGGACCGGTTCACCCACTCTCTCCTTAACCCTGAACACCAACGTCATATATAGATATAAAGTACCTGATAGAAAATACTTCTCATCAAAATATGTTAAAATTCAACAATACAAGGCAAATTGAAGTCCTCTTCTTTTATTTTACCTTATAGAACTTCTCATAAACTAAAAACAGGTTTCATGGGGGACCCTGAAAAAAGGCTCAAAATCAGGTGAAAAACTGTGAAATCATCAATAAAACCTGATTAAAAACATAAATAATGGAGCTATGAACTTGTTCTCTGGTCCACATGTTCCTGGGACATGTGAGCCTTGTCCTGTGAAGGAAAAGTCTCCTTCAATGGGAAAACCATCCGGAATGTTTTCACCCTCTATCACTAACGTAACACGTGAAGGTTGAGCAGAGAGACACGCCCACCTTCAGTAGAGACACGCCCATATTCAATAGAGACACGCCCACCTTCAATAAAAACACGCCCACATGTAATAAAGACACGCCCACCCACCATTAAGGCACGCCCATCTTCAATAAAGACACGCCCACTTTAAATAAAGACACACCCACCTCAAATAGAGACATGCCCGCCTTCAATAAAGACACGCCCTCTTTCAATAACGTCTATGAGAAGCAGGAAGCTACACAAGGACCCCCGCAGCTCAGACAAAAGCAACACAATGACAATAACGTAACCACAATCGCTCGTTAGTGTTCGAGGGTTAAATTCCTGCAGACTCGCGGTCCGGACTGGAAGGCCCACAGCAGCCTTGTGATCCCGGATCAGCGGCGCAGCCGGGGGCCCTTCACCGGGAGGGATGCCCATAAATAATGTGACAAAAGGCTGCTCGGGACGCTCCTCGGCCGGGTGCTCGCGTGACCTTTCCACAAAGAGAAAGTGGACGAAAACAAACAGCTCCCCTTGACACAAGGACGCAATCTAATTCTGGTGCAGCGGCTGAAACAAGGCTTTCCATTTCAGAGTCTTTCGGGGGAGCTGATTCCAGCTCAGCACACCCACATCAGCACTGGCACATGGAGACTGAAAAGAAAATCAATGGCAGAGGGTTTAACAGGCTAACCGTAATTGGTCTCATAGTCTGGAAACACTGTGGTCTTTGGAAGTTTTGTAAATACCAACTGAGAATAACAATCTGGGGGAAAATAGCCTGTGTCTATCTTGATGTGGCTCATTGATTTTTTTTGTTTTCCTTCTGTTTTTATTATTTATTTATCCTCTGTTTTGTGCATGCTTCAGAGAGCCATGCACGACACACACACAAAAAATCAACCGAGTGAGAAGCTTTGTCGGATGAAAATATCCTTCTGGAGCGGAGCATTATCAGATTATCCAAACAGTGGAGTGCATTATCTTTTACATTTGGAAAGATAATGCAGTCGGCCCGCGTGCTCTGATCCACGGGAGCTGACAGCCGGCTGAGCGAGCTCGTACCTGCCGTGTAAAACAAGCGCCGCGGCGACCCCGCCATCATTATATATATGAGATGTTGCTCGGTTAATGCTGGGGAAATAATTAAAAGCGAGGATGAAAAAGGCAGAAAAAGAGGCTATTTGTCTCGACACACTTAAGAGTCTGAGAGTTGCTTTTACTCGATAGTTTAGGGTCTGACGGTTGCACCAAAGGGAGACAAAGCAGAACAAGAGCAGACTAATATATAATATTGGGCTGCAGGAATATGTCTGGATGGCTGCGAGTTCAGGAGGCTTTTGGATGGTTGCTTACTGGAGGATTTTAGTAATCGATGGACATTTAACCCAGCAGATTTCTTTTTTTCCACTGTTAATTAAGGGGATTAAATGTATTCAGGCTCAAAATAAAGAAAAGGAAACAGAGGTCAGGGCCAAAAATACCCGGATATATGTATAAATATACCCGCGCATGTATCATCTTACAACAGCGAGGAGATTCAAAGTGCTTTTCATGACATATACATGAGAAAATATATTGTTTTAAAGCGCGAAGCAATAAAAAAAGCTCAAGTAAAACATGTTTAATGGGTATAACGGGAGTAAATGGTGGATAACAAAATAAACAAAAATATAATCAGATAAAAAATCTAACAATAAGCCTTTTTTCTGATCTGACAGTTTCTCTCATTGTTGCAATAATACTTGGTTCATTATTTAAGTATTATTTTATAAATGTATACTTTGTATTGATTCTGCTGTTTAAGGTTGAGGAGCAACAACATGCTGAAGGTGGAGTTACCTTAATGACCTTAATGACCTCCAGCTGCACTCAGTGTCTTCAACACAAGGTCATACCCTCTGCCGCCACTAGAGGGCTTACAGCCTGTAATCTAAACATGTGGACTACTGTTATTGAAATGGACTTTAATCAAATGACGATTCATATTTTGTAGATACTTTCCCTCAAAATGTTGACAAAAAATGTAAAGATTATTTGGCGTTATTAAGACAAAAATATATCTGCTGCTGAAAATGTGTTAAATGTGCATTTAATTAAGAGAGTCCTGCAACATTTATGGATTTGTTGTTTATTCTTGTTCTTGTATCAATAGTATTGAATCTCATGCATTTTCAAACCTTCATTTATTTTTTCTGTGCATCTCTGACATGCATTATAGATTGTTTATGTTGTCTTATGTCTTATGTTGCTTCTGCTTTAATAAAACTGTGCTGCACATCTCATGTCGCAGCTTATATTTTGCTCATAGCAGAACATACATAATTGCAGGTGAATCTTGATAGTAATAATAAATGTATTTACCATATTTGAAAATGTATACTGAAAATGAAGTAACATATTATATATTCTCCGTCAATAAACCTTCGCCAGTTTTCTTCTTCTCTCTCCACCTTTTTATTATTGACATGTTACCTTTTTATTCCCCCACAAAGTCTTTTTACAACCAGATGGTGTTTGAAAAGTGTTTTTAGTGGCTGCCTCGTAGACACTGATACAGTGCTTTGCTTTCCATCAGTAATTACTGTCACCGCAATTTCCTGGTTGCTTAATTAAATATTTATGAACACTCTCTCCCTATTTTTGTCTGGAATCACTATAACAAACATGAATTTCTAATTAATTACCCGTCGGCGGCTCGGGAGACAGCTCGAGTGATCGCAAAATAATTTGCTGTTGCAATTACAAAACCACTGTTCACCGAATATGATGTATATATGTGAAAAAAACTTTTGCACAGATCAGCAGGTAAGATGTAAACACATTGTGTCCCAGAGTTACATTGACCAGGAGTTCATAGATTTACATCAGCCTCTCTGCTGCCGTGTTTACACACACCGTCATCCTGCAAACAACACGCCTAATGAGTGCATCATCAATAATCATTTCCTGCGGTAATTACTCAGACATTTGCGATGCCGAATAGCATCGCATTAACTTGATTAACGGTAAAATAGATTGTGGAAAAGGCCCGCGCTCGTATTTTTGATCAATGCTCGCTGAGGAATGACTTCAAAACAAGAGCTCAACAGTCGACGTCACATGTCCGTCAGCGGCTGCAGCCTATTGGCTGGAGGCCGAACCCTAGAAGGAGAATGCGTTGAGTTATCGTACATAAATATATCAAACGGCCGTGCAGTCGTCTTCAGGCCCGCATAAGAGGAGGACGCTCGCTGGATTGAGGTTTATTTTGGCATCAAGGCCGCTCATCACTCCTCGTAAAGCACACCGGGCCGCAAATGAGAGCGCAGGGAGTGATCAATGCAAATTACCCACAAGGCCCAAGGAGAACAGAGTCCGCAGGTAGGGGCTGGGGGAGCAAATTGCATGCTGGGCAACAATTCAGCAGCCGTGTGCTGGCGGCAGTAAAAACGTAGCGGACATCTATAGATAGCGGGGGCAGCGTTCAGGTGCTCACGGGTTTCGTCTCCTGAAATGTGTCAGTGTCCAAAGAGCCGCTGGAAGGTGCGATCAATCACACCTGCAATTAGTTCAAATTACCAGGTGCTTTTTGGCCTATTTTCTATTTGAACAAACAAACGCTGACAGTTAGTATCCGCACTTTACATGATTTTTTGGATCGAGTTAATGATGTTGGACAAACAAAACTCCATCACTGCCACGGGGAGAAAAAGACGGGAAGGGTGTAAAAGTTTTTTATTCCATGAGCCTACTTTTGCTCGAAGCTGGGGCAGGCACTTCATTTCTTTTGGCATCAGTGAGCAAAACATTGCACAAAAGCCTTTCAGCGTGTTGCAAATCAAATTGATCGGAGAGAAAAGTCGACTTCTGCACCTCCTCTTGGCGCCGTTTTCAGGCTGAAGTGAGGCCGGGCTGGATCTCCCATTGGCTGTTCTAGGAATGCGGCGGCACGTCCTCGTTCAACGGCGTCGTATCCTGCAGGAAAAGTACCGACACTGCAAAGCAACCCAAAGAAAAGGTCTCACGATAACGATGAAGAGTTTCAGAGATGGAGAGAAAATGTTGCTGTGAGTTTAGTGTCAGGTTGCTGCATGAAGGGAGATGCTGTGAAATGAACCAGAAGTCTTCTGGTTCCTGTTTGTAGTCCGCGTCGTGTCGACTGATCCAGTTCGAGAGCAAACGCATTGGTCGAAAATCTCGCAACCCATTGGCTGTCGTCTGATGATGATTGAGCTTTTTTATTGGTTTCCAATTAGCTTGAAAACTGGCTTCTTGTATGGAGGTCTTCTGGGCTGGATGGCCTGCCGGCTCCACCAGAACCCCAGAAATGTGGCCCCTCCTTCTTCCAACAAGCTTTTCCGTCATCAGACCGATCGGTTTCCGAGATTGACGCTTTTAAATTCCCTTTTGCTGAAAGGTTGTTATGCAATTCTTTTTTTCTTCCCCTTGGATTGCCATCAAATATATTCTTCACACGCTTGCTCCAGCATCTAATTTAACATTTAACAGCCCTTTGTCCCACACAGTTGTTATTCTGGTTGATTAGACCTCTGCTCAGGTTGAAGACGGGCAAACCCATGAAGGGATGCTTCAGAGTGCAGAGCACCGAACTCAGGGTACCACCTTTCTAGAGCTATTTAGAGGACTTGTGATATCAGCATGTGATTCATAATTAATGGAAACCTTAAAGTCTTTAACCTGAAAACCAGTCAGATCCCATCCGTTGCTGTATCTTCCACCTGTGGGACTAAGTGCTGAGGACACGCCCCTCCCACGCTGAGGACACGCCCCTCCACTGACTCACTCAGCGGCTTAACCGTGCACAGTGATGACTTCTCTCTTCTTTATTTTTCTAATCAAGTTTTCTCGCAGCATGACGAGACACTTCATTACTGGCCGTGTTGAACATGTGGATCCATGCGGAGTGGAGGCCACGTCTCTACAGCTGTACGGCTCCGGTGAACGATGAAATACGACCGATCATCACATCTCTGTCTCCACCGAAATACAATTTGTTTTGTTTTTTTACCTAAAAAAAAAAAAAGAAAGAGAGAGAACGCTGAACAGGAAGTTGGCGGCTTATTAAAATTCAAAATGTCCTGTCTTTTTATGCAGTTCTTCAACTTTTCAGCGGTGTGGAACGCTGCAGCGCTTATACGGAGGCCGACCAAGGCCTCGTCCCGTCCTCTGGCAAGGCTTTTATTTTGTATTGGTAGTGGGGGGAGGGGAGGGGGGGGATGTGATCAGAATCAGAAACATTTATTTCCATGTTTGTTTTCTGGCGGAAGGTGCATACATTTAACATTTAACAATAAATAAGTGCAATAAATGGGAATGAATGAATGAATATTTACAATTGAACAGTATAATATAAAATAAGATAAAGTGCATGGAATGGAGATGTAAATCCATATCAAAGTGGTTTAAATATCAAATGTACGGTGTGTGGATCTTCTGATGGCCTCCTCCTTTCTTTTAATGAGGAAGTGCATTGTATCCTGTGTTGGCTCGTGACAATCAGCTGATCTGGGAAAGAAGAGGAGGAGACGGACGGAGGTTTTCTGGCCCAACTCCTCTCCGCTCGTGGGAGAGGCTTTTCTTCTTTTGAGCACTAGATACAGTAAATTATATTTATCGCTGTGTCAAATACATTTTCCAAGATGGTTTTCCATCCCAGCTGAGAGAGAGAGAGAGAGGGCTCTATACACCCCCTCACTCTGTGAACATTATATCCAGACCGTTTGTGCTGCATAATTTAACTCCATCTGTGAAGAAATGTGCAGCTCCAGAAGAAGAAAGGCGTGAGGACTCTGGTCTCCTGTGTTCCCGCTGCCACTTTTCATACTGAAGCCGGGTGGTAAAATAACATTATCTATCAATGAGGCCTTTTAAGGTAAAGGAAAGAATGGGAAGGTCTTAAAAAGCTGGTGGGAGGCTGCTCTTATTTTTCTCTTATATATTAAAGTGCCGCTCTGAAGTGGCTTTACGGCGGATTTCTTTATTTGCTGCTCTACGCGCTCGGTTTCAGGTATTTCCCCGGAGAAATCATCGACTGCTCGGAGAGCAATATCTTTCACGTTGTGAGCGGAAGCAAAAGTGATATTTAGCAATACTTAAAATAAGAACTGTATAGATGTGAAGTAATGATCGCTCACCATGAAAGCAGAGAATGGATGTGAATGTTAAAGGTTGCCACACAGGGATCTTTCATGTTGCACCAGGGTCCCTTTAGAAAACCTCTCATTTAACTGCAGCGGCGGTCTGACAGTCCGCTCGGTGCGGTCCTGGTCCTGGTTCTCCCCCGCCTCCCATCCCTGTACCGGGCCCGGCAATACGGCCGGGGTCTTGCACCAGCGGGGTGTTGGTGTCGGCTCCCAAAGGGCGGCGATGGAGCGGCGAGGTGGTCACCTCCGCTTAGGCGTGCGTTTAAAGGCCGGGGTTGCAGCCGGGGTCGGAGCCCAGTTAATGAGCTTTGCTGAGGAGCGGCGTGGCCGACGTTCCTCCCGGTTCCTCCGCCAGCGCCGCCTCCTCTCCGCTGACCTCGGCTCATTACCGCGCACGGGAAGAGGCCGCGGTGTCGGCGTGACCCCCAGGGTCCGATTCATTACCCTGCATCCGGCACCCATCCCCCTTGGGAGCTCACTGAATCCTTCCCCAGAGTCAAGGTGACGGTGAAAGGTAAAAAAAAAAAAGAAGAGTGATGGAAATGAGCGAGAGGAGGAAGGAAGAAATGAGGAGACTTGATTTGTGATCCGTTGGTGAGCGATTACCGGCGTCTGGAGTCGGCGGATGATGTGCAAAGCCCGGCCACGTCGCCGGTGAACATCACGGTGAGGGAAACAAACTTGGAGGACTAATACTTTAGCAACGGCGGACGCAGAAAAACACCCACAAAGTGAGCTCCAACCGCAGCATAATCAAGTGTAAAATGCAGTGTTGACAGGCCTGTGTTTAAAAAGCTTTCAACACAAAAGATTACGCAAATGCCCCACTCCCTCTACCCCCCTTCCCACGAAAAAAAAAGAAGAAGAACTGCAGACTGGGAGCTGTCTTTATGGGATGTAATTACATCAGTGTCTCCGTACGAAGCGGTACAGCGAGGTGCAGAAAGCCCGACACGTCCTCTCCCTCCGAAGCGCTAAATTAGCTTTTTGGAGGTGTCATGTCGGAGTTGTTGGACTCATCCTCAGCAGGGATCCATCCCTTCCCTTTTTTTTTTCGCTCTCGAACCGACCCGCCCCAACCCCCAGCCTCGCCCCCCTCACCCCCGTCACCCCCTCAACCTGTCACTTCCCATACCGCTGCTGCTGTGTCAGACGAGGCCTCTCACCCTGCGCAGCACCGCCGGAGCCTTGTTCCTCTCTCCCCGTGGCAGCTTGTCACCTGCAAACACACCCCACCCCATCACCTCCTCCCTCTCTCTGTCTCTTTATTTCCCATCTCCGTTTTCCTTTCCTCAAGACGTTTTTTTTTTAAAGTAACATAAAAGTGCGAGCAGATGACCTACATGCTCGCATATAGCATACATGCATGCGAGTATGCATGTGAGTATGCATGTAGCATAGATGCATGCAAGTATGCATGCGAGTATGCATGTGAGTATGCATGCAAGTATGCATGCAAGTATGCATGTAGCATACATGCATGCGAGTATGCATGTAGCATAGATGCATGCAAGTATGCATGTGAGTATGCATGTGAGTATGCATGTGAGTATGTAGCATACACGCATGTGAGTATGCATGCGAGTATGCATGTAGCGTACATGGATGCGAGTATGTAGCGTACATACATGCAAGTATGCATTGTGAGTATGCATGTAGCATACATGCATGAGAGTATGCATGCATGTATGCATGTGATTATGCATGCACATATGCATGTGAGTATGGATGTAGCATACATGCATGTGAGTATGTAGCATACATATTCACATCCACATATTCACATCCATGTATGCTACATTCTCACACGGCTCTTAATTTCTCGTCCCTCCAACCTGGCTCTCTATTTCCTCTCCTCTATTTCCTCTATTTCCTCTCCTCTATTTCCTCTCCTCTATTTCCTCTCCTCTATTTCCTCTCCTCTATTTCCTCTATTTCCTCTCCTCTATTTCCTCTCCTCTATTTCCTCTCCTCCACTACATCCCGCGGTCTGTTTCCTTGTCCACTCGTCCGTCCTCGCTCCGAGGTCACGGGGAGCGAGGCGCCACCGGTGCTGCTGCAGCGCTGTGCGTTATCGCCCTGTCCACGCCTCTGCTGACTCGGCTCCGTGAGAATCGGAGGACGTGCGAGGTGCAACAGGAAGGAAGAATCCGGGATAACATATCTGTCGGGAGTGAAGATAAAATTAGCACGCTAAAGGAAAGTTCGGCTTCTGCAACGACTTGGATTTATGATCATGGTCTTGACCGTGAATTCGATCAGTCATGATTACAATGTCGCCGAGCTGGATTCTTGAGGTGTGCAAATGCAGTGACGAGTCCGATGGGGCGGCATTAAAGCTATACGGCGGCTCGCCGACTGACATTCGTGGTATTAATCTTCTTATGGAACTAAATTTGAAGCCGAGTCGGTCATTTTTCATTATTTTTTTATGGACTGAATTCACGGCTGAACTTTGAGCTACTGTATTACTTTACTGTCAACTCTAAATAACTCATTTATTAGGAAGGTTGACACGGTACAACATGTTCTGACCAGCGGTTTCTGGCTCCGTAGCCCTTTTGTGGTTGTTTTTAATCTCAGCTCTTACTTTGGTTCAATTCTGTCTAAAACCCCAAATTAAAACTTTGTTTCAGGGAGTGAAATCTTGAGCTCAAGCTCTTATTTTGATGACCCGGTGCTTTTTCCTGAGGCACGTCGAGCTTATCGAGAGTTGGGACATTTGGCAAAAGCGTCTCCGTCTCTTGTCATCCTTTTGCACTCGCTTTCCAACCGAAGCATCCGAGCCGAGCCGAGGAAAAGAGATCCCCCTCTTTCTCTTCCCTCTCCTTTTCTTTCTTCCTGCACCTTGTTTGTCACTCTGTTAAACACCTCTTGATCACTAGCGACGGAGAAGGCAGCGGGGGAGTGCTAAACAAGACTTCTTCTTCTTCTTCTTCTGCAGGTCTCTCTCTCTAATGGGCAGTGCATGTTCACAGAGGCCTCGGAGAGCAGAGTTGTGCAGGAGAGTAGCTCACTTCCTCTTCCTCTAATGGGCTGCTGCATGCCAGGCAAATGAGCATGCCCAGACTGGCCAGAGTCCAGCTCCTCCCCTGCCACTGGAATGATCACGCTCATTATCTTATTTAGCTGGCGGGTCAACGTGGACAACACCGGCCTCGGTTCTTGCCAGCATCAAGTTAATAAAGGCAATTCTTCCTGCACCTCTCCCCCCCTCTTTATGTCTCTCTGGGGGATTCTACGCCAGATGGTGTTGCCGGTGATGGCGAAATGGAGGTGTGTGTGTGTGTGTGTGTGTGTGTGTGTGTGTGTGGAGGGGGGTGGGGTGCTATCAAAGGGGCCTGTCCTGCAGTTGATCAAGGCAGAAATCCTACAGGTGGCTACGCGGCCTGTCTCAGGAGGAACATCGCCAGAGGCGAGGGATCCATCCACACGAGGGCCGAGACCTTCATCACTTCTGGTTGGAGGCTTGTACCATATGTGGATTCTTTTTATTTTATTTTTTTTTTATCTGGCTCTGTATGAGTAATGCCATTATTAATTCATTGAGAGAAAAGAATGAGAAGGGGAGAGAGAGGCTCCAGTGTGGGGTTTTGGATGTGGGCGTATTTCCCCTGTGGAGACTTTTATATCCATTACCTGAAGTGCCTGGCAGCCAGCGCCACAAACGGAGATCCCAGTTGCTCTTTATCATAACTCTGACATTCAATATTAAAAATAGATTCGAGCATGATTGAATGTTTGATGGTGTTATTCTACGAGTGATTTAAGTGTCTGGCGGCGGCGTATCATTCAGGGGGCCGGTGCATTTGCAGAGGCTAGCGTTAAACGTTACCCGCGGCTAGCTAGAAGATTCTTTCTTCTTTTTCTCGCTGTGGCTGCTGTATCCGTACAAAAGAGGCAATTTGACTTTGGTGTCATATTACAGGGCGTGAGTCACACGTCTTGTCTCGCATTAATCTCAATTGTTCCCTCCCGTTATCTCCGCGTCCAGCTATCTGATCGTGCACTCGAGGGGCCGAACCTCTCGTGGACGCCGACCCCCGCCGTCCCTCCACATCAAACAAGATAACCGCACACAGGACATCAGAAAATAAAGCGCTGATGGCCACGGACAAAAGGATCTGATGGGAGGCCTCACTCATGCAGCACTTAGTCCACAATGGGGATCCACGGTATGAATTAACCATGCCGGGAAGCGGGAAGCGTCGGAAACGCCCGCCTCCGCCGCGAGCGAGGTTTTTCTGAAGGGACAGGCAGCAAAAGTCTCCGGGGATTTAACTCCGTCTTCCAGAGTCCAGATCAAATGAAAAATGAATCATTCTGCAGAGGGAAGCATGTGACGCATGACTAAAGGGGATGAGGGAGCCAGTGGTGGGGAAGGTACTGTAATGTCGACTGTAATGTTGGAGGGAGGAGCTGCATGGGGAAGGCAGGACACAGTGTTCTATCACAAACGGCTTCTTCTGATTCAACAGTGACCTTTCCGGCGTATCTCCAGCATAATCTCTCGTCTCCCAGATGTTTTATCTTATTATTAAAGTCCTGTTTTTTTTGTTTTTTTATTACTTTGGTGTTATAAAAAAATAAAGTAAAATAAAGTCCTTCGCTGAAAGTGTTTTCAGTCCCGTGTGCAACATAAATGGAGGATGAACATTTGGGCTGAATGGGCTTTGTTGCCTTGCAATGAAAGGAATCAAAAGCAAACGTAAAAAAGATCTTCGCAAAAAGGACGTATTAAAAAAAAAAAAGGTACTCGTCTGGCATGAAATGACTGGATGAACATGAGAAAAAGACTTCTTTGTTCAGCTCACTCAACACACTTTATAACCACAGCGTGGTTTAGTAGTACTTTGCACAAATCTGTTTTAATTAAAGTAATATATGGGTCGAGCGCAAGATGATCAATAAAACATGCATATTGCTGATATTTTTATGCTAATTCTGTGCACACTGTGTATGCAGTGTATTCACACTCCAGCTGAGGAGGGGTAGCTCTGTATGGAGGTGGATTGCCAGTGAAATTTGCATTTACATTCACATGCATGTCTGAATGGTGCAAAACAAGACACGCCCCTTAAAGGCTAATGTCTGGGGAGAAAATAACCCGTTGTCAGAGTATTTAGAGAGCAGAGAAAGAAACCTCTACACGACTCTCTGAATTATAAATACAAACGAGCGAGCGGAGCGTCGTGTTTCTGATGAACGCCTTAAGAGGCCCGAGTGCATCATTTATGACTGGAGAGTGGCTGTCTCCCCGACAGGGTCTGGAGATGTTTCCCCGTGTAGGACTCCAGGTACGGCGCCATTATAATGACCGCGCTCCAACATGGCTGATGTCGCCGCCTCGTCCTCCCCGCCGGCAGCCGGAATAATGAGCCTCTGATGAGTCCCGCCGTGACAGCAGTGCAATTCAATTAACCGGCAACAACAGACGCAGACGTGAAGGAGCGCGGTTTGATGATCCCCAAACAAAGCGCCGCGGCCCGGCCGTCTGGCGCGGCGGCTCCGGCGCTTTGTTCGAATGCCGCCGCTCATCAACCCCTCTGGTTCACGCCGCCGCCCGCACATCATTCTGATATTAATGCTAATCCGTCGGGTTAAATGACTCGCTGGTGTCGGGCTCTCACCTTCATGTCTCGCAGCGAAGAGGCCGCCGGTTAACCGACACCCTGAGGAGCCCGACATCCCATAATCAACACAACAAACACACAGCGGGTAGCTCATGAATACGGCTCTCGATTAAATCATCTCGTTACTGAATGACTCACGTCTGGGTCTCTGCTTCGGCTTCGCCGAGCTTTACCTCCGTCTCGCGGTCGGCGGCGGCTTCATAACTGAAATTTCACTTTAAACCATTAAACTAATAAGAAGAAGTTCAGCGGAAAGTTTGTTTTCCGACATGTCTCATTTCGTTAAAGAAATTGAAATAAATAAGCCAGATTCATACCTTATGATATCACATTTTCCTGATCTTGATTTACATTGTCTAAACTCGCTGATAAACACTTATTTTCCGATGGACCTGCATTCTGCAAAGACCCTTAAATCCTTTTGGTTGCCGCATAAAACAAAGAGCCCGATTTTACTTATTAAATCTTTGGTCCGACTGCAGAATAATGAGCAATCTGAACGTCTCCCAAGGCCACGAGTGTGTGGGTGGATCATTTCTGTGGACATCTTTGAGGGAGAAAAGATATATACAGCACTAAATCATCACAATTATGTCCAATGGGGTAATTGTAAGCCTCTGGATATTTAGTGCGTAGGCTGGCGCGATACATAATGTTAACTTTCACCCGACATGACAGGACATCCTAATCCTAATCTTAAATGTAAAATAAATTACTTGTTGTACCAGGAGCTCCACTTTGTAGCAATATACCCTCACCCTGAAAGTCTAAAACACTGGCAGAATTACTGCTAAACAAGCCCCGACACACACACACACACACACACACACACACACAGTAAACTTCCCATTGAAGAGGGGGAGGCTGCTCTCATTCACACAGAAAAAAACATGGTGGGTGTTGATTAATACAGGGCGTCAAATTCCAGTTGGCAGCCCCAGAAAAAATAAACAGTCCACACTTTAATTAACTCCGCAGAAGAAGAAGAAGAAAAAAAAAGAATGACAAAGTCAATATTTATCATGTCTGGGCGATGGAGGCCCACGCTGGCTCCCCCCACTAAGCCCGCCGCTAATTACCTGGAGGCCACGATGAGATGTACGGCGGGATGTTTCTTAAACTTACCCCAAATGCCAGGGGCCACACACACACACACACACACACACACACACACACACACAAACACACCTTTTACGGTAATTGGACAGATGAAGAGATGCATGATTAAAGAGAAAAATAGTTGCTGGTGCATTACAGATTCCCGCCTGACGAGAGGGGCTCGGCGCGTTCAAGAGGAAATCCACGGCGCTTGATCCGTGTTGTTGTTTTCACGCCGACTCTCCGACGCACAATAAAGATGCACGAAAAGAGGGAGGCGGGGGAATCGCAGGTATGGTGAAAGGAGGGGAAATCTCCCGAGGATGCGTTCATTCATCTTCCAGGTTTCTGGTTTGCGGGGTCACAGCGGTCCTGCTGTGGGGGCAACACACCCGAAAGATACGGCGTTCCCTTCCCACAGCGTGAGGACGCTCCTTATCTACACTGGAGGGGGAAATACATCTTTGAAGGAACAATTTTAATTAACTCCCCCATTTAGACGTTTTTTGTGTTGGCTATCTCTTTCTCTCTTCTTTCTTGCTCTTCCCTTTTCCCCTCCGATATGAAAATGGTTTCGGGCGCAACTCGCTCGGTGTAATTGTCTCCGAAAAAATGCGGCTATGAAGGTCGGAGCTGAGTACGGGTCATTTGAATAATTTGATTACGGCACGTTTTTTAACCTGCAAAGCTCTTAATCCCGCGGCGGCCGGGGAATGCTAATGAGTCACCTGCCTTGTTGTGTTCGCCGATAAGAGGGGTGGGGGCATTTGTTTGGGGTAGGAAAGAAGAAAAAAAAAATCCAGCTGATAGACACCCCCGCACACACACACACACACTCTAACTGAGCTCTTTAGGGTATTCTATCCAACCACATCGTAATGGCCCCCAGCTGTTTCACATATGTAGAGCGATAATTCATAAGCAATTAATGAGGCAATGTGACCCCGGCAGATAGGAGGGGGCTTCGCTCTCATCGGTTATCGGCTTCCTTGCGCTGCTAAAAGAGCCGAAATATGAGCTCATATCATCACACTTATCCGATTCGTGCTCTTGAACATGTCAGGACCTCAAATGCAGGAAGTCGCTGCAAAAAGGGAAAAATGTGCTTTTCAGTGGAAAATTGGCTATCTTTTTGTTGGTAAAAGCAGAAAGTGAAGCTCCTTCAAGATGTGAAATGTTGGAGGAGCATGTTTAAGAAAAAGATGGTGGGCCTGTTGAATGCAGAGGATGTGCGACTGACACTGGACACTTAGCTAAGTCCCGCCCTGCTAGCTAACTGTCTGATGCTAGCGTAGCGTAGCTCGGCTCCAAACAGGATGCTGCTCATAGACTCATTTCCTTCTGTCTCAGGCGGGTTTTGTGCGTTTGGAGCTCCGGTTAAAGGTATAACAGTTATACCCGTTACCCGGAGAGTTTGGACGGAGAACAAACCCACGTTAAAAACCTGTGGAGCTAACATGAGCAGAGTACTAGCATGCTACGCTAGCTACTGAATACTGGATGTATCCAAATTATGCTTTTGTTTTTTCAAGATTTTAACAGTCGGTAGCACTTTATAATGACTACACACTATTTAGCATTGGTAAAGCATGAATAAACACATAATTCATCATTTATAAAGCATTGTTCCAACATGAACACTCATATGCAATTCATACACAGTTATGAATGTTTTATTCTTGATTAATAAGCTTTACTATGATTGGGTTTTCAAACTTTATAAATGATGGTGATGTAAATTAAGTATTATATATTGCAAACCAATTATTAAGGACTTAGATGATGCACTAATGACATGTGCTTTATAAACATGTTTTAATACTGCAATCCATGATTATTCAGCTAGTTCCTAGTCTACTTTTTGCAGACAGTCAATTCATATCCACCCGACTTAACAGGAACATTGTTCTTCATATATTAATGCAGTGATGCAATAGGAGAGGAACAGAAGGGGGAGGGGCTTAAGAAGAGGTACATCCTCCTCCTGCAGAGCTCAGTCACAAACAATCTTGTCTAGTCTCTTCTTGCAAGAAGCTTGAATGAAATATTACACTTTAAGTGCACTTGAAAAAACCTCGTCATCAACATAACGGTGATCACGACCACTGGCTGCTCCTCACAGGTGGACAGCACTCCGTCTTTTGGGAAGTTATCTTATTTCCCAAGTTTAGTCGCCAGCAGAATTTCACACTTTGTTGATTTGTATTCATTGTGACGCTCAGAGACAGACCAGGACAGGAATCTCTTACTGAAATATTCATCAAAATCCCGCAGGGCTTGTACCATTGAGAAGCTGGCATAACAGAAAGCAAATAACATCCAAACTGAATTCATTCAGGGTAAACATTTTGCCCTTCCAAACAAGTCACAATTACAGAGACATAAAAGCTGCTTTCTCCCACTGTCGATTTTCCAGCAGCAAAGAGAGAAAGAGTAAACGAGAGAAAGAAACCCCTTCTTTCTTTTCAATTAGAAATCAGTTTATATGACAGTCTGGCACGATGAAATGCATGCTAATGCCTGCTGCTAATGCCAACGCATACTAATGGCCCCAACCCGCGTTTGAAGATCCAAGATTGAACATTTTTATTTCCAACACAGAAAAACTTGCACTGAAAACACACAGTGTGCCCAAGATATAAAAACAATATTCTAAAAACACACACAACCGGAAAAAAAAGGACTGAAACTGTGAAATTCACATTAAAACACACATTCTAAGGGGCAGTCAGTGTTTATCATTTAGCCTCATGCAGGCTCGGGGTGCATCAGGGTTCATCCTGGGCTTCATGTGCCTCTTCCACATGTTGTCACATACGTTTCTTTCTGCATAAACACACTGCCAAAGCTTGCACAACAGCTGCTAGCGTGTTTCTCATAGGGTCTTTGGTGATGCTGCCTTCTGGTTTGAGGCCTGCTCCGGTCCACATGCAGCCAGGACCCTCCATCGCTGGAGGACAGGCGGTCTCCAAGTCGCCTCGCTGGTCTGATCCTGCACCAAAATGGACGAATGATGAATGCATTCATGAATAAAGCTGTGTTTACTCTGGATTTTGTATTTTTTGTAATCTCTATGCTGAGTGTTAACTAATGCATCTATGACTATACGCTCATGCTGCGATTGAAGGCGTCCCAACTCTGTGTGATGTCACCTGCGGCACAGATCTGATGTAGAAAAAACGAAATATGCATCGGTTACAGTTTACAGTTACAAATTAGATCCGGAGGGATTCGAATCAGCCAACGACTCATTGACGGTGCATGAATCCAACACAATTAACCCGAGGATGAAATAGAAGAAGATTTGTGCACCGTTGGCAGACGAACAATGAACGGAAACCAAAAAAATTCTGAAATAATCTCTATTTGTGGATATGCTTTGGCTCAGACTGACACCATAGCACAGAAATGACAATTTTCTTTAAAAAAAATAAGCAACAGTTATTTTTACTCTGCACATCGACATGTTTTTATTTTCCAAGAAATGTCTTTTCCTAGAATATCTAAAAATTACATAAGAGGGCCCTCAATCTAAAAATATAGAGTATATGCTGTATGTAACTTCTTGGTCATGCAAAAGTTAACTGAGTACTTCTACAATGTTGTATTTATACTAAGTAAAAGGATCTGCTGCTCAGAATTATGGTTTTAGGGGATTTTCCAAAGTAAATTTCATTCAGTAAAATACACAGCCAAAAAGTTATAACTTCAGTCAACTCCAGAAAGTATAATTTTAACATTGATGAGCTGTCTGTTTGCAAATTCATATTCAAATGCTAATAAATGTGGCTATATAACTATAGCCACACCCTAATCACACCTGCACCTGAGTTTGGGATTTTGTAATGTGATGGATTTAAGAGCATAAAACAGGTTTTAAGTCTATTTTATGGATTAATTTGACTATATATACATACATAATAATAATGTGAGCTACAGTGAGACTAACACGTCTTTTCTCTCCGTTTATAAAACACGTTGGTTTGCATCCTCAGTATATCTATCTTTCTTTTACCAGCAACATCTATATAAACTAGAGAAGCCGATCCCCCGGTACAGTACATTAATGGCTGCTTTTCCCTTTTATCCACACAAACACATGTCAGCTGTTTGTATGCAGTGGCCGCTCTGCTTGTCGCTGGAGAAGTGACACATGTTGATGATAGTCATTATTTCTTCTTCATTCAAACCGCTGCTGATTTTTTTTTTTTGTAAATCCCAATTTTCTTTTATTTTTCTTCCCTTTTGTTCATTTGATTTAAGAACTTCTAAAGGAGGTTGCAGCAGATTTATTTATGTATTTTATCTTTTTTTTTTTCCAATGTCAGTATCCTTAATCATCACAGACTCTAGATTGCATCACCTCCAATCCTCCGCCATGTGTGAAGGGAGTTATGTAGTATTCATGTGAGAAACTAGAATCTGAAAAGTCACTTAAACATTTATTTAAATCCATCTGGTTCTAAATAAATTAATATTCGTATCGTTTTTAAAGGGACAGTTCACACTGAAATCAACATTTTTTTCTTTGTGTTGGCGATATCCCCTATTGAGATGTCTGCCTTCTCTCTAATATAATGCTAATACATGGCAATGTGCTTGTGGGCGCTCCAGAAGAAGGTAAGAAGAGAAATATACATTTTAGATTTTGGGCCGGACTAATTAAATCTCCTGAGTTTAATCAAAAGGGACAGTTCAAGTGGAAATGTGGAAGCCCACGGTGCATATAGAGTGATAAACATCTGGCCTGAGGGACTCCTCATGCAGCCTGATGACATGCTTATAATGAATGCTTAGCTGTAATCGATGACCGGCCCAGATGTGTGGGTGGTGGAGCCCTGTGGGTCCAGCAGTGTTGAGAAATGATCCCAGACATGACAACAGTAAACAGATAGCGCATGGAGATGCACTAACAAAGGGATCGCCATCGTTAGGGGTCCTATTGAGATAAGCTCTCCTCGAATGAATGCATAATTCGCTGAGGTGAATTTAGCTCAGTATTCAGCTCAGTAGCTCGCTCAGCAGGTTGCTGGCACTGCGTGATGGCGCGTGGAGGCGTTTGAAACGGCGCCGCAGCCCGACGTTAGCGCTCGCTGCCAAGCTCTCCGACAGTCACGCTGCGAAAACCTCGTCTGCATTTCCCGGCCAACAGCGTGCACGAAGACAGCCTCTTCAAATTTCTACATTAAAGCAATCAACTGGCCTGATACACTGCAAAGTCTCATAATCGACCCTTCGCTAAGCCCCGCCCCCTGCTGCTGCTACTGTCCAGCTGCCAGAGCTCACACTGTCAGTACCGGCACTCCCGATCCGTTCTGCGATTGTGTCAGCGCTTTGCTCCCAGCATGCCTTGCATGAAGACCCGCCGCTACTCGGCCTCTGATTGGCCGCTAACCTCGATGCCCTGCATACTTCATAGTGATTTCAGCAGGAAGAGGGGTCTCCGATATGCATTTGAAGGACACATGCAGGATGTCCGACATGATTCATCAGTGAAACAGATAGAAGATGAAGAAGCTAAAGCCTACAGATCAGTGTAGACAGAAGACAATGACATAAGGAACAGCACTGCTTCTAGGTCGTTATTCATTAAAAATCATAGGCAGCGTGTGCATACATTCAAAAATACCTTCAGTAAGACTTCGATTTGACCGACGTTGCTCATTTTAGCCGGAGTGACCAGGTCAAAGGTCAAAGGTCGATGCAACAAAGAGCTTCTGGACCGCCAGCAAGACATCCCACGCTTCCTCCCCTTCACATGCGTCTTGTTTCAACAAGTGGCGACTGTAATATTCCATCTGAAGGCGTATTTAAGTGGTCAAAAAAGAGACATGAGGAACTTGACACACAAGCAATTTGGAGTACAATTATTTTCCGGAGGTTTAAATTGCCGAGGTCAAATGAAATCCTCCCCGAGGATGGAAGACGACACTGAGGGTGCAGCAGGAAAAGGGCACGTTTTCCGCTTCACCTTCTAAAATATTCAATTTCCTACCGCGGCAAGTTTTATAATCCATGAAAATGCGAGAGAAATTACTGAAATTAACATCAAATTATTAAAATGTGTACGTAAACGTAATGTGAGGAAGTGATTCCTCGTGTCTGAGCTAAATATAACCTCAATATGGCATGCATGGTGTTTCTCATAATGAAATCATTACATTGCGGTTAAAACCTTGAAATCATCACAGAGGGAGACAAAGAGGCCCGGGTTGTCTGGGCCCAACGGTTCGTATTCAGGCTGTAAAATCAAATCTACGATTGCGTCCAATCAGGACTGTGAGGAGCAGGGTTGTAATGGCGTGTCTGGCTCACGTATACAGACGAGGATCAGCTGCTGATCCGGAGCTTATTCCCGTCCTCTTGTACAATTGGCTGATGGCATGATGCCGTTTCTTTGTTTTTTCCCTTCATGTATGTGGGGGATCCGTCAGAAACACCCAGGTTATCTGCTCGGCTGCTCAGGACTATCGCAGTCTAACATTGGCATCTGAAAGCTGCCACAGGGGCACATTTTGGGTTTAAGTTTCGTATCACTTTCTCTAGGACTCACTTTTCATTTCCCTGCAGGTACTGAGCTGCTGTCACCTGCAGTACCTTTGAGTCAGCATGGCCGACTCAGCAACCGGGGATGAGGAACGTCACGTCAAAGAGCTCCGATGGTCCTCTCAGCCGCCCGCTTAACGCCTCGCATCTTTAGTCCTGCAGGTGAAAACCAGGTCGCAGAGTCATCCTTCTCATGACTTATTTTGCTGACGTATCACAAATGTTTTGTACCTTTTTCTTTGCATTCACAGTGGGCGTGGCCTGTTCGTGTAGAGCACAGGACTGGTATTATGTAGAAAGCTCATTTGATGGATTACTGGGCGATAAGGTAATCCAGAGCAATTCTTCAAGCGCCTGCATTCACAAAGAAAGGTCCAAATGAGGTTTCCACGGGAGTTCTGTTTCAGGAGACGTTTCTTTTGCCAGTATACAGTCGGCAACTAGGGCTGGAATTACAAGCACGGTGGATTTGTACTGGATTAACACCTCCAACAATCTCGACAGCCATTAGAAGTTAGCGCATGATCCCAGGTATTTCCTAATTGGTCCTGTGTGATTAGAGCTTATGTCGAATAAGCCTACAGTAGCTGAAGTCTCCAAATATCCCCGCTGCCAACTCCTGGATTCTGGTTGTGCATTCCCTCGGTGTGGCCAAATATCCGCTGAGCTGAAGCATTGGCTCCAGCATGCAATGTCAACAAGTCCTTTACCGGGATGAGCGAGAGCCTTTCCCACGGCGGGCGGCTAAAGGGGCTGCAACCCAAGTAGGGATTTCTTCAGCTTCATTTCTGACTCATGACTGCTGCTAGGAATGTTAATCTGAAAGATTAAAACCTGGAAATATTACTCACATATACATAGCAATAGGGTAAAATACAATCTGATTAGATCAGGTCAAATCCTTTTGGTAAAGCACAATATAATCCCAAAGCCTAAATGGTATTATTTTCCTGGTTTGAACTTATAATAATGGCCAAACGAATGGAGTAGAGGCCTTTAAACGCATTCTTGGAGCGCCTCGGCTCTTTCTTTTATCCACAGAAATCTCAGCGGCTTGTTAGGATGAGCATTTCCCTCCGTGCAGAAGCCGGGTGATCCTGTCTTCCATTTGAATAACCAATTGGCAGATCTCTGTGTGTTCAGTGGAGTTTAGAGGACGGCCTGCCAGTGTGAAGCAGATTTCTGAACTTTTGAAAATTGCTGCAACACGTCACAGAGCCTACCCTCAGCGATATCCGGGCCTGAAGCTAATAAGGATGGCCGACTCGTCCTGCTTGTTAGCCGAAGCCCGGGATGTTGAGAGGCGGTGAGCGGCCTTACTGAAGATAACCAGAGATGGGATACCTTGCTCCCCGTGCTGTCAGAATCTCATGTATTCAAGTCTAACAGGAAAAACTCAAAGGATGTGAAGGATTTCCCCCTGAAGCATTTGTACTGTACGGGCTTTAAGTTAAGTAGATGTTACATATTGTTCAGGGCCTGAAGAACGTCAGAGTTTAACGTATTGTATCGTCCACATCTCTGGCTCAGCCTCTCTGTCACTCACCATGAACATTGTCTGTGTCCATGGGCCATTTTTCATGGAGGACATTCCGACATGTCACAGTAAGAAAAGCCGAAGTTCATGATGGAAGAATTCCTTTTTGCTGCATTGATTTCAGGACACAGTTATCGTTCTGACACGTTTACAAGTCAAAATGACAGCTGTGAGAAAGGCCTATAGGGGTGCATTACTCTATGGCTCAAGATGGATGGATAGATAGAAATATGGGTGGATGGATGGATGATAGATATATAGATGATAGATGGATGGATAGATAGATAGTTAGATGGATGGATGATGGGTGTGTGGATGGATGGATGATAGATAGATGGATGATGGGTGGGTGGATGGATGGATGATGGATGGATAGATAGATAGTTAGATGATAGATGGATGGATGATGGGTGGGTGGATGGATGGATGATGGATGGGTGGATGGATGGATGGATGATGGGTGGATGGATGATGGATGGATGGATAGATAGATATATAGATAGAAATTGGTTTGTCAGTAAAAATAGAAGACAATGAAAAACACTCAATATATACAACGAAACAGTAATAATTTAGGAAATAAACAATTGAGAAGTGCAAAAGTGCAAAGAATGTGCAGTGTATATGAAGTGTATAAGTATGTGCAGTGTATATGAAGTGTATAAGTATGTGCAGTGTATATGAAGTGTATAAGTATGTGCAGTGTATATGAAGTGTATAAGCAGGCATGTGCACAGATAGACCCCTATGGTGCTCAAGCACCTGCCCTTTTGCCCTGAATGAGAAAAGTGCCCCTTCTACTGGAGCCCAATGTTTTCTTCATTCATCAGTATTTAAGAATAAAAATTACTCTCTCTGTCATCAATTCCCCCCAAATGTGTTTTGATATCTTACGGGGCATTTATTTGAGTTCTTGTGAGAATTTCGCCCCGACATGCTCCGCAGCGCTCACAAGCCCCCCCCCCCCCACAACATTAGCGCCGCTGAAAACATTACGTCACAACTGGTCCAACGTTTCCTAAAAAAATAAACAAACAAAAAACTCACGAAATCCGTGATTTCAAAGCCTTGTCCAGCTGTTTACTGACGTTAGTCATGTTTAATGAAGATAGAGAGGGAGAGATATACAGGCAGGCATCGTATACATGCAGTTTAGACAATTTCGAAAGTATGTTGATCAGTATGTAGTATGTAGCCAATCATCTTTATTCATAAGGAAAATGTAAGCTAGCTGTCTAATCTAGCTAGCTGTCTAGTCAGAAAACAGTAAAGAAATGTGTGTGTACTGTGTTGTCAGCTTTATAGAGATTATGTAAATCACTCATTGATTTATATCATTTACAAAATGTGCAGCATAATGCCAAGAAAAGACAGACTCCAAAAGCAGAAGGACAGGGAACTGCAGCAGCAGCTCAGGGTAGCAGCTCTCTTTTATCGTGGATCAGGCCATCAACTAGCAAAACAAATGAGGGAGAATTTATTTATTCAATTTGATAATTTGAGTTATTTTTTTAACAACAATAAACATATAAGTTGAAAATATCCTACTGTGTTTTTTTATTTATTTATTTATTATTATTATTTTTAATTTCATAAATAAATTTGGCAATGGATGCCCTTTTTTTTGGTTTGAGCACCTGCCCAGCAAAATGTCTGTGCACGTGCCTGTGTATAAGTATGTGCAGTGTATATGAAGTGTATAAGTATGTGCAGTGTATATGAAGTGTATAAGTATGTGCAGTGTATATGAAGTGTATACGTATGTGCAGTGTATATGAAGTGTATAAGTATGTGCAGTGTATATGAAGTGTATACGTATGTGCAGTGTATATGAAGTGTATAAGTATGTGCAGTGTATATGAAGTGTATAAGTATGTGCAGTGTATATGAAGTGTATAAGTATGTGCAGTGTATATGAAGTGTATAAGTATGTGCAGTGTATATGAAGTGTATACGTATGTGCAGTGTATATGAAGTGTATAAGTATGTGCAGTGTATATGAAGTGTATAAGTATGTGCAGTGTATATGAAGTGTATAAGTATATACAGTGACTAGCTAAACAATAAAAGCGGTGCAAAGGCTATTGGTGTTAATGTTGACTCAATTGACAGAGGATTTGGCAAAAGGTGATTCATTATAAAGTCTAAGCACGCCATCACCCCCCTAAAATTATTTTTAGCTTCAGAACTCTTTCCTCTCCCAATTCGTATTTCTGGCTTGAAAGAAAAACTCTTTAAAAAAGAACAGTCCCATCAAAAGTAATGGATGCCTCACAAACCCATTCACATCACCCTGTTCAAGGGGTTCATCTCTTCTCTTCGTGAGCCGGTAGTCAGCACACTCGACTCGGAGAGGCCTGGAAACCAACGCATGCCGACAGCCGGCAGCCCGCCGCCCCAGCAGGGCTCCATCTCCGAAGGAACTGTTGAAAGCAACGCTGCCCTCATTCTGTTACAAGCCGTGAAAGATGCATGCGGTTGGCATTTGAATGTTGAATTGAAATCCAAGAAGGGATGGATCCCTGATTTGGTTTGTTTTTACTGTGATTTTTCGTTCTTTTTCGGGTGGTTTGTCGTGTGCATGGGTTGCCTTGCGCTGTGAACCGGACGACTTGTTAAATGTCACGATTGACTCTCTGACGATTCCCCGCGTTGACATCTGCGGCGCCGACGCACCGGTGCGTCGGCGCCGCAGATGTCAACGCGGGGAACGTTGGACAAACGACACCATTTAGAGATAGAGGGACTCCGAGGCATTTAAAGGGTACTCTATCAGCGAGTTACCGATCTGAGGCGGACCGTAATGTTCTTCTCTTTTCCTGCTTTGGAGATGACAATAAGATCGCGTTAATTAATTCCTCCTATGTGCCGCTGTAATGTGGTGTCATCTGTTCGTTGATATTGCCTTTCTGACAGCAGGGCTATCAGGCCGTGGACAAATCTGTCCGGTGTAACACGAGGAACTAATGATGTTCCTCTTTCTAACAAGCTGTCATATCCCATTCTCTTGCTCAACACATGACTGATTCTACCCTTTTTTTTTTTCCCCGCAGGTTCAATTGAATATTTAAAGGTCGAATTGTATTTTTTTTCCCGACCGGAAAGGAGAAATCATCGGTAAATGTCAAAGTCGAGCTATCAGTCAATACCGATCTTGATAGTGCAGCCAATTTTTTTTCAGGCCTAATGAAATATTTTCGGTCAAATCTCGCCTTCACTCTTCCCTGCCTATTGATTAATCTGACTCGCTAATACACAGCACATGCTGCATGATATCCTTATCTGGTATAGATAACAGCTACATACATATTTCATTAAAAAAAAGTAATGAAATACAAAAAAAGAACTCCTTCGTGGAGTCGGGCGAAGTGCACTCATTCACTCGTAACAGGTGTCGGGCTGAAGCTGCAGGAGAAATTGCATCGTCCATAACCGAGATTGTGTGTTTTACTCTGTGATGACTTGCTGAGGCTGCGTTTTGGATCAGAGTAGATCGAACAATGGTCGATCCATACTCGTTGAATCAGTGGATTTGGAGGAAAAAAAGTCTGGCAATCCCCAATAAGATGAAAACACCTGTTTAGCTGTTGAGACAGGAGCATGTTGGGGTTTTGGCTCTGTTCTCCAGCACATTGACCGGGTCACGGGTAAAGTGCTTATCTTCTTGAGAGTTTAACGCCATGACCTTCTAATCACAATATCCCTGGCATGCGTCCGTCCGGTCAGGGACCTTTGTTGGATACGCCATTCCTTGTCAGCAACTTGAAATTACTTTTAAAAGGTGCTGCTTTTGATATTTAGAGGGTTATTGCAGCCTTTCTGTATCAAACTTCCAAAAAATTGGGTTAAAAAAGAAAGCGATCCAAACTGGATGCAGCAGAGTAATTATTGTTTAATCCCTAACTCTACCCCAATGCAAATAATAAACCATCCCAGGTAACATCTTGATTGATCACCGATCAGCTTTTGGACAAACATTGACTGGCGTCCTTACAGAAATAAATGAAATGTGAATATCTACATTTTTATGACACTGTAGACTTTTTGCAACCAGAGGAGCAGACCGCATTAGAAAGAATAATAGATTAAAGCATTTCCACATTGGCCTGTGCATCATGCAGAGATGTGTTTAACATTATCAGCTGCCTACGAGTTGTAGACTTCAGACAGTTATTTCCTGAATTAATTTACAACCAAATATTGAATAAACGTTAAGTTTCTGCCTTTCGCCCTAAAACCGCTAAAATAGTAACAAAAAGTCAGGACTTAAATTATTAATTTGAATAATTTAGCAGAGAGCCAAAAATAACACCAAAGGTCCGTCCAAATACTTATGGAGTGCACGAGCCTCGGAGTTTGAGAGCTGCTATGTTATGATTTTATGACAAGAAGACAGCAAACACACTTTCCTCCCGGCACAAAGAAAATGCAAATTTCCCCCATAAAACATTTTAGTACTCAAAACCAACCACATATTACATCTCAAATCACAGATTAAAATGCCACACACGGCTCCTACTCCTGCAAGTTGGAAAAGTCTGCTAGGTATCATTTCATTTTATTTAAAGAAGTTATAAAAAAAAAAAAAAGGAGAGCGCTGCGGCCTCATAAATGCAGATGGCAGCTAGGCGGTGTGAAAGCGCCGCCGTTAGCCGGTGGAAAACCCTGAGAACAAAAGCTGGAGCATCCATCAGGCCGCCGCTGAGCAGAGCTCCCTCTGGGGAGCCGGGGCAAACGGGCCTCCCTTCCTCTCCGACGCTGCTGTGGCACTCGCCACATAATAAGGATAAGCCCCCGTTAGCTAGGAGACTGTGCACGCAGAGTAAACAATTACGTCTCTTTTTTTCCGTGTGCTAGGGAGACGGCTAGAAAGCTATTCGGCTCCCACCTGAGAGAGAGAGAGAGGCACCCTGACCTTGCTGCCGTGGATCTGTGGAGTCCTTTCATGTCTCACGACAGCGAGAGCAGCGATACCCGCCGCACGCAGTCATAGGCTAATTGTAGATTTGAATCTCGAGCTTGACCGAGTGACACGCGGAGCTCGGATTACCAATTAAGCGAGCCGTGGGACCGCCGAAGGGAGTCGGAGCAGGAAGTGTTTTAGCAGCCTTTTTTTTTTTTGCCGAGCAGCTGTTCGGAATTGTGTTTGTTTACGCGATGAATAAGTCATGAATGTTGAATTATCCGGCTGGTCACAGTGCTAAAAACAATGTGGAGGCGGTTAGCTGTTGGCGGTTGACAATTGGCGGTTGGCGGCTGGCGGTTGGCTGCTGGCTGTTGACAGTTGGCTGTTGGCGATTGGTGGCTGGCAATTGGTGGTTGGCGATTGGAGGCTGGCGGTTGGCGATTGGAGGCTGGCGGTTGGCTGTTGGCAATTGGAGGCTAGCGGTTGGCTGTTGGTGATTGGCGGCTGGCTATTGGCGGCTGGCAGTTGGCTGTTGACGGCTGGCTGTTGGCGTCTGGCTGTTGGCGGTTGGCTTTTGGTTGTTGGCGGTTGGCGGCTGGCGGTTGGCGTCTGGCTGTTGGCGGTTGGCTTTTGGTTGTTGGCGATTGGCGGTTGGCGGCTGGCTGTTGGCGGCTGGCTGTTGGCGGCTGGCGGTTGGCTGTTGGTGGCTGGCGGTTGGTGGTTGGCGGTTGGTTGTTGGCTATTGGCGGTTGCCGATTGGCGGCTGGCAGTTGGGGTCCCCGAGACTTCACGCAACAAAAAAACAGCGAGCCAGTGTCTGTCGAGCATGACGAGCCTCAGATAGTGTGCACTGTGAAGGATGGGAATTATATGAAAGGTGGAATTAAGTGGTTTAGATGTAAGACCTGCCGGTTTACTCCACTCCACAGGGTGCTCCGGCGCTAAGAGACATCGGCTCGCCAGCAAAAGGTCGCCGGGTTCAATCTGAGTAGCAGCCGAGGAGGCCCAGCGCCAGTCAATCACCAGCAGAGTGCTGGAGTTGAACAAACCTGCTCTCTGTTTGTAATTCAGTCCAGATAAGAACACCATCTCACTGGTAAAGTTAAAAGGGAAATGCGCCCCCTGAACGCCCTTACAACGGTATAGCAGGCTTAGCGAGGGTTCAATCAGGAAGACGACTCCATTGACGAGTTATCCCTCTCCGAGGAGACGAGCCTTTAGCTTGCATCATTCATTCAGCCAAGCTTAAACAGATCCGCTGCTTCTCCCACACCCACCTGGGAGTTAATCACAAATCAATGTGCTCTTTATTACTTTAAGAAATGTCATTCTAGGCCCTTGTGATCGTAACTATATCACTTCCTGTGTCGAGGTTCTGTTTGGATTCCTCCAATAGAAACCCTTATTGTCTATGCATTATTGCATTATTCAATCGAGCATTGGCCATTAGAGGTTCGGGCAACCCTTTGTATTAACATTTCAAGACTTAAAACAATCAGGAAGGAATAAAGTTAGCATTGAAGAACCGTCAATTTGCAGCATTTATTGTAACTGCTGTGCATCTTTGACTAAATCCAACTTATTATTTACACATTGTGCTGTTGCATATTGAGGATAATTGCCAACAAATGTATGTATCTTCCTCTTTTATCATAGTAGATATTGCGGGCTAAAGATTGTAAGTGCAAACAGTCTTTTCCTCTACTTTAGATAGAATCTAACACGAACAGTTGGTGGTTTAAACAGATGAAACATTGATTTAGCAGCAGAATAAATATCTCTGTTGGATAATGTAATTCAAAATTGCTGAGCTACCAAGGGAAATTAAGAAAAATATGCATCAAACTATAAAAACAAGTTGGGAACGTGACCATGAGTTGTTTCGACGCTTTAGTTCTTCAGGGTGACTCGTACTTTAAAACATCAGCATGTGTGTCTTTGCCATCTTTGATTTCTCACAAGAAGAAAAAACTCCGGCCTTCTGCACAGATTTCATTGCAAGGTGAGTTGCAAAAGTCCGCCAGCGTCTCGTCTCCGATGGTCTCAGAGCTCGGCCGAGAAGATCAGAAAGAGAACAGCGCATGTGCGTCCTCACTAAAGGTCGACTTGTGAGGCCTCATGTCCGGGCCTCGGCAGGCCTCCCGTGGGTTTCCCATTATCTTTTTCCTGAGATGACGGTTTCCAAACTCAGTCAGGTCTCCAGCTCCAACCGGGCGGCTGAAAGGAAGACACAGAACCTCAGTGCCAGGGGAGGCGGGGGGTGAAATGTGATCCCTTTTAAGGATTTCCCTTCAATTGGTATCGAGCGCACCGACCACTCCGACCTTGTCTGAGACCGGTCTTTTAAGCTATTATTTCCGAGAGTCTTGAGTGCAATGGGAATTGTGGAAATGTTTTTTTTTTTTTTAAAGGCGTGACGCCGAAACACCAAATCATCTGCTCTACTCTTGCTTGCCACATACAAGGAGGAAAAAATAAAATCTGATTTGTGGCTCTGAAAGTCGTCTCGCACACTCACACCAGCAAAGGTTGATTTAGTTCTGTCAAAATAACAAGGTCTCGGGCCCGAGGCTGCATGTTTCCAGAAGGAAAGTGTGTGTCGGAGCTGTTCTTACTCACACCTCCACATCAGAGTGTTGTTACCGCGCACACAGCATGCTGAGCGACAGCACACCTTTCCCTGTTGCCATCAGGTGAATTATCTCACAGGTGATACAATCAGCAAATGCTTCTTACGTTTGTTGATTAGGATTATTAGAACGCATTTGATATATAATGCACACTGATGTATGATCCACCTCCACCCTGTGTCACATTCAACTCCTCCTGGACATGCAGAGGTAACATGTGTAGGGAAGTTACTTTCAGCCTATCGGATTCAACACTTCACAAATGGCGACGCCTCTCTGGATTCTATTGGCTCCCAGAGCTGTCAATCTCTTTTTACTAAAACCTCTCTAACTTTGTTCTGCTTCCCTTTTTCAAAGTCAAACTTTGCAGAGAGAATGTTCACATATTGTGTTATGATTTGGGAGGTTTAAACCTTTCAACTGCATCATTCCAAAGAAATAATTATCCTGAAAGGGCTTTTTTTTTCTAGTCGGACCTAAAACTTTTTGTATTTTTGCTGTGTGCCATGTTCATTTACTCTTAACCAGTAAAATATAGACTGATAATTACACATCTGAACAAAATCTCACATTGTACTCCTTTATTATAACACCAACATTATTTAAATAACCCTAGGGGTTGCAGAGATGCACCCTTTTTTTAGTTTGGGTATGCAATTTATGAGCTAGAGGGCTGAACATAGGTTGGTCATTAACGGGTTAATAAGCCCACAGGTCTGGCTGTTGGTAAAGTCGATCTAAATCATTTGTGAATATGTGACTATTTGATGCGTTGGGTTAGGGTTCGGTCGGCTCTTCCTTCTGTCTCCATCCCTCTCCATCATTCGGGTTTCTTTGTTTTCCTTGACTCACACACTCATAATAACAAACACCCTTGAGTTGCAGATTGCAGATTCCTTTTGGATGTTTTTTTGTCCGGGTTTCAAAATCAAATATTGTTGAGATCGTGCGTGGTGTCCTTGTCTCGGCCGGCTCACTGAGCCCGGCCTGTTCCCAGTAATTGAAGGATCTCAGGTTTTGTGAAGTGACCTTTACTGTCGCAATATATTTTTGTATTCGTGGAAGTCTCTTGACTCCTTTGAGACCGACGGAAATACGAGATTTACTTGAACCGCGGCCGATGCCTTATGGTGGTGATTACTTTGACTATTGCCTTCTGGCCAAGCGCCCCCGAATAATGTGAATGTGCAAATAATGTGTGTAGTCAAAGGCATCTCGCTCACCTCTGACTCCAAGTGTTGGTCGGGTCAACGAGAGACGGAGTCAGAAAGACTATCAGGCGTTGAGGAAACCCACATATGAATCATTTTGAAACGCAGGGACCATTTCATCCTTCGCTTCAGAGCAGCATCCGTGGATCTGGACGAAGGCATCATCCCAGCTATCTCTCAGCGTCGATGGATGAAAGACAAATCCACTGCTTGAACGTATCATTATAAAATAGTCGCTACCTTGTTGCCAATGAAAACATGCTTCTGAGAAACCCTTTCAAGTTGATGCATCTGAACCGTGGAGTACAAAAAGTATTTTTTTTCTCATCCCCAGATTCGCACAAACACACAAGTAGCATAAAAGAGTTTAGAGTTGAGCCGAGGTTTTTCTTAATGTCAGTTTCAGTAATTGCAGCTTCATGCATCATTAAGTGCGTAAGCAAATTAATTTAAAAAAAATGCTCCAACCTTCATTTATACAACTTCCCCGATGGAGAGTTTACCCAAACCTCTAATTCAAGCTAATGTCTCCGTCCCAAGAGGAGTCCTGTTTGTCTTCGCAAATCAAGCAAACCGAGGTCGTGTGATGTTATTATTCTGCACAAGCTCCTCTTAAATTGCACTAAATACAACCGCAATTTGTCAGATTTGACCTTTTTGGCAAATTGCTCATGCTCTGTTACTCATGTTTACAGCATCAGTTTCTCTTGTCTTGCTTCTAGCTGCACAATCGTCTCTCATCCTCTTTCTTCCCAGCGACGGCCTCGATGGGATGGGACTATCTCGTGAACCTTGCACGTAAATATGTCTGACGAATAATTAACACAATGAGCATAGCTTGTTGGCTGCACACAACTGAAATGGGTCCACTTAGAAATAATAATACTTGGCTGTCACTGTAACTTGTCTTTTACGGAGTAAAACCGTAAAACTAGTTCCTATCGCATGTAAATACAAAGAAAATCAATATTCAAAATACAAGTGGATGGATGGTACTACAAATCCAAATGGATGGATGGATGGACAAGTTGTACAAATAATACAACATAAATTACATTTATGGCAGTTAAAATATGATATGCATAACATTATGCCAACACTTGTTGGTCAAGCTTAAAAAACAACACAAGGAAATGTGAGTGTTGCAGGTATTAGACGGATCCGACTGCCTTTAGGTCAGAATGTGATCAAAATGTAATTACAGTCAGATATTGAAGGGGCTCTGTTTACATAAGTGGTTTACATAATGTTCACATTATTATAATAAAGGCATTAGAGGGGAGAGCGCGGCGGTGAGAGCGAGTTCCACAATAACGAGGCGACGCGTGAACTTTGAGAAACAAATGAATGAGATTAAAATGAATACAGTTATTTACAAATGGAAAATAAGTGCAGAATGTATGTTTGTACCAAAGACACTGGCATTTAAATGGGGAAACATGCTAACTGCTTCCTTAATAGGAGCAAGTTGTTGTTTTCATGCAGAGAAAGCCATAAACAAACACATTATATATTTCAGTTTCACACAGCTGGTTTGGGAACACATGCATGTTAATAGCAGGAGTTAACTCGCTTAACATCTCGTTATTTATGGACTTTTCTTTGTTATTTTTCTTTGTATTTAAGCATCTTATGCAGCACATTAGTTTCACTACAATCTCATATTCACCATTTCAGTCCATGCTGCCTTTGCATTGATCGAGCTTTATGATAAACATTGAAAGAAAGACATTCATAGGAGTCTGATTAGGAGAATGAGATTTATGTTTTATTATAAACACCAGAGAATAAAGCCATCGCAGCACTCCCTCCATTCATACATTTGAAGTAGTCACTGTCTTGTGGAAACCACATCTCTCAGGTAAATGGTGTTTTTTTTTAATCTTCAGAGCAATGCCCTGCTCATTATGGGATACTTTGAAGATTGGAGATACGTGGTTTCCATTGCACAGAACCGCCTGATTGTGACTTTATTAAACCCGATAAGTGTCCACGCTGTACGCCGGTATCTTTGAGATGACAGAACACCGCTTGAAGGGCATTCAAATTAACAGTTTTAATTAGAAAAATGAAGGTCTGTTTAATAATGAGCCCAAACAGCCCAAAGATTTGACTAAAAAAAGGTAGCTTTGAAAAATATCTACTTTATTTGGTCTGTATGGAAAGAAGGACGGCTTATTGGAAACCAAGATAGATTAAACCAGGATAGATTAAACCAAGATAGATTAAACCAAGATAGAGTACGTTAAAGTCCGGGTTTGCTTTAATTAAAGTCAACAATAAAGTGAGATAACGTAAGGCAAGGCAAGTTTATTTGTAGAGCATATTTCAAAGTGCTTCACATAAAAGCATCAAAACATAATGCAAAATAAAACAAGGTTGAAAAACAATTAAGAACATTAATTAAAACATTAAAAAAACTGTTAAAAAGCAAAAAATACAGAATTTAATAAAAGTTGCAGTTTAAGATATAAAATGCAGCAGTGAGATGCAGAATCTGGTTTAATTAAAGACAAACAGAAAGGTCTTCAACGTAGATCTTATACGTTGGTACTATATGAATGCATATTTCATATCGTGATGTGTGCATATCAGTCCGGGGAAACCAATACAAGGTTTTAAAATGTGACCACGAGCTGGCAAATTGCCACTCGAGTCAAATCTGTGGAAGATCACACATTATGACGTCTTTCTCCAGTGACCGTCTACACTATTTTAACCTTTTATTTTAAAAATGAAACAAACAAACAGGGGCTAACGAAAGCAAACAGCCTCCCGTCTCCCTCAGTCCAGCATGGTGTTTTATTTCAAATCAGCGGCACCATTTTTCCATCCGGGGAGAAAATCTCCCTCTTCGATGGCGGACAAATCAAACAGCACGCGACTGGAGCATGGGCAGCGCCGCGTAAGCCGGAGGGAAATACACCCTCAAAACAAAGCAATTTCTGGGAGATCACATACCTGCTGCCAATTCCCCTCGCGCTAAATCTATTCAAGATGACTAGTTTGTGTTCGCCCGCTTGGAAACGTCGCGTTAGCCTCGTCTGCTTTCCCTCTAAAAAAAAAAAAAGCAGGAAACGATGAAAGTCCTTCGGTTCCCCCAGAAAACAAACCCCCGCCCCGGCCTCCCCTTGATTGCTCGCGCTGTATCAATTGAATTGAGATGTGTTTTCCTCTTGGACTCGCCCGCTCCGCTGAGCTGTTTTGACCAGTGTTTGGTACTTTCACATCATCACAGCTTTGATTGTGTTGTGTTCACTCTGAGGTGGAAAACCATAAAAAGCAAACACCGGGCGGGATGGCGAGCTCCCGCCTACCCACCCATGTGGGGACTTGGAATACATCGTATAATACATTCATGCATTAGCATCGCTGGCCTGGTCTCATCAGCATAATCACTCTAATGTGGGTAATATATGTGTCCTTTGCCCTCTGACTTTATTGGATCATGAATTTTGAGCTCTAATTGTGCATGTCGTTTTTATTTTTAATTAGAAGGTTATTTATTATATGTGAGCGCGGCACTTCTACCCACAGAGTTAATGTGTTTAGCACAGGGGACGACGCCTCGCACACCCAGAATAAGGCTTGTTTTGGTGGGCCGGCTATGACGACACACCCCGTGGACTCTGGAGGATCCGCTAATGATCTGGATGTTGTTAGCAGAAGACCATCGGACTTCTTCTGGTCACTAACTGGCTAACTCACATAAACAACCTTTGTTTAATCTACTTTTTAATTAATTTTCATACATTTTTTTGGTCTGCATTTTAATACTTGCTTTCATTATTGTTTTTCCCTGACGAGCAGTGTCTCAATACCATCGAACAAAACGAGCATGAACTCAGATAGAAGCTTGTGTGTGGGTGCATATGAATATGATGAGTCACTTCCAGGAAAGAGTTTTGTGGCGGAAAAAAAAAACAGCTGGAACTATACACAGGAATACATTTCGCAACAAAAAAGAGTGTTGATTAATTCAACCGTGTCTGCGAATGCTAATTAGCACGGTTTCTTTTACGTTCAATGTAACAGAAATCTTCATTCTGGACCGAGCTCTGAGCGAGTGGAGTGGAGTTTAGCAAAACTCAAAAGTTTTAATGACTTCTGTCGAATCTCAGAAGGAGTTTTCACTCTTTTTGCACCGCGTCACACACCGCTGGAGTACAACTGAGTCTCGTTGTGTCCTGGCATACACCATTTAAAGTTGTAGGTGTGGCACATTTGTGAAATTAAGGCAAAATAAATAAATACCTTTTAATCCGGTTTAATTCCCTCATTGATGCATACTGTCGGTGCTACATCCATCTCAAGACCCTTGATACTGAACGTTTAATCAAAACACAACATTACGTACAATTGCAACGTTTAAAAAAAAATCCTTATTTTTTACAATATCTGCACATTAAAACATAAACTATGGTTATTAATGTTATGCAAAAAAAATCCTGGTTGGAGCTCATAAAAAAGGTGAAAGTATTGAAAAGGTTTTGAACCATGACGCGTCCATATGTCCACAGTTGTTTTGTTCTGTGGCCGCATTAACATCAGCCCACTGCACTTTCCCATCCCCTAAAGCCTGTCAAACGAGCCTCGGGGGAAACTGATCCCTCCGATGGAGAAATGAACCCTCAAGCCTTCCACATCAAAACGTCTCAATCCGGCCGGCTCGCTGCCGCTCTATAAAGGAGCGAGCGCTCACATGAAAGCCCGATGCTTGTTAATTCATGTGAAGGAATTATCCGAAGCTAGGAAAACACAGCACATCTATTATTCAGACATGCTTAATTGGTTAATTACGATGGTAGGCATCCAAATGCACCAAAATAACCCTTTTTTTTAATATAGCGATGGAGTGTGTTCCAATCAGAGTATTTAGCACACTTCTCCTTCCCTCCCCACTTTGCTGCTTCCATCCTTGATTGGGGAAATATTCCAATCAACTTTCCTGCGGTGTTTAAATAGTTTGAATGAAACACCTGTTCCTCTTCCAATTAGCTGCTGCGATCGCGTCTGTCTGCGGGTTCAACATCGACCTTCAGTCTAAACACGGCGGCGTCGAGGGCGTCCTGATTATTGCCCGGCTGAGATTGAACGTCAATGCAACTACATCCCATGTATTATTAATCTGTGTGTGTGTGTGTGTGTGTGTGTGCTAGTTTTTAATTATGCAATCCTAGAGTCCCCAAAAATGGGGGCTCTGGGGTTCAGGGCCTATCATAATAATAATCAATACCAACCCTTAGCAAAGCCACTGGTGTGTTATAGCAAAAAAAGAAATGGCGCATCATGGCCTCACAAGTCAAGATAAGTTAATTTGTCATGTTTATAACACTATTACACAATAAATATGCAAGGACGGTTCAAGGACCACGGAGGAGTGTGGGAATTTTTAGCGTCGGCCAAGTTGACACGATTTCTCGAAATGTCTGAACTAAAATAATTATTAAAAATCAATCACTCAATCAAAGCCAAACTTTGCATAGATACTCCTAACATATAGAGCTATGTTATATATTTAAATAAAGTGTTTGTTTTATAGTTACGATATTACAAATTAACTTTGAATTATTTCTTTCGAAAAATATATATATTCTTTTTCTTTTCTGTGTACTATCATAAACCAATATACCATTAACACATATATTAACTAATTATCTGTGTTCACAATGATCTTCTGTATGTTATACCTTTTTAAATTATCCAAATAGACCTTGTGAATGAGGAGATAATCAGGATTTAGTATGAGATGCAAACCAATTTTTCACCATAAAACGACTGGGGTGCAGGAGCATTAGTTGTGATGATCTTCAGCTGTGAATCTGAAATCAATGACTGAGCCAGTTCTCTTTATTAAGATCTCTCCAGTCGCTTTCACACCTGAGCTGTTTGGTACGTGTTGATGAAGCTGTACTTCAAAATGATGTCGCACTGAAAGTAATGCTGCTGCTAACAAGCAAAACGCTGGTGAGTTTGCAGTGTGAACCCAAATCAGATCAACCAAGGCTTGTGATGTAGCATGCACTACATATATACAATAGTATGTTAAGCTAGACCTCAGGAGGCTGATTTCATCCCACTAGCATTCCTCTGTGCTCACCGTCAACAGGAGTCATCGACGTGGCCGTACATACAGGAAGTGACATCACAACATGATTAAATGAGCGAGGAGTGGATGTGTTTTTAAGATTTTGCCACTGAGTGACTCATCTTCTGAGACACAAATTGGGATTCAAAGCAAAACATGTTTTATGTCTTGAAATGTGTCTGGAGGAGAACTTTCAATCTCCTCTGTGATTATGCAAAGTTTTATGATAATCCTGATAACAGGTGCACGGCAGCATTCCAGGACAGGTATTTTTACTTCAACATGAGAAAGCTGTTTGGAGTTAAAATAGGTGTATTTCAGCATTTCTACCAGAGTCAGAAGGTGAAAGGTAGCTGGTTTATGGAAGAGTTACTGAACAGGCCTACCGGCTATGAACCGTTAACAATTGCTGTTTGAAAGAGACACAGAATTACATACAAATTAGTACATAAAGATGCAAAATAAACAAAGCGACTACAATGAGATGCAAACCTGCAACAAAAATGACAAAAAGAGATACAAAATGTCCACAAAATGATACAAAGCAAGCAGAAAGATACACACAACTGACCAGAAAGGGTCCAAAAGGAGCACTTTTACACATTTTACGAATGTGCTGCCCCCCCGCCGCCATCCAGAGGTTTCGAAACCCACCGAAACCCACCGATCCACATCCAATACCCAACCCACCAAACAGAAAAAGCACAGCGTTCAACAGGCCTCGGGTTTTATGGATCCTGGAGACTTACCGGCGGCCTCTCAGGCCCTCGACTTGAGCTCTGCCACGGCTTCATTACCCGACGCTTACAAAGGATTTGTGCTCTCTGGTGACTCACATAGTTTGATCACTATCCCCTGGTAGTCAATGCTTTTATGTGTGTGTGTGTGTGTGTGTGTGTGTGTGTGTGTGTGTGTGTGTGTGTGTGTGTGTGTGTGTGTGTGTGTGTACCTACCACAGCTTTACTGTCCTCATAGCTCATTAAAGCTCTCCTGAGGGATGCAATGGGAATAAACACAACAGCAGCAGGCGAGATCGCTGCCGAGCCCGGCGACAGCAGGATCGATGGCCCCCGGGGCCGGGGTGATGACCCCCGTGGCCGGGGTGATGGCCCCCGTGGCCGGGGTGATGGCCCCCGTGGCCGGGGTGATGACCGCGGGGTCACCCATCACCTCCGACAGCTGATAATGTGGGAGGATGCCATGGTGGCTTTTTAATTCAAGCTTTTGTTATTGGAAACAGCACTGTGGGTTTCAGGTGGACCTTGACTCGCGAGGGGCCAAGTTTCTCCGTCAGATCTTTTCCGGTTCCTACGGTGAGGCCGAGGATTGTTCCCCTCTAGTGTTATGAATATCGTTTATAGATAGTGATAGAAAGAGCTCTCCAACATTATAAACAAAAAATATTTATATGTTTAGCATGTATTACCATGTTTACTGTCTTGGCTTCGCAGACTAACATGCTAGCTGTTGCTAATTAGCGCTAACCACAAAGTGCTATTGGAGCAATTGGTCATTTGAAGGTATTTGTTCATAATAATAATACTGGATGTTCATATATTATTGATGGTGATGACTGTGCTATATGAAGGGTTAAGAGGTCACCACACATATTGCTGTTCATCCTGAGGGAGGATGTGGACGCCCAACACTCACAGCACTCGTTTCCTTCACTCCACGAGCAGCTGGAGCTAAAGTTGTGGCAAGAGAAGAAAAGATCGACTTTTATTATTGCCATCAGTCGCCATCTCGATCAGAAACATGAACCTACGACGATCTCTCAGCGGCACAAAATGATGAGTCGGCAAGATTTAGCTTCATACAACAAAAGGAACGTTATAGGAACACTTTGGGGCACCAACATTGGTCTCGATAATAATAATAAACCATGAATGTCTGTGCAAAAGTCATGCAAATCTCTTCAATAGTTATATTGATGTATAGATTATTACCGAGCCACCACACCAGTGTGTTTTTCATTCTCCCAGGAAGCACATCATCGACTGCGTGATGGAGATGCAGAGCGAGCTCATGATAACGCTGCAGGCGCTAATTTAAAAAAGTGCAACAACAAAGCACATCATTATGCATAATGGTCCATTTTGTTTAGTTTGATCAAATTATATTAAACCAACACCAGAGTTTCTGCAAAAGCAGCACTCAGAGCTCAGGAAGGCTCGGTCACCGGCAGTCAGCTGTTCAGGAGGACTTCCTGTGGCTCGAGAAGACCTTTTGAACTGGAGGGTGTGTGAGGTGTGTCGCCTCACACACACAGAGATAATAAGCAGGATAATAATTCATACGGAAATAACTGTGACTAATTAATTAGCGGTGAATTGTTCCTTCCTCCGGTCGAGGAACAAACACATTTATCTCCTTTGGAAGTCTTTGGAAGCGATGGAATAATTTAGTATTCTGCTCTTAAATGTCTCGAATACAATAGTATAAATGGCATATTTAAATTAATGGTGATATTGTGTGGCTACGTGGAAGTTATTAGCCCATATTTCAAATTGCAACAAATGTCAACATGTTTATTAAATATAATTTATTCAAACTTACTTCAAAGTCATGACATATCAGTCCATTAGTGAAAGGCTAGGGCTCGGATAAAAGCAGACTAATTGCACATGACTCCATACTCGTAAATTGCGTAAAAAGTAAAAGTAATAATTCAGAGTGTGAGAAATTGATGCAGCCGGTTCTCCTAAATCACTCAAACAAAAACAGGAGTTTCTTTTCTTTCTCCCGTTTCTTCTGACTGGGTGATGGTTAGTTATCCACATCCTACATGTTGTGTGCAGCCATAACCTCCAACATTAACTAAACAGCCGGCGTGACAAGAAAATGAAATGTAATTGCTGCAAACTCCATAAGTGACAAGCCGAGACGTCTGCTCGCTGCATGCCAAATGGAAACTACTCAACGATACTCTGTAATTACCTGCATGCGGCTCCCAGCATGCACTGGACATGTTCTCTGGAGGAGCTCCTGCTGAGTTATTCATGCTAAACTTTGCATACGGCGGAAGATAAATTCAATAATATGCTCACTTGAAAAGGTTTAAAGGTCAACGTACACGCAGTATAATTAATCCATAGGTAAAGCTATTTTCCATAATTCTTATGACTAATCTCTCAGATGCAACCAGTGGAATATGTCTGTACAGTGAAGTACTGTAGCCTTAATTATCCAAGGTGATTAAGCAGTGTGAAAGGCTTTCAAAACCCAGTCATTATGGCACATTCAAATTCAATCTACCAGCAGGCAAAGGCTATTACAGCCAGCATGGCTTTTGATTACTGATTATATGCTTTGATGACTTCAAACCTTTCCACCGCACATCGCTTCACTGGGAAGAAATCCACCTTTCAGAGCCGTACATTTACAGTTTTACCTTTTCACCTGCTGGAGCACATAGAAGGCCCTCGTACTTATTATGCTGGGATAATGTAGCACAAGCCCAGGAGATATGCTGATATGGGAGCCATCGTTGCATCTCCAGTCTTGAGGAATACGAGGGAAACCGGGTGAGACTGGACGTGATCTGGCAACGAGAAAAAAACAAAAACAGAAAGAAACCAGTGGAGGACTCTGGCTTTCTGAGCTGCATGCTATGAGGTCGTTTTCTAGCATGTGGGGCCGCCAATATGGTTTTCTCCATTTAAGAGCAGGCATCAGTGCATTGCTTCTCATTTTCTCCAATGACAGGGCACCATGGAGGGCACATTATCAGGTTTTCTCTTCTTGAAGGGCGTCCAAAAATACCATGTTTTCTTCCCTAGGGCACCCCAGAGAACCTTTTATTATCATCGGAGTACCTTCCAGAAGGGGAACCAAGAAGGCCATCATGTTTTCTCCACTGGAAAGGAACCCTGGAGGACCCTTTATCACGTTGTATCTCCCGCCTCTTAGCGGCCGACTCCACGGGTGGGAGGTGGATTGCAATTGCTATTCACAAATTCACAAATAATGACTCCTAACTTTGTTTGTTTTGAGGGAGCACCGGTCGAGTCTCGAAGCGATTTTCATGGTTTGGCAGTTTTTTTGCCATTTGAATAACTCTCCAGAGGCCATTTGATCAAAATGCCTCATCTGCATGTTAATAAGTGTATTTAAAGAAACGGTGTCAATTGCATTCTGATCTAATCAATATCAGTGGGTTGATAACCTCCCTGAAAGGAAACACGGTTCCTATCGGCCACATCTACGACTCTCTGGAAGCCGGAGAACCTGCTTGTCTTTGATGCAAGAAATAGGTTCATAATGAAGGAATTTCATGCTAATTGCAGCCCGTGAAGGCAACTGAGGGCTCAACGTGAGAGAAAGAAGGGAATAAAAGAACGGCGTGTGCTCTTTCTTTAGATCTTGACTAGCAACAAGGCCCGGCTCCGGCTGTGATGGTGCTGGGCGGCACAACAGTGTGCCGGCACTACGACCGCTTCCTCCTGTCGGAACACACAGTTACTGACTAGCACAAGAAAAGGTGACAAAAAAACCTTGAGGAATCGATTAAGAGAGTAGTGGGCAGTAATTATTTGCAGAAATGTGTGTGTGTGTGTCCTAATCTTATGTAATCCACGCTGCAGCGCTCCACAGCAGTCCTCTTCAAGTCCGGCTCCAGCAGGCCCGGATCGTGTTGTCAGCATCACACGGAGAACACGGACCGGAGTACACTGCGCTAATCCCATTTCTTTTTGCATTTAATTACCTGGCGTTTCAGGACGCTCGCTGCAGGACTGCTGGCTACACCCAGGACCGGCACTCTGCAGCACACGCTCCCCGAGGGAGGAGGGCTCGGCTGAGCAATTGTTCACGCTCCTCACATGCGCGTTGCATTAACATATCTGGCTCCCTGCACAGACATTAAACGCAGGTGAAGCACGAGCAGGGTATTATCACTTTGTTTATGCCACAAAGGCGGCGTGTGCGCGCTCTTCCCCTCACTTCATTTCCCACAGACAACATCAGGCGGCATGCTTTGCATACTTGTGATTTTTAATTTCCTGCTCGGATTCTGAATTCTGACCCATAATCTCTGTTCTCGGCTGCGTGTAAGCCGTTTCTTTTCTTCTTCTTCTTCTTCTTCTTCTTCTTCTTCTCTGCTTCCGTTTGTGCCGCCTTTCACGCAGACGTGTTGTTTTGCTCTCGCTCGTCAAGGCGTCCGCGGGAACACCATCAGCTCGATGAATGGAGACGTTTATGTGCCAGTGTATCATGTTAATTTCAGAGCCGAGTCAATGGAAGCCAACGCGTGATGAATGATCGGCGTTAATGGCGTTAGGCGAAGACCGGATCCAACGCCGTCTTTCATCACGAGCACAAAAACAGCAATAATGACGACGTTGTACCCAAAAGAGCGTTTGTACGCCGGGACAATGAGCGCCACGCCTCCGGGGATGTGCTTCCTGGATAATTCTTTAATTGCACGACCTTGCCGAAATCACAACCGCTGCCAAATGGTACCTGCAGAAGAGGGGGAGGGGGGGGGGGAGTATCAGCTCAAAGAGGCAATGGCTAATTTGACAGTTGGAAAATTACCTCCACACAGCACAAAGGCAGCGAGCACGGGGATGGAATAACACATCGAACGAGCGGAGGAATGGTGGGAGCGTCGTGGATCACCATGTCACGCAACGATCCAATCACATCGCCAGTAAAGTGAGGAACAGCGCTCAACTCCTGTCAATTATCAATTCAGGACAACAGATCCAGGAGGAAAAGAGGCTCTCCGTCCTCACTGCGGAGCTCCAGAAGAACAGAAAGGAACGCCGTCTTTCTTCTGCCAAACACACATTCACAGCCTCCGCCGTCGGGAAAAAATACTCCAACAGTCGTAGCCGGGAATGTCTAATTCGCGGCGGCACCTCTGATCGGCGCGATCGCTCGCTGATTAACTCGCCGTCATCGAGGCGATGCGACGAGTCACTCGTTCATCCGCGGCGCCCGCTAACACGTGTAAACACCAGGCCTTCGCCACGAGCTTCCTCATCCTCGCCGAGACAGGTCTCACGCAGGTTTATCCACCGAGGGGGGTTGTCGGGGAGCCAGAGGCCCGCGATAGCATCTGGATGAACACCGTTAGCTCTCCACTCGCATGAAAGCGGGCGTGCCTCGGAAAAGCCTCTTAAGGATAATGCCGGATGGAGAAAAGGGGATAACACTCGCTTGTAAGACGTTTACTGGAAGTCAAATTAAATTGCTGTATTTGATGCGAGAAAGAAAATTCCACCTTTGGATGTTTCCATATTAGGTATTTATGAATCTGTGATGTTTAATGAAATGGACAAATCCCAGAGAGCAACGTGTTTTCTGTTTTTATTCAAGGTGAGAAAAGGTGTGAATGGAAATAAAGCAAATGTGATGAGCCTTTTTCTGGACATTAAATGTGATTAAAACTCGAAGGCTGGTGTCTGTTTCTTCATCCTCCTTCTCTTCCTATCCCATCATCATCATCATCCTCCTTTCTCCCCTCTGTCGTAAAGAACACAGAATCAGATATCATTATTATAATATTATTTTTTAACTACATCTCCCAGAATGATTCTGTCAAAAGTCGGGAAAACAGAGAGAAGAGAGAAAAGAAAACGCTGTAGTTCAAAGGGGAGGTTCCATCACACACACACACACACACACACACACACACACACACACACACACACACACACACACACACACACACAGTGCATATGATCTCATACTGTGTGTGTTGGCTGGGGGTCTCTTGCACATGTGAAGGCCGCCATGGTTAACATATCTCATATCTCTTACACCCACACAATCAATGGCAGACACACAAATGGTGTTACACACACACTACAGTCCAGCATTATTAATATGCTAGGTTATGTGCATATCATATCCACAGGGAATCCTTATTTCTTATTCATTTATGATCCAAAAATGCCCTTTTTCAAAATAAAAGCACTGAGTTTCAAACATAATATCACTTGTGCTTTCCAGATGTAAATTAAAGTTGTGTCATGTTAAGGACAGAGTTCCAGCATTAGCTTTATCTCAAGACATTAACTTTAATATGTTTGTTTTGCTCATCGCCCTGCAAGAGCAGCATTATTAAACATGCAATAACTACATGTTATATTTGCCAGATAACCAGACTACAAACCAACAACATGACACAGAACGCGCACACACACAGACACACACACACACACACACCAGATGAAGGTTGTCAGCTCCATTCCCAGGAACGAGATATCACAGGAACGCCTCGGGCTCACGTCTTTAAATTCAGAACGAACCGGCGACGACGAGCTGAAGAGCGTTTCTGGGTCAAAGGTCACTCGTGACAAAACCTGTTTTTGACCTCGACGCAATAATTCAAATGTTCATTATGACAATTTCACTCAAACGTCTAAAAGGATGTTTTGGACGGACGTGGATGTAAACTGTGGGGCGGTAATAAGATGAGATAAAACTTTATTAGTCCTGCAGTCGGGACATTTACAGGATTACAGCATCAAACGAGGTAAAGTGCTCACAAGTCTCTTAGTAGAATAAAAAAATAAAAAAGTAATTTAAATAATAAACAGTAAAAGAAAAGAAAACGGTAATAAAACGGTAAAGAAATCCACAATAACTGAATATTATAAACACAGACAGAATAAAAATAACAATGTTGCACAGTAATGCTGTGTAACATAACTATATAAGCTCTAATATAATATAATAACTGCTTTTACATTTTTATTTTAAATAAAGCATCAGCTGAATTAGCCTGCTTAAACTTAAATGACCACTTTTTACTTCCACATGTTCATGCAAAGAAAACTTGAACTATGCAGCGTTTACAATAGAAAAAGAAAAAGATATTTCCCACATAACTCCACACCTTTCCATCATAACTGAATAACCTTAATATCTGGGCATAAATTGCTTGACTAAGCTCTCCATCCACTGGCCTCTGTACAGTAAGATGTATATATGCTTTATATATATATCTATATATATATATTGAAGTTAATCAATTAGCGCCAGGCTCAGGTACCGTCTAGACGAGGCCCTGCAACACACTGACATTAACGACGTAATTATTCCTCAGATGGATAATGGTTTATTTACAAAACCCCGTCACCGCTGGGGTCACGTTCATTCCAGATTAAGCAATTTGCTTTGATAGACCCTCCGAAGCTGCTTGCGAATGCAAACGGCGGCGTTCATTAGCGCGTGGCTGCTCCCTGCGTGGCACAGAGAGGCTATTACCGCCGACACCGGCTGCCATTACCGGGCCGAAGAAAGTGAGATGGATGGACCTTTGTCTGCGCACATATCCGTGCTTAATTGTATTAATTTGGGTCCTTGCATGTGGGAGTGGCGTGTTTTTCCAACGCCCGCTGGACTGTGATGGTTCGGGCCTCGCGGCCCGAGTAGACGGGGCGATGCGCGATGGAGCGAGGGCGGCGGCGCCGACGTGAGCTGAAGACGGCCCGCGGACCCGACGACTCATTAATCATCAGAGTGCGCTGAGAGGGTTTCTGCTGCGGCGTAATGACACGAGCAGCGCCGCATTACGATGGGGTTGATAATGAAGCAGCTCAAGTGGAAACAAGCGGGTATCTACTGGTGAGCCATTAAAATAGTGTTCGCTTATTAATAACCACCTCGTGCAAGAGAGGAAGAAAGCGGTCCAGGTGAGCAGGCGGTGGACGAGGCGTAGACTCAGGTGGAGGTTAAGCGACGTGCATTTCATGCATCACTGTGCGGTCCTTCTAGATTCAGAAGGATTGCCGATGATAAAGCGGTGCAACGTTGCCTGCAACAGATCCATAGAGGCAGCAACGCCTTCATTATTTCTGATATTACATTTCATTTATCTGAGGCTTTTATCCAAAGAGACTTACATGCTATACAGTAGACAGTAGACACAGCAACGGTGAGCAATTAGGGTTAAGTGTCTTGCTCAAGGACACATCGACATGGACTAGTGGAGCCGGGGTTTGAACCACCGACCCTCTGATTGAAAGACTGACCTGCTAACCACCAGAGGTGTGGACTCGAGTCATGTGACTTGGAATCGAGTCAGACTCGAGTCATGAATTTGATGACTTCAGACTCGACTCGACAAAATGTACAAAGACTTGCAACTCGACTTGGACTTTAACATCAATGACTCGTGACTTCACTTGGACTTGCGCCTTTTGACTCGAGAAGACTTGCTACTTCCCATGAAAACTGGGGAAGAAAATGTTCACACGGCCACGCCGCTCTCAGTTTATCTGCATCTGTGAAAAAAATGTGCACCACCTGTATGCATGCAGAGAGCACGCGCGCTGCCTGCACGACATCCAATCACTGTAGTCCCACGTTGTTTTGATTTGACAGTATCTAAGCAGGCACGTTGCAAGACAACCAATGAAGCACAAGCAACAACGCGCCAGTTGGCAAAATGATACCGAAGATAGTTTCGTTTGGCTATAAAAATTACGAGCTAATCGACAAAAAAAGAGTTGCAATTTGCAAAACATGCGGGTCGAAGATTACAGACGGAGCTGCCACAACGTCCAACTTTGTTCGACACCTGAAGTTGCACAAAGAAAGGTAAGTTTTGAACGAATGCTAAGCACCTTATCGGATGTACCGTAACTTACTAGCTAGCTGCTGCATATTTACTGTATCAACGAGAGAGTAAACGCACGTCTCCCTTGCTGGTTCATGCTTACAAAAATAGGGATTTTTTAACCCTGATTATATGAGGTACATGAGTGTAGCACACTCAGATGGAAAACCTCGCCAACATCATGTCAACGTCCGTTTTAAAGTACCATAACACAGTCACAGTAGATCCACCATTAGCCTTCCCTTTTCATATCAGGGGTTGTATTCGCTATAACTACCGCCTCGCTATACGGGCGCAGGGTCTGTTATCAAGAAATAACAGACCGCATTCTACATTGGAATTCAACCAAGCCATGTAATAAAATAAAATAATAACGATTATAGTAGTAATGTTCAGAGATGCAATAGATTATTATAGTGCAGTTCTTAACTAATGGGAATATTGTTTAGCTTGTTTTTGGTTTACTTTAGTTATTTAATTTATTCAATTATTTTGTTTTGCTATACTTTTCATGCCAACTTGCCATGGCCCCCCTAGCACCTCCTCGCGGCACCCAGGGGTCCCTGTCCCCACTTTGAAAACCACTGCTATAAAGCATATGACTTCAGTTGCTTGAGAGAAAGGGCTTTCTTATGACTTTTGAAGCAGTGAAAATGTTCTTAATATTGCATACACTGAAACTGAAATGTATTATCGTATACCGTAGTGTACAATAGACAATGAATATTAACACAACAACATTGATATGAGTAAAGAGTATTTTCTCTGTTACAGGTATGAAGAATCAGCCATGGTGGCATCATTCTGCGTCCCCATCGTGCACAAATGACTGACAGACTTTTGGCCAATTTGATCTTTTGCAAATGCAATGCAGTATAGGGGCCTCCCTCCACCTGTCCACAGCACGCATGCGCTCACACACTCACTCTCTGCTCATCACCTGTCCACACAGCTCACTCACTCACTCTCTGCTCATCACCTGTCCACACAGCTCACTCACTCTCTGCTCATCACCTGTCCACACAGCTCACTCACTCTCTGCTCATCACCTGTCCACACAGCTCACTCACTCACTCTCTGCTCATCACCTGTCCACACAGCTCACTCACTCACTCTCTGCTCATCACCTGTCCACACAGCTCACTCACTCACTCTCTGCTCATCACCTGTCCACACAGCTCACACACTCACTCTCTGCTCATCACCTGTCCACACAGCTCACTCACTCTCTGCTCATCACCTGTCCACACAGCTCACTCACTCTCTGCTCATCACCTGTCCACACAGCTCACTCACTCTCTGCTCATCACCTGTCCACACAGCTCACTCACTCTCTGCTCATCACCTGTCCACACAGCTCACTCACTCTCTGCTCATCACCTGTCCACACAGCTCACTCACTCACTCTCTGCTCATCACCTGTCCACACAGCTCACTCACTCACTCTCTGTTCATCACCTGTCCACACAGCTCACTCACTCACTCTCTGCTCATCACCTGTCCACACAGCTCACTCACTCTCTGCTCATCACCTGTCCACACAGCTCACTCACTCACTCTCTGCTCATCACCTGTCCACACAGCTCACTCACTCACTCTCTGCTCATCACCTGTCCACACAGCTCACTCACTCTCTGCTCATCACCTGTCCACACAGCTCACTCACTCACTCTCTGCTCATCACCTGTCCACACAGCTCACTCACTCACTCTCTGCTCATCACCTGTCCACACAGCTCACTCACTCTCTGCTCATCACCTGTCCACACAGCTCACTCAAGTCTCTATGGAGTCATTCCAGTTATATTATCAGGTTGGTCCAGTTTTTCAGAAGTGATCATTTTGAGGAGTGAGGATTTTATTGATGACATGTTTAAAAAAAGTTCAGGCTAAAAGGACCCATGTCTATTTGAAAGTTAAACTGTTTTGCAATATGAGGTCAATACAATACAGGACTGAAGTTGCTGTGCATTGTTCTAGTGCAATATGCTGTTGAAATACAAGCATTTTTTGTGAAAATGTTTACTGTATTTGATTAATGTCATTGTATAAAAAGAGGTTTAAATAAATACAAATCTTACAGACATACATGATTTGTATACATTTTATTTCTGTGGTAAGAGGACTTGAAATGACTCGAAACTAAAATGGTAGGACTTTGGACTCGACTTGAGACTTGTTGGCTTTGACTTGTGACTCGACTCGGGACTTGCCTCATCTTTGACTCGACTTGACTTGGGACTCGAGGGCAAAGACTTGAGACTTACTTGTGACTTGCATAACAATGACTTTGTCCCACCTCTGCTAACCACTGAGTCACAGTCGCCGATATCATTCACTCTTTACATTGCATTACATTTATCTGAGGCTTTTATCCAAAGCGACTTACATGCTATACAGTAGACAGTAGACACAGCAACGGTGAGCAATGAGGGTTAAGTGGACTAGCGGAGCCGGGGATCGAACCACCGATCCTCTGATTGAAAGACAGACCTGCTAACCACTGAGTCACCCCCTCTCTTACCACTAAAAGTGTAAGAGCACATTCATCAAGTCCGTCTTCGACCTTGATGGATTCGGTGGTGTCACGAGGTGGTCTTATAACCGGAGAGCCTTCATTTCATCTTTTTATCCACGTATCTTCATCGTCTTCATCGCGTCTCAGAAGGACGCAGCCGAGCTTTGCTGCAGGATTAGTTGATTACCACCAGCTGTTCAGGAGCAAAGCAGATGACACAGACATGCATGGCAGCCCGGTGTTTATTTCTGTACAGTTGTGTCATCACTTAAAAAAAGGTGCAACACTGCACACGAGTGCTGCATAGCATGAGTAGACTCTACTGTAAGTCAGCAATCTCCCAGGACGACGCAGGTGGGGAGCCAGACAGCTTTAGCTTCACAGGCTGGGTGATAGAGGAGGGTGTGTGTGTGTGTGTGTGTGTGTGTGTGTGTGTGTGTGTGTGTGTGTGTGTGTGTGTTTGTGTGTGTGAGGGAGGAAGTACTTAGGAGATGAGAGACACGCTTGCAGAGGAGAGGGTAGAAGAGACGGGTGCTATGAATGAAAGTGAATCGGGAAGGAAAAGCAAAGAGGCGAGAAGAAAATAAAAAATAAGAGCCTCCAAAACCAGAGGGAATAAACAGAGCTGGTCTGCAGGAACAAGAAAAATAATACTGTTGAGTCATTTCAACTAAGGTCATTGTGCGGCGGTTATATATAGCCCATCTCTGGGTGTTGAGAGTAACAGGGAGAGAGGGGGATGAAGCAGGGAGAGTTCAGGGAGCCAGGTTAGACGGAGAGAAAAGAAAAATGTGTTTTTGGAGGAGATCCCGGCCAGGCCTTGTCGCAGGCAGCCAGTGTGCAGATGTTACAGCGCACAAAAGGTCCCGGTCCCCCCCGTGATCTGGAACAGCTTGGCCACGCAGCCGGGGCCTCTCCGTGGAGCGGTCAGGTGGGCGAGCGATGGATATAATAAGACGGTGCTTTTGTGTTTGGACGGGGCGGCGCCGAGCCGGGGCACTAAAGGTCTAATGAGGCATCGTGTTCCACAATCACACATAAATACGCGACAATGCGGCCACCTGATCGCTGCGGTCGCGCAGAAACGGAACAGCCTGTTGGAAATAATGGAGTGTGAAAACCCCGCTGACCTCGGACATAAATAACGGGAGCATGAAAACAATCTAGCTGGAGAAAAAAAACAAAAAAACAACAACTGACAGATGTAAAATGTGTGTTATGAGCCGGGGCGGATTCACACGTTGCAGTGTTGTGGTGCATTATGGGGGTTTGGATGCACGTAACTGCCCATCTGTATTGTCAGTTTGTTGACGTGTCGGCGTAATGTGGCCTCGCCGTTGTTGCCCTTTGTTTGTCTGACACAAGACGATTTGTTCTTTTCTTTATTATGTTTTCCAATATTTTCCAGAACACTCTGTCTGCACAGCGTCACCTCGAGGAGGACAGAGCTCACATGTGTTACAATGCATCTGTCAGGAAAAGACAATTAAATAGTTTTACTCTGGACGTCTAGACCGACTGATCACCAAAGTAAAGGTCACCTGGTGAACAGGTGAACGCACTGCCAACGACGCCGCCGCTTTTGTCAGATTTTCTTGTGAATACAGTTAGTGTATAATTGCATTAACATTAAAATGTGCCGTGTGAAGTTAATTATTCGCGGTTTGATCAGAAAGCAGCCCGTGGGATTGTTTTACCACGAATAATGTGCATAGGCTCCGCCCCCTTCTGAACGGTGAGCACCCTCGTGCTGCACCCTCGTGCTGCACCCACCCTCGTGCTGCACCCACCCTTGTGCTGCACCCTCTCACTGCACCCTCGTGCTGCAGTGATCCGTGCTGCACCCACCCTCGTGCTGCACCCTCGCGCTGCACCCTCTCACTGCACCCTCGTGCTGCAGTGATCCGTGCTGCACCCACCCTCGTGCTGCACCCACCCTCGTGCTGCACCCACCCTCGTGCTGCACCCTCGTGCTGCAGTGATCCGTGCTGCACCCACCCTCGTGCTGCACCCACCCTCGTGCTGCACCCACCCTCGTGCTGCACCCTCGCGCTGCACCCTCTCACTGCACCCTCGCGCTGCAGTGATCCGTGCTGCACCCTCGCGCTGCACCCTCTCACTGCACCCTCGCGCTGCAGTGATCCGTGCTGCACCCTCGCGCTGCACCCTCTCGCTGCACCCTCGCGCTGCAGTGATCCGTGCTGCACCCTCGCGCTGCACCCTCGCGCTGCACCCTCTCACTGCACCCTCGCGCTGCAGTGATCCGTGCTGCACCCTCGCGCTGCACCCTCTCACTGCACCCTCGCGCTGCAGTGATCCGTGCTGCACCCTCGCGCTGCACCCTCGCGCTGCACCCTCTCACTGCACCCTCGCGCTGCAGTGATCCGTGCTGCACCCTCGCGCTGCACCCTCGCGCTGCACCCTCTCACTGCACCCTCGCGCTGCAGTGATCCGTGCTGCACCCTCGCGCTGCAGTGATCCGTGCTGCACCCTCGCGCTGCACCCTCGCGCTGCACCCTCATGCTGCAGTGATCCGTGCTGCAGTGACGCTCCGGCAGCCGTGGCTCCACCGTGCCGCTCCCATACCTCTCATCATAACGGCACCATTACGATGCCGCATGTCACAAAGTGTGACCAAAGGCCTTTTTTTTTTTCCCCTATTGAAGTGCCGGGCTAAGAGTCACTGCTGCTATTTTCCATCTCGCTGCGATGAGGGCCCATGGGTGTTTGAACACATTAGTGCTTCGGAGGGGAGCTCCAAGCCGTTACCGTGCCACTGTGTTTGAACTCGGCAGAAGTTATTTCTTTCTGCAGTCATTATGGGATCCATTTATTCCTCCGCTTGTGGTAATATTTCTGGACTTCGCCGAGCTTCTGATGGCTTCAAAGAGGTATGATGGAACGTAAGGGTCAGGTTCAATACACTCAGCGGTAAAGAGTTTAGTGTCAGAGCTCAGGATATAAACCCTGCTTTGCATTGATGTCGTGCATTAATGTGCTCACAGTGTCATTCACAGGAGCCCATTGATGTCACAGCCTCGCTGCTATTTATCTCCTCCTCACTGACTGTCATTTACATTTTAATCCAACGTCATTTGCAGTACTATCATAAACAATAAAGACATCCTTTTGGGGGGGAATCAAACCAGGAAGTGGGTCTTTTGAAGCCGCCTCTCAGCCGAGTGTTGCACTTCCAGCTCCGCAGCCCGAGATGAAGCCGCTCCCGAACGTTTCCACTCCGCTGCGGATGAAATGAAGGTTTTTGTGTTGTTTCTTGGTTTGTTTGTTTCTCTGATGCGATCACCCAACCATACTTACAGTATGGCTGTCACCGCCGAACGCCAGCTGTGAGATGTGGATGATATTTATACTGCGCAGATGGCGAGGCGGAGAACGCTACCGGTCTCACTTAATGAATGCTGGCAGTAATAAATGAGTCAATTCTTCGTGTTCTCAGCCGAGAGGAAAAGTGTGTCAATATTCCTGAGAAACGGATTTGTCACCGATGAGATGAGAAAAGTTGAATTGTACTCATATCAATACTGCGATCAGTCATGATAAGTGGTGGAATGGTGCGAAAAACTAAAAAACGCAGTTGGGGATTTTTATCAAGCAAAAAAAAAAAAAAACAGCAGTATGGATTCAGCAGCCTGCAGTGAGGAGTCACATGGAGCCCAGGGCTCAGTTTATTGTTGTTTTATTTGCCCCAAGTGAGCGTGATTGATCTCCAACAGGCTGACATAGATTATACAGCTTTTTAACAGGTATTACAATTATTTTAATGATTTTTCAGAGGGTTTAAAAACATATTTCAAGAGGTTTTTTTCTTCCAGTTTCAGTATGTGGATGCCCAAGTATTACTATTATTATAGTATTATTATTACTACAGGATTACAGCATGTAAGGAAGGCCCTGGCTGCATGGACCGGCTCATATTGGGCCACGAGGTTAGTGGTGAGGTTTTTTGGTGAGATGACATAACTCCATAACTAAATAATATCATCTCAAATCCCACGATGAAGATCTGACGTCTTCAGCATCAAACAGCCGGCTCATGACCAGCAGCCTCGTCCTTGTTCACATTGAGCATGCAAGACAATGCAAAAGTTTTTATTTTTTTATTTAAAGCATCGTAATGGTTCCTCATAACCACGGAATACATATTTATATATTTTATTAAGTCATCTGGTCGATGTGTTGATGAAACTGCAGCTATGGGAGGATGCAGCATCATATGTTCAATGATATTGTATATTTAAATGCATGTACGGTCATCTCATGGAGGTATTTGATTGGCAATATCCAGAAAAAAAGACTTTTCCCAGACTCCTCATGGGTATCGTTTCATCTCCACGTGGCTCATGTTTCTACTCTCTGTGATGAACGCCACACATTCCTGTTCATTCATTTCATCCATAACTAGGATCCACGTCTCCACAAACCAGGTGTAGGTGTTGTGAGCCACCATTTGCCTGCTGGTGATACTGAAGGTGTTATTTCCTCTGAATGAAACTGATGAAGCCCAAACAGCTCCGGAGACGTCGCCCAATCACACTTCCAGACTCTGAGCTGCTATTTCACTTTTTTTTTCGCTCATATTCAGACTCATTCCGCCTCAATTTGGTTTTTGAATGGACCTGAACGCACCGCCGCGGTGCATATTTCCCGATGAGGCTGGATGAGAGATTAGTTTCTCAGATGGCGAGCGCTCTGCAGACGAGAGGAAATGACTTGGCTTCCTAATGAAGTAATCAGACCGGGCACGATGTCTATCAGTCCAGCAATCACGCGGCTTGAGATCCTCTGAAAGACATCCAGATGAGTTCCATGGATCCTCTCACCGGCGGCTTTTCATCAGCCGGGGAACGCATCATGTTTAGTTCTGACTCTTGGAACAGAAAGTAGACCCGTCCCAGACGACCTGAGGGGTCGAGTTGGTTCATAAGGCAGCAGCAGATCACTAATGTATTCAGGCCCTAAACCATTCAAGGCTTTATAAACCAGCAGCAGGATTTTAAAGTCAAACTCAGCCGAACGCTCCTCACTGTTCTGAGAAATGTACCTTTTCTTTTTGGAGAGAATATCAAAGACAATCTGCTCTCATCGTCCCGTTTCGGTCACGATAATAAAAGTGTTGCTTCATTTATTGCTTTATTCCTCTGAATACATTTCCACTCTGAGCGTTTGAGGAACTGAGACTAGATCCACACGGCCACATGTGTGCGTTTCAATATGTCGTGCACACACGTGGGCTGCAGATGTTTCCCCAGAGGTCTGGTCCTGCAGAGCTGGTGCTGGGAACCAGTGGTGCCCCCCCTGCTATCCACTGGGAATCCCCCAACTCAGCTGATAATGACTCGTCCACATCTGTTTCTTTTGGTACCTTTTGTTTGTTTGTTTTCTTGTGGATGTTTTCCATCACAGGTTTGCTAAATATTCTGAGCAGTGAGCCCTTGAAGTAGATGTGAGAGCATTGTTTGTGTGATGTTCCCATGACGGGCGCCTCAGGCAAAAGAAGAAAAAAAGCCCGGTGCAAAAGAAAATAATCTAAGAATAAATCCTCAAAACAGTTTTGTAAACAGTTTTTTTTTTAAAGCTTGTCAACAATAGTATTTTTTTCTTAATCTCCGTACATGTTATGCTTTCATCTCACCAGGTTGCTGCTCATTTGGGAGGCGGCGAGCAGGTATCGAACCCACGAACACAGACATCCCTCGAGGCTTTCCCTTCTTTTTATCTGCAGATCAAAAGTCCGGTGGGATAATCACATGACCCGACCACGTTATACACGCCGCGGCCTTGCCAACAGCGGGCAACGCCGGTGCTTTGGCGTGTTGGTTTTTCTCCCAGCATGCTTTGCACGTCGCTCTGCAGATGCTTCTCAGCTACACAAAACGGCCCCGCGGTGCAAACGCCGCTAACGGGGCTCTGCACCCAAAGGAATTAAACCATGCATTTATTTATTTCTTTTAAAATGTTGCTATTGGTGTGAAAATATTGTGTTTATGGCCAAAAAGTGATGTTCCAAAATCCATAATGTTTCCCCTGCTGCTATACCGTAAAGAGGCTGTTGGCTTTATAGTGAGCCTTCAAGAAATCAATTAACTGTGTCAATGACACAATATGTGCTTTTACTTTGAAAAACTGCCAAAAGACGGCCAATTAAAGTTCACAATGAGAGATTTAATCTGAATTATTCACATGATTGTACTGATCTTTCACCACTATGCACCATTTGTTGTACTTAATTAACCCCTCTGGCAGCACGTCATGACCTTTGGCTGCTGCTCCGTCAAACTGTCGGAGCTGCCATGAAGCCTCTATATTACTAATAACTCCTTTATTATGCATTTTCAATTTATTTTTTTGGGGGGGAAAGAATGATAAACCTCTTTTAGGTTTTAGGTTTAACATATAAAGCAGATCTCAGTGTTAACGATCACATCAGCTGGCGATTTAATCATGAAAAAGCTAAAGCAGCACGTGTATACATTCAGTATACCTACAATATACTATATACATACATATATATATATATATATACATACGTTTTAATGCAAGTTAATGATGTACTAACATACTCCACAGACGTTTTAGAAATGTATTTTTTCTTTCAACGGCACCAGTTAACGAGTATTTCTATTACACAACGTTAAAACCACGACGAGCTCCAAATCCACGAAACCTGCAAAATGAAGACAATATTAAAAAAACAATATTATACAATTGGCTCTGCTCCATAGACTCCAATGCATAATTCTTATTTTTTTTTAATTTATTTTTTTACAGCCGCATTTCTGTGTATAAAAATGATGCAGAAGAAGCTCAGTTGTAACTCCTGACATTAAAGATGGCGTCGCACTATTTTAAGCTTGGTTCCAGCCTCCCTGCTGCTCAATGACACGGCTTACTGGGACACTTCAAATTATTTATTTGATTAGTTCCACCTGTGATTTTTTTCCTGCAGCATCCGAATAGAGACACATCAGCACCGAGGCCGCCAGAAACCGTCAAACTAAACGCAGCTTAATGCGGTTTGTGCATCTAGATGGAGTTTTATGGAAGATGAAAACAATATCTTGTAATTATTTTCAATAGATATTGAACTGCTGACTTTTCCCTTGCATGTCACATTTTCATCCCGCAGCCAGACATCCAACACCAGTCTTTGCAGCGGATGTGCTGCGCCTTGCACATACCAAATGAAGGGGAGCTGTAGGCTCCGCCCACTTCAAAGCTGATTGGTGCGTTTCCCCCCTTAATGACTGCAGGGGCTCAGGGGCCCGCTGGTTTATCTCCTCATCAGCGGCTGATTTGCACTCGGGACGCCGGGTGACGGGAATTAACTGTTAAGTGGCAGGTAGGACAGAAGAGCAGCAGGAGCAGCGGCACGGGACGCCGCTCGGCCACCGCGCCACGAGCATCCGCACCCTGATGTGGGAAACGTCCTTTAGGATTTAGGCCTATAATTAAGTGAATGTTTACACCGGCCCCCCTTTCTGTTTCATCTGGAGCATTTCATGTTGATAAAAGAGGAGATATCCAACATGACCGTTCAGTATCTGTAATAATGTATAAAATATATCATTATTGTGCTCTCCTTCCACAGGAAGCTGGTTACCGTCCCTCGTCGAGGAAAATCAAAGTGCTGTGTGTATTCTGTCCCTCATTCAGCTGGAAGTCAGAAACACTCATCAGCGTCTCCCTGAAGACCTCATTATCTTCTTAATTTCCAATTATTTCAAAGACAAATGAGTACACCTGGCATCCAGGCAAACCTGTCAATGACGCGCCGGAGACCGCAGCAGCGCTTTTCCTTTCATTAACATTCATGAGAAGGTTTCCACGCTAGCCGCCGCCACCGCCTTGATGCTGTGGTGCAGCTCATTTGTGGTCGAGGAGGATTCCCCCCCCCCCCCCCCCCTTCACCAATGCTAACATTGTGGCTCAGCTGTTTGGGGCGATTACATCATGTTTCAGCTTTAACCCACGACCTCCTGCATCCGGTAACGCCCTCCAAATATGCAATATGGAGCAGAAGACTTGTAGGTCTTGGATACGGAGAGAAGTGATGCGTCTGGCTGATGCAATTCGGCTCGAGAAAATGAGGTTGTAATATGCACATAAATATGCTGCAGTTAAATCTGAGATTTCTCTCATAATTTAAAAAGCATCAAGTTTGAGGGTCCGAGGATTTAGCAGGTCAACAGGAAAGCGAACAGATAACAAAAACATTTTAAATTAAGCAACTTTCCTGGTTAATTGTGGAACACTCAAACCATGAGGTCCATGAGGTCCATGAGGATTATGAGGACCAGGAGGACCACGAGGTCTAGGCCGATCTTGAGCCGGTCGCTGCACACCACCACTGAGGAAGTGTGAGCGGTGAGGGCCGACAGCGCCACGGAGGAGGTCCCACGAGTGGCTCCTCCCACTCTGAGTTGCTCCTCCCACTCTGAATGGCCCCTCCCACTTCGAGTGGCCCCTCCCACTACGAGTGTCCTTCCCTGATCCGCTGAGTTGAGTCCTCGATCCATAATGAAACACCTGAAGCCTCAGACGAGGTCTCATCGCTTGACTCAAGAAGGAGGAAGGGGCGGAGCTACGAGATTTAGTCACAATCTAATTTTGATGCTTTGCAATGGTGGAATATTTGAGAGAGAGAGAGAGAGAGAGAGAGAGAGAGAGAGAGAGAGAGAGAGAGAAGGAAACAACATATTAAGAAACAGGAAAAGATTGCCAAAGCCTGAATCTCATAACATGTGACCCACACATTAATCAAGAGCAGTTTTCCTCAAATGAGGCTTTAATTTACTCGGTTGGGGCGTTATTCATATTTGATGAAGTCTTGATATGTTGCCGCCTGTGGGGCATAAGAGCATGAAGCCCAGCAGCTACATTTTTCTTTCATCATGCAAAAGAAATTAGTAATTATTTCCCTCAAATTAGTAATTCCTGGCTTCAAAAACAGACTTCCAGAAACGTCGGGAGTGATGTCACACATTACCTAACCGCGTGAATCATTTCATTTTTTTGCATGATCCCCCGGCGTCCATTATTAATTCAGTACTTCGGATTAAAATTTGATCTGGTGTTGCTTTTAAGGAATTTTGAGGAGATGGGATGAGTGCACTTGTGGGTTTCTCGGTGGGAAGCTCCCGTCCCGGAGGTTTGATTGCACGGACCTCCGCATCCGACCCGGTTCTGCTCTCCTTCACACGGGAAGAACACACCTCATCAGCCGAGCTCTGGGAATAGCGAGGCTCGGTTCACACTCTTAATAAACGATCCTGACTTCCGACTGTCGGGAACAGCGGGAAGCACCTCAGATGAGTTGTGGATCTCCGTAACGCATCCGCAGTGATCGTTTGTTTTGTTTATGGGCTTGTTGACAGCGGGAAAGATATCAAGCGCACTCTTATTAGAGAAGAGCTCTGAAAATTGCGCTCTCTTCCAGGAAGGCGATGACTCCAGATCCACGTTTGTACTTCCAAGAAAGGGGGTCGGATTCGATTTGGGAGATTTGAGGTTGACAAATTTAAATTTCAATGGCAGTGGGAGAAGGGGGGGGGGGGGGGGGGGGATTTAGTCATAAGTAGACTGAATATTTAATGCTTCAATATATCAGAGTCATTTTTAATGTGCTGTGTCACAGGAGGAGAAAGGATCAGAGAACAAAGCACATCATACTCCAGTTGGTAAGAAGACATTTCAAAATAAAATACCCAACCGGAGGGTAAAAGCTTCCAAACTACTTCCTCAATGAGAAAACACAAGCGATAAAAAGTCCCATTTCCCAGAAGTTTCCCCTTTTTCAATTTTTTTTCTTCTATAAATCGAACTTTGAACTTTTAATTTTCAATTGACAGAACCTATTTGAGGATAAATCCACATCAGGGACTAATTAGCACATTAAACCCAAACATTGGTGTAAACTCAGGTGTGACAGCGCTGCTCGCTCCAGAGAGACTCGTCTTCATCTGCCCTTCATCCCCCCGAGGCATAAAGAAAGCACCGTCTCCAGCAGGACTGTGTGCGCAAAGAGAGTCGGGAGCTTTCTTGCTGGCGGTATCTTGGAAGCTCCGGGACCGAGTCCAGCCGACGTACAATAACTGAGCCCGGGAGAATAAAAACACACTCCATCCCCACGCGGCGCGACCCTCGGCGATGTCCCCGTGCTCGGGCAGCGTCTGTGGGTGTGAAGCCGCTGAGCGTCCTTGATGCGAGCGCATCGAATCTCCCGGGGGGCTTCTGCAGGATGAGGGGCGGCGGGTGGAGTGGGTGAAACACGAATCTTTGAAGATTGTTGCACCTTTCGTGGTGGAAGAAGAAAAAAAAACTCAGATTAAAAGACTCGCCGCGTATCAGAGGAGGCAGATGGCGGTCGGCGGACACCTCTGGACCAGCAGGCGGCTGCGAGTTCTCAAGCTGGAATGAAGGGAGAACGGGGAATTTAAAACAGGCCAAGACCAAGGCTCACTAAATACAAACTTAATTGGTTTTATTTTGAAGAAAAGGTGTATTCTGACTAAACAGGAAGTGGGTTTTAAAGGCGCGTTGAGTCGATCCAAAGGCCAGTAGATCGTTGGTACCCATGAGATGATGCGTTCATGCTCTACGTACCCCTGTGCATCGCTTTTGTACATTGAATAATGGAAGATTTTCAAAATAAAGTACCGTCTTCACAGGAAGTTAGGTTTAGGGTGAAAGTCGTGCGTCGGATGTGATGCATCAACTACAAAAACAGAATCTGGGAGAAAATTTGCAGTTTTTTTGTGTGGGAACCTCATCAGGAGACCAGGATGGAAACAGGATTCCCAAAAACGTTTTATCAAATAAATAAACGCAATTGTCTAATTCCAGCTGACTTTAATGACTGCATGATATTTCGCCGTTCCTTCCATGTGCATTAAGCGGCACGTGGATCCGTCTCATATTCATGAAGAGGTTTCAATTTCATGATGTAGCTTTACATTAGTCACACGCTGGTGCAGGAAGGCTGCTGCAGCCGGTCCCCACTCCTCCCCTGCATAACTTTCCAAGGCTATGTAGGTCAGCCGTCTCTCTGCTGCTGCTTTCAACCACCATCTTCAATAATTCTTCATTGTTTATTCTCTCATGTCTTGTCCGTCACGCGACGTGTCGGGGAGACAAATGCTAATCGCCACATTCATAGTTTCCTCTTTTTCCTTTTGCGAGCAGAGGCGTGCACCAGCTCCAGCTTCAGGATTACGTAACCCTGCTTTCTAAACGGACTCCTCTCCGGAGCCGGTTCCCCATTACGGCCTCTCAGCCGACACAAACAGTCTTAAAGTTGCAAATCCAACTTCTACAAAGACGTCTTTTCCGGCAGAAAACAAACCTCCGCATCTCCCCGAACTTCGGGGGTAAAACAACTTTAATGATCGCGAGCTTGAATTATTTTTTCTTTTAGTCTCTTTGATCTTTTATTTCCAATTCACCTTCACATACTCCAGAGTCATGAACATTTATAATATGCAAAGCTCTCCTCCATTAAATCATACTCCATGTGAAGGCTTCAAACCTCCTTAGAAGCCTCTGACCTCAAACACTATGAAAAGCAGCAGCGGCTGCCGGCCCCGAGCGAAAAAATAAATAAAGTGGAAAACACACACACTTACCTTCAGATACACAAATGCACATCCATCCTTGACCTCATATGCAAAGTGCAATTAAATCTGATTTTAGTATGCAAGTAAACAAAATGATGCACGGCTGCTCGTTTCAGAGATGCTGCAGAGGCTGCTCAGGCTGCTGAGGCTGCAGAGGCTGCTGATGCTGCAGAGGCTGCTGATGCTGCAGAGGCTGCAGAGGCTGCTGATGCTGCAGAGGCTGCTGATGCTGCAGAGGCTGCTGATGCTGCAGAGGCTGCAGAGGCTGCTGATGCTGCAGAGGCTGCTGATGCTGCAGAGGCTGCAGAGGCTGCTGATGCTGCAGAGGCTGCTGATGCTGCAGAGCCTGCTGAGGCTGCTGCTGCAGAGGCTGCTCAGGCTGCTGAGGCTGCAGAGGCTGCTGATGCTGCAGAGGCTGCTGAGGCTGCTGCTGCAGAGGCTGCTCAGGCTGCTGAGGCTGCAGAGGCTGCTGATGCTGCAGAGGCTGCTGGGGCTGCTGAGGCTGCTGAGGCTGCTGATGCTGTTGAGGCTGCTGATGCTGCAGAGCCTGCTGAGGCTGCTGCTGCAGAGGCTGCTCAGGCTGCTGAGGCTGCAGAGGCTGCTGATGCTGCAGAGGCTGCTGAGGCTGCTGCTGCAGAGGCTGCTCAGGCTGCTGAGGCTGCAGAGGCTGCTGATGCTGCAGAGGCTGCTGGGGCTGCTGAGGCTGCTGAGGCTGCTGATGCTGTTGAGGCTGCTGAGACTGCTGCTGAAGAGGCTGCTGAAGCTGCAGAGGCTGCTGAGGCTGCAGAGGCTACTGAGGCTGCAGAGGCTGCTGGGGCTGCTGAGGCTGCTGATGCTGTTGAGGCTGCTGAGACTGCTGCTGAAGAGGCTGCTGAAGCTGCAGAGGCTGCTGAGGCTGCAGAGGCTACTGAGGCTGCAGAGGCTGCTGGGGCTGCAGAGGCTGCAGAGGCTGCTGAGGCTGCTGAGGCTGCAGAGGCTGCTGAGGCTGCAGCATGGTAGGGGCCACGTGCAGCACGGCTGCTATACTTCCTCCGATAATCCATTCTGCCGCTTTTGACAAAAGATAAACCTCGGCAGCTCTTTCCCCAACACGTATCCTCGCCTGTGAGACATTACCCCTTCGCCTTATCTAGGGAGCATACGGCCCAGCTTTGATAGATTGTGGCTCTAAAAGGAAGAAATCTTTATTCAGGGAGTGACGGTTTAATCCATGTGAACTCCTCTCTGTGTCTTAACATGGAGGGGGAAAAAACACTCTGGAAACTTTACACCACTTTATAATGAATTCATATTTTTAGTTTCTTTCTCAGCTGAATCTTTCCGCTCACGTGTGCTGCGTTTTCCTAACATGTCTAATTGAGTGGAGATGAGTTTTTCCTTTTTCCTCCTTTTTAAAAAGATTGATCTTCCACACAGAGCCGGTGTGATAACATGCTCTGTACAATAGAACACATGTTAATTGCACATCATTAGTCCGGCACAGGGGGGTGTTCAGACTACGGTGTCCATTAAGGGTCAAATTCAGTGGCTTCACATCCAATAATCCACTTACTTACACATAGTGACATGTAATGATCGTGCACCTTCAGCTCTATGCAAGTCATGCTTTAAATTATGAGCTACAATATTGTAATTATTGTTGAATACTTGATGGATTACGTAAAAAGAACAAAAATCTATTTAAAATACAGACATTTTGTATAATAAATAATAAAATGAGCCCAGATAATACTGATTAATTCTATAATGTATTGATCTGTGGATCATTTTTGATGTTTTAATAACATCCGGGGTGACTAATGCCCAAAATTTAATAATGATCCGTTTTGCAGGATTGCAAAAGGAAAGTAGATAGTTTTAGTTATAGTTATATTATATTCAAAATGGTTAGTTGATGATCAAAGTGCATATTTTTTTCTCAGTTAAAAAAAATATATATTTCTGCTTTAAAATAAATTACATGAGAGCTCCAAGGATTTCAAGAACGGTGGAAATATGTGCAGCAGAAGGATCATATTTAATTATATTCTTATTTGTTCTCTTCTCAGGAAAGTGTTACTATATCTTTACATAGACAGCAAATTGTTGTTTGTGTATGTTTATGCTCTGAATAACAAATAGAGAACCTTTAACTTTGATTCAGGTCATCGTATTTTAATAAGTTTCTGTATTTCTTCGCTTCATCATTCAGAGAAAAGGTTCTTGATTCACAATATAGAGATTTAACATATATTCATGAATGGAATAAGTTGGTGTGGCCTAGTTTGTGAATTTCTATACTGGTATGTGAAAAGACATTAGACATAAGTATGAAACATATTTTCTGAGTTATTGACCATGAACAATAATACGATATATTTAAAATCTAAATATTACCTCCCTATTAGAACCCCTGGTTTAGAGCTGCTGTCCAGAGTCAGGCTCCCTCCCAAAACTGATTCATTAATCGAGGTTCAAATCGTATAAAACGCACGATGCCTCGAATAAAAAACAAAGAATAAGCAAAGAAATAACTACTGCGTGTTCACTTGAGAACTTCCACGCTTGCTTTCGGATAAACCTCATGTGACCTTTGCCGAAGGGGGCGGGGCCTCGGCGAGGGGGGGTTTGGGGGGTCTCGGGCTCCTCACAAAATGCTGGAACGGATTTCTATCACCGTTATCAATCCAATTGTGGAAAAAAAAGCAAAGGGAATTAATGAGACGAAGGACTGTGACGTTGAGACGCCGGTTGTTATGTCGGGAGGTTCTTAAATATTCATCGTCTCCGCTCCGACTTTCTTCTACGACCTTCGTCGGCGTTTCTGACGCAACCGACGCCGAAGAAGAGCGTGAAGAAGAGAAGAACTTATCAGTCGCTTTTGGACATCAGTTATCCTCAATCAGCTCGATGGACTTCCTGTCGTGCGTCTCAACATCACAGTCCCTCGTCTTCTTCCTCGTTTTTTCCCGCTCATTAATTCCCTCTGTTTTTTTTGGGGTTCTTTTTTCACAATTGACGGTGATAGAAATAGTTCCAACATTTTGTGAGGAGCCCGAGGCCCCGCCCCCCGTGGCCCCGCCCCCCTTCGGCAAAGGTCACATGAGGTTTATCCGAAAGCAAGCGTGGAAGTTCTCAAGCCCCTCCCCCTCCTCCCCCGTCATCCTCACCCAGAGGACCAGGGAGCCGGCGTGGCCTCGTTTCTCAGCACGATGGGAGCAGATCGCACCATTTGGGGGAGAACCGGCTACTTTGTCTCCCGCTGAGCAGACGACAGCGCTTTGAAGTTTGAGTTTTCTCGTCTCTCAGACGTATTATTACCGAATGGATGTGGGATCGTTTCTGTGTTCCATAATGGGAAGGTGATGCTCCCTCCATTTAATGTCATGCAAAGACTCATCAAAGATGTCACTGATGGCTCTTTGAATATGGGAGACAGACAAGGAACCATATTAATAAATATGCTATGATGAGTGTTCTGTCATATTTTACTCGACAAAAGGCAAATCATTAAATCAATTTTAAACGGCTATGATCAGCGGCTGTTTTTATGGAAACTAACGATCATATGAAGCTTTTTCTTGACGGGAAAATGTCAGTCGCAGTTTTATGAGCTGTTTGGCTTTTTTTGTAAGAAAAGTGCGTTAGCTTGAAAGCGCTACGTTAGCTTGAAAGCGCTACGTTAGCTTGAAAGCGCTACGTTTGCTTCAAAGGGCTAAGTTAGCTTCAAAGCGCTACGTTAGCTTCAAAGGGCTAAGTTAGCTTCAAAGCGCTAAGTTAGCTTCAAAGCGGCTCGTTCAGTTGCTCCAAAAAAAAATCAGTAAATTCAGTTTTTCACGAACAAAATCACAGGGATCTGATCCCTTCGTTCCTGCTGTGAAGACATTCCCATCCCGATCACGGCGCTCCTGGCTCAGACGCTCCGTCCAGGAATTGCAGAACAACATCCCATAATTTATAACGTAGCTTCGGTTTAAGCTCCTTCTCATCCTGCTCACAAATTCACCGGCTCCTACCGCACATGGGCCGATGAAGGGAAGCGGGAACGCCGACGCAGTAACCTACAGGTATGGGCCTTCTGCTTGTTAGAGGTGCACACAGGTTCCTCCCCCCCTCCTCCCCCCCCCCCCCCCCCCCCCCCTCCCCCAGGGGTTCCACAAGCACCACGAACAGACAATTTAATGAGCCGCCGCAGAGCGACCGGCTCCTGTCGAGGGCCCTCGGACACCTAATGAAACGGAAAGCTGACCAGGAGAGGATCCTGGGGGGAAACTCCGGGATACCAAGTCGGCATTTCTTGGCTTCTGTGGCTCCAGAAAAGTCCTGCTGCATTTGTGTGGGGGGGGGGGGGGGAGCAGAATGCTTCTTTGATGAGATCACAGGTTATTAATTCATATTTCACATCACATTCAGTGTTTGCTTCGTGCCCGTTTCTGATGGATGTGACGCCGAAGACACCAGTTGGGATAATGGGAGTCACCGTGCCCTTCAGGGAAAGAAGCTTTGGAAAAATGTGCATGTGTTCACAAATATGGCTGATTTTAATGTGTGTTTCATGAATAATGGCAACGTGGAGTTATGACACAAGCACATTGCAGAGCTGGAGGTGTCCGTATTGTATCCTCTGCTCGCTGAATCCTAAACAGCTTCGGTAGCTCCTCCCACCACGACCACGCTGGATCCATTCTTGGAGGAAAAAGACAAATGTACAATTTTTTTTTTTTTCACATATCCACTCATATGGATTTCAGGACTTTATTGAGCAATAAAAAATATACACCAAGGGAAATATCATTTTTCCTTTTCCCCCATATTGTTGTTCCATCTCAAAATCTGATTTAACACTTCCAGACGAACGACCCATGATCCAAAGCCACGAAATGAAAAGGAAAAACCCGAAAAAAAAGAAAAAAAAATTGTAGAGCAGTACTTTTTTTTTTTTTTTTTAGTTCAACAGTTATAACCCACCGGAACAGTTCCGAAGCATCTCTTGTTTATATTGTTCACTGGAAATTTGAAGAAAGAAAAAAAGATTAAAAAAAAAAAAAAATGGGCGTGGACAGCTGTGACATCACAGACTAGGGCGCTGCATCCGAATCTGCCTCTGCGTAGAGTTCTGCCAGTTTCTGGAACTGGGGCCCCCAGTTGTCCAGGTAGTTATAATCCTGCTCCGACTGCGTGGCGGGGGTGTCCAGCGGGCTGACGGACCCGGTGGGCGAGCCCTGGCCCTCGTAGGCGTAGGTCTGCAGGGAGTCGTACGGCGGCCCGCCGGTGTCCATGTCGGCCTCCGCCAGTCTCTGCCTGATGAACTCGTGCACGTCCACCTCGTCAGGCTCCGCCTCCGCGCCCCGGCGGCCGCGGGCCTCGGCGCAGTGTTTTCTGGACTCGGGCCGGACGTCCCGCCGGAACTTGAGCTCCTCGGCGGCGGCCGGGTTGCGCAGGGCGATGATGTCGAAGGCCTCGGTGTCCTCCTCGCCGCCGCCCTCGTCGTCGTACGTGACCACGTTCTCCCGGATGTCCTCCTCCGAGATGATGAGGGGCTCCTTCTTGCTCCGCCTCAGAGTGATGAAGAGGACCACGATGACTGCAACACAGGAAGAGGCCTCTTGTGTTAACGCTCACGTTTTACGTCGGGTATATTTAACCTGATATAGTGTACCTGATAAAATATACTTCTCATCAAATATATTAAAGTACAAAACACAAGGCAAATTGAAGTCCTCTTCTTTTATTTTACCTTATAGAACTTCTCATAAACTAAAAACAGGTTTCATGGGGGACCCTGAAAAAAGGCTCAAAATCAGGTGAAAAATGAGGGAATCATCAATAAAACCTGATTAAAAACATAAATAATGAGCTATGAACTTGTTCTCTGGTCCACATGTTCCTGGGACATGTGAGCCTTGTCCTGTGAAGGAAAAGTCTCCTTCAATGGGAAAACCATCCGGAATGTTTTCACCCTCTATCACTAACGTAACACGTGAAGGTTGAAACAACCAGGGATTGGAGCAGAGAGACACGCCCACCTTCAATAGAGATACGCCCACCTTCAGTAAAGACACGCCCACCTTCAATAAAGACACACCTACCTTCAATAAAGAAGCGCCCACCTTCAATATAGACACGCCCACATTCAACAAAGATTCGCCCGCCTTCACAAAAGACAAGCCCGACGTCAATAGAGACACGCCCATGTCCAATATAGATACGCCCACCTTCAATATAGATACACCCACTTTAAACAAAGACACGCCCACCTTCAATAAAGACACGCCCACCTTCCATAACATCAGTAAGCAGCATGAAGCTACACAAGGACCCACACAGCTCAGACAAAAGCAACACAATGACAATAACTGAAAATAACACAATCATTCGTTAGTGTTCTGGGTGAAGAGGAAGAGCTGATGATAATACCACAAATGTAACAATAGATGACAATAGATAGATTTTCTTACAATAAACTGACTTGTATACAAAAATAAAATAGCTTTTCTTCACAATTCCCTTGACAACCCGATCAGCTCAACGTGGTCACAGCCAGACGAACACCAGGACAATAAATGCACATCATCATCATCATCATCATCATCACCAGCACACGCCACACTAAAGAACCTCTAGCATGATGTCACTACACGCCTCTGCAGAGGAGACTCTTCTTCATCAGGTCCTGAAGAAGACTCCCTCAGCTAATGAGAGTTCATCTTTGGGTTAATGATGACCTCACTGCAGGGTGTTAACACCAACATCTATTTCATAAAATGCCGCTGCCAGCGAGGGGTGTGCATATATATTAATATATATAAATATAAGAGAGTTCATTATGCTGCATTAAGGCAGACGAGCTGGATCAAGAGCTCCTGCCGAGGCGTCAAACTGTGTCGGGTATCAGCCGAATAAATAAAGACTTGTTTGTTTCTCTTCAAGGTGATTTGAGTGTTTTTTCGCCATCCCCGGCGTTCCACATCAAACCGATATAAATGTGCTATTTTTATGGGACCAGCCTCTCGGGGGAGGGGGATGGGGGCGGTGGATTAAGAGGAGGTGGAAGTTGCAGCTCTCTATAATGTCAAGGGTGCAACCATGCATTTGGTTAATCTACTGCATTCACTCGAGCGTTAGGGTTTATTTTATGTATACGTGTGTGTATATATATATATATATATATATATATATTTATATGGTGGAGACACACTGTAAAGCAAGGAGTAAGCCTCAGAGCAGAGCTGTGTTAAAGGGGCGGGGACTCCTTCACTTCACCTTCAGGTGAGGATAATCCCATCTAAACGGGGCGACTATGGATCAGCAGGTCCGTCTTTCAATCACAAGATAAAGGGTTCGATCCCCGGCTCCGCTAGTCCATGTCGATGTGTCCTTGAGCAAGTTAACCCTCATTGCTCACCCTAACCCAAACTGTATAGCATGTTTGGACTATTTTTTGGGGTGTTTTCCCGTGTACAGATTATAAAGACCTCAGAGGATAATCTGTATTTGTGATTTTGGGCTATACAAAATAAACTGAAAATTGAAATTGAATCGGAATTGAATTGGATAAAAGCCTCAGTTAAATGTAATGTAATCGCAGAGGGATGAATAAACGGAGCAGGACTGGTGATGCCAAACCTCGTCCTGGTTTTGTCTCAATACGTAGAACAATAAGTAGAACAATAAGTAGAACAAGACCCTCTTGAGATGGAGAGCTGGGGTCTCGCCCATGTGAATGAAGCCGATGAGCTCCGGACGACGTGGTTTACTTTTAATTTTCTGAGGATTTTTCAAATTCTCCCCGAGAAACACACAATTAATCTGGTTACCTTTCACCGAATGGAAAGTTAATAAGTTATGACTCCGCGGGGCTTTTGCCCTCTCGGTCCCTCTGATCCTGAAGCCCCAGCTGTGAGCAGACAGGTCTGCTAATAATAAAATGAATTAACAGACTGGATTCATACTTCCACAACATTCTCCTCCTAATGCTGCCGACCGGTTCGTGAGGCGTCGCCCCCCCAACCCTGATTGAGTCCAACCAGGAAGTAAACTTTTCCCATTACGGACCACAATGTGTTGATTCATCCTTCTACATATATTTCATTGCCCGGTGGTTTTAATGGCGCCTGCATGTGATTAATGTACGTAAACAACAACGAGCTCGCCGTGGTCCACCTGGTGCAGCGGCCCGGTGGGGTCACTGAGGGGGGACATGCAGTGAGGTTAGCAGGTCCGTCTTTCAATCAGAGGATCGGCGGTTCGATGCCCGGCCTTAATTTAACCCTAATTGCTTACCGTTGCTGTGTCTGCTGTATAGCATGTAAGTCAATGTGATGTAATGTAATCAGTCGCTTCGGAGCAGAACCAGGAAGTAGAACGTCGGGTTCTCCTCGAGCTGCAGAAGTGAAACTACCTGCATCGTAGCACCTTCACGGCTCCGTGGAGGAACATAACCACTCGCTTGATGCAGCTTTTTATTCTTCACCACATTAGACGTTGCTCTCTGCAGCTCGTGATCTACTTATATTATACTTATATTCCCTCCTCTGTACTTTAACGCTCCCTCGCGGTCCGTTGTGGTCGTTTCATTCGTTGAGGTCCAGCTCGGTTCACCACTGACGGCATCGAGCGCTCCCTCCGTCCGGGTACCCGTCCTGCTGAAGGACTCCAAGCCAAACAAGAGGCCATCACTGGACCTCCTAAGGCACACACCTCCATTCAAAGAGCAAAACTTTAATAACACTATTTTATAGTGGGAATAAAAGCTTTCATATGCGTCATTTAAAAGCGGAAATTCATCCTGGAAGTCTTTTTTTTCTGTGTTGTATCATCAACCAATAAACCAGTAACACATATACTGCTATTTACACCTCTTAACTAATATCACAAGTGTTTTCTGTATATTATTCCTTTTCAAATCATTCAAATAGCCCTTGTGATTGAGGAGATAACCCAGGTTTAGTACTTTTTTCCCAATTCCTTTTGAAAAAAAAAGGCTGAGATGTAATATTTTAAGTAAATCTTCCTTCTTTTTTTGTGGGAGGGGTATATATGCACAGTATAACTTGCCGTGTCAATCATCACCTACACGTTTCAGTGTGAAAAATATATTTTTCCCCACATATAATATATTTTTATAACAGCTTCATTAATGTTTATATTTAATAAATAGAGCCACTGTACTGCTGGACGTCGGCCTTCCGGGAGCTTTGTCAGCGGCTGCTCTTCAATAAAATAAAGTCTACTAATACGAATAAGACTAATAAGCTGCAACAAATGAACTCCGGCTGGTGAATTATAGAAAAAGAGAAAGATGGAGTCTGATGTATCGTGAAGTCTCTGGTCTCTCTTGCCGGCCCTCCAGAGTCCAGCAGCTGAGCCATGTGCCAGACGCTTCCCTTGTAACTGGAGAGTGTGAACCCACAATGCAACACGGGTCAGATAAGGTGTGATCTCCCTCTCTAGTACCCTGTGCTGATGATTAGGGATTCAGCCGGCGTCTCCCACTCGGGCGCCGCTCCACACGGTGGCGACGGCCTTTTGTTCTCCTCAGACGTATGAATATGCATAACCTTCACGCGCTAACGTCCACGGACAATCGGCGAGGCCGCGGTATCGAGCAATCGTGACCGACTGCGGATTGGTTTTTGCAGAGGGGGGCGGGGGAGGGGGCGGGGCTAGTGCTCTCCGTTACTTTGACAGGCGGGTTGATGACTTTCAGTTCATTTGATCTCGAATTTTCCAACGTTTAGACACCCGGGCCGCCGGCTGGCCCCATTCCCGACTTCAAAGTGCCGGGATCACATTTGCAGGTTTATATATATATATATATATATATATATATATATGATCACAATGCCGTTTGCAGCATCGGACCGGTCGCTATAGCAACAAGGCACGCACATCCACCGACTCCGATGCTGCAATGAGCTGGCAACACGGACGCCGCCCTGTGTGTGTGTGTGTGTGTGTGTGTGTGTGTGTGACATGTGAGCGTGCAGCAGCATCTGTGTTGACTGCCTCAGACGCCTGTCTTCTCTGCTCCTTCTATCACAACAACAACAACAACAACGCACAACGAGCGCCGTGGAAGAGACTTGAATTGGATTTTAAAATCAGGAACAAATGAGTTCAGGTCAGATTTTTGAGATTCGAGCCGCCGGCCTGGACTCGAACCCTTTGGAGGTTTTTCTTCTCTCAGTATATATATTTTGTTGTTGTACACCTCTCTGAATCACAATGACCCTGCTCTCTCCATTCCACTCATCTTTGTCCTCCCCATCTTCTTTCTAGTCACCTCTCCTCCAGCCTCCTCTCTCTCTTCTGTCCTTCACATCCTTTTCTCTCTTCCTCCACCTCTGCCCTCTTCAACTTTTTCCACCCTCATTCCTAATTCTACCCATGTCCTTGTGTGTCTTTTCCTCCTCCTCCTCCTCCTCCTCCTCTACGGTCCGTCTCCTCCGTCCTTGCCCTTAGCCCCGCCCCCTCCCGTCCCAGCTTACCCAGCAGGATGACGATGCACAGCAGGATGGCTATCAGGGCGCCGGTGCTGAGGCCCGCCGAGGAGAGGAAGGCCTCGCCCTGGCACATGCGCACCCTGCCGTGGCTCTGGCACGGGCACACCCGCAGGGTCAGGGTGCTGGTGCCGCTCAGCGCCGGCTCCCCGCCGTCCCACACCACGATGGGCAGCTCGTACAGGTCCTGGGTCAGGTGGTTGAAACGCCGCCGCCGGGCGATGATGCTGGCCGTGCTGTCTAGGAGGAAGAAAACAAACAGAACGGAAATAAATGAGACCCTTTGGCTAAAAGGACTAATTGGTGGTTTCCTCTCGTCTCCTCGGCGAAGTCTGCAATTACATTTACGCAGACAGACACGGAGGGTGAAGGGTAACACACAAAAACAAATACAGGAATCCAACCCACGACATATTCCATTGTGAATTGAATCTGTTGCTTCTCCCCGTGAGCCGAGGCTAATTACCCTATTTAAATGGGCTGAGAAAGAGCCGCGCACCCTGACCCCGGCAGAAACAGGTCTGTTAATGGAGCGCTCCCTGTGGATACACAGAAATAAAAGGGCCGCGTTGAAGAGAGCGATGAAGAGGAGGAAGCAGACGAGGACACAAGTGAAGCAAAGGGATGATTGTGTTGCTGGTTGTATGGGTCCTCTCTGCTGGGCGCCCTCCGCCCCCGAACATGAATGGCAGAGCGACGACAATGAGACAGCTCTGATTGGCTTGACGTCTGTAACATGCACAGCTCGCTGCTTCCCAACGGATCATATTTAACATTATAGAGCTGCAGAACTTTTCCAGGCCTGGAAATAACCCTTTTATAATTCCATGACTTTTCCAGGTTTCCCGTATGAACGCTGCTCCAAAGCGCTGACTTCTTGTTCGACCGGCAGAGGAACTTCTTCAAGGGCAAAGCAAAGACACGAGTGATGCCAACGGGAGAACAGCTGACTACTGATTCAGAGCACCTGGAACTCTGTTTGTACAACAACGGCACAATTAATGGATCAAAGAAGGAATGTTTCGGTTTTTTCAAGCTTGAAATGAGGACATTTCAACTGAGGAGAACGTTGATGATGTTTACTTCACGTGTTCATATGGTCCACGAATCAATAACATAATGATGTCACATCACAAAACAAGAGCATGAAAGTCAATTTAACATGTTTAAAACACAATTCAACCTTAAATATTAACGTAACTATGAAGTTTGAACGAGATGTCTCGAAAGCGACTCGAGAGCTCCCGGAGTTATGGAAATTATGAATTTTCATCACGTTAGCTTGATGCTACACGAGATTAGCCCACCTTTCTGCAAAGCTTCCAACCTACAGAGTCAAACCTCATCAGCAGCATATGAACCACGCTGCCAGACAAAAAGAGGGTTTCATATTCATAAAGAACACGTAAACAGTTGATTTAAGGAACTACTTTACGCTGACGTATCCCGCCGCTATAAAGCAGGAACTCATCCGACTCCTGGTGGAGGTTCAGGCCCTAAGGCTTCTGGGTAGGTTGACGAGGATTCATTTGACTTGATTTCATCCTACGTCCGTCTCCGTCTCACGGAGGGAAAACGTGACGAAGCTCCAAGAGCACGCCGCTCTTCCTCGTGGCCGATAGCTGCAAAAACATCTCTCTCCTCCAACGTAAATCATTTATATTATGAACCAAACTTACATTAGAATGTTTATTATTTCACCTGCACCTTTTCTATCTGCACATAAACAGCCACAGCTCAGCTCTCATGTTGAACGCTTCTTTCCAAAGGGCACACATGCTACATGCTACAAGCTACATGCTACACGCTACACGCTACACGACCACTTCACATGTCGGGCTGCAACGAGAGGAGAATCTAACATGTGAGCGCTGACCGGTACGGTGGCCCTGAGAGGACACATCTCATCTACGGCTCGATGTCGGCAGAATGAAATCCGTCTTTGTTAATTAAACACGTGTGTGTGTCTGAATCAAGGTGATGACCCCCCCCCCCACACACACACACCTCCTCCCTCCCCCCCCCTTTTTGTTTATATCCTTTTTTTTCTTTTTAGGTGGCACAACAAGGAGGCACCGTTTCATGTAACATGCATGTTTCATGTTTCATGCACCAGAAACGTGCATGAGGCTCGTTGATGTATAAGTTCCGTATAAAGAAATGCTCAATCGTGCACACAAGGTAAAAAATGATTTTCTTTTTTTTTTCCAGCCGACAGAAAAAAGAAACATCTCCGTGGCGCTGTGTTCTGCTGCTGCTGCTCGGAGACTTCGCCTCCCACTCCAATCTCTGCTCCATCTATGAATAATTACGATGATCGACAGCTGGAACGACGACACGTACTTCAAGCTTTATTAAGTCAGACTCGCAGCATCACCGTATCAGCAAGCAGATGGGTGTGGGGGGGAAGGGGAGGGGGGATGCAAATAACAAGGAAGAGAGATGGGGAGTTGTGAGATGAGAGGAGGAGGAGGTGTGTGTGTGAAAGAAGATGAGATGCTGAGGCTGAGAGACAAACAAGCTGTGTATACACACACACACACACACACACACACATTTATAGGCTAACCCGGCTAACAGCTTAGCCCGGCTAACGGGGCGTCACCCTGCAGCAGGTCCGACCCCCCAGGGAGTGAGGTGCTTTAAAAAGAGCATTCAACACTTCATTGGGAATTATCCTGAACATTTTAAGCACTAGCGAGCCCGACTTCCTTTTTCCTCTGTTTTTATTACATATATCTATATATATCTATATATACACACAGAAAGAATATGTATTAGTATGCGTAATATGTTCACGTTCCTCACAACCCTGTGGAATTCTTCCAGCGCCGGGTTCATGAAGCCAGAGTGCGAGCCACTAAGTGGAAAATGGCCTCTTTTTTTTTTTTTTTCTCGACTTCTCCAAATGCACTCAGAGGCATTCACACATGGATTCCTGTCTCTCCATCTCAAGATATTAAGTATAGTGAGATTTCACAGCGGCGGATAGAAAAGTTGGCGGAAGTGCAAAAAAAAAAAAAAAAGAATTCGGAATACTTTTAGAGGAACGCTCGGCACGACCTCTGCCGCCAATCACGTCTCCACAATGTGTGATTATGAGACTTTAAGGCATTTACCGAACAGTGGACGTGAGCAGCTGACTCACTGGAGGCAGGAACCCAAAATACTGCACAATATAGCCTCCACATGCTCTCTGCCGGTGGGCGGTGTGGAGGTGAGCAGCACGAAGCCTCTCAGGGCGGAGACACCAGCACTGGGTGCCACTATTTTGGGGTATATACAGTCAAATCTCTCTCTCTCTCTTCCATCCGTCCATCTCAATCCCAAGTTCAATAATTACAATGAAAGTACCATTGGATCCATCTCTTTTTATATATTTATGTATATATATACACAGTCAAATCCTAAAAGTGAGTCCTTAATTTTTGGGGATCTTTGCAGTTCTTAAACTTATTTTTCTTTTCCCATAAACCCTAAAACATATTAAGGTCCATCACTATTTGATGAATCTATTTTCAAAGTTTAAGCCGACAAACTATTAATAAACTATTATTACAGTCTGACAGTCTGTATTAAGACTAATTATATAATAATAACCCTATTGATAACACATAAAGAGCCTTCTGTATCAAACAGAACAGCACACACGCACACACACAGGCACACACACACACACACACGCACACACACAGTCTAGTTATTACTATGGGACGGCTTTGAATATTGATTAATGGCTCAGTGTTCAAACGTTATCATTGTGTGCAGAAATAAAAAAGGCTTTTCATGCAGAAAATTACAAACAGATGAAGAGACAAACACAACGACCTCATTTAAAAGAAGCATTCAACGGGGATTAGTCTGACTCAGTAAAGCTCAGCTTAACAAAACACGACTACAGATGGCGGCTCGCGATGGGGCTTTATTTAACCATGAACATCAATACAGGAAATATACGTGAAATTATGACAGTTTCCAGCTGTTTGTTCCTCAACTTTTTTTGAGGAAAACCGCCCTGGACGCGTGGCTCCGCCCCCTTTGTGCACACCGTGCTGCTTCTGCAGATAATGGAGGTTTTGGGAGCTCGAGGAGCATGCGGAGCGCTGAGCGACGTGAAAGCTAATTAAACGCGCACATCAACGGCTACTGACGGTGATATTAAAGAGGTCCTGCGTATGAAGACGCCTCCAGAAAGCAGCGGATCTACTTCAGTGCGCGGCTTATTTAGAGATCACAGCCTCCATTTAATTGCCTTTTTAGAAGCAAATGTCATCCCAATGTGACAGATAACAGATCAAAGAGGCCTTCGTTGTACAGCTGGATGTGTTTAAAGGGCTTTTAACGCAACAGGTTTGGTCACAAAGAATCAGCATTATTATTTATTTTTTTAAGCTTTAATGGCGGCTGATATGCAGCCGGAGCTCGACCAGCGTTTAGCGACGACTCAGCAGCCTCAAACGAGGAGAAAGGCCCCGATCCGAATCTGGAGGCCGGATCCGGCTTTTCTTCTTCTGCCACTCGGGCGCCATATTGATCCGACGTGGCGGGAAGTGCAAACAAACGGCGTCCTCCGGCTAATGCCTTCTTCTGAAAAAAATCGGGATCGCGAAATCACCTGGAACGAGCGAAGGGATCGATCCGTCGCTCGACAAAGACGTAAAAAAAAAATGGCCGTCGTTAAACATATCGGAGGGTTTTAAAGCTAAATCCCTTTGGCAGGAAAGGAATAATAAAAGATCCCGACTTTCAGGAGGATCCATTGTGAGCGGAGCTGTAAGGGAGGAGGAAAGGAGGTCAGCAGAGAGTGAGAGACTGAGAGGGATTGTCCTCAGTCGCACAACAACAGAAGAGGAATTAGCTCCCAACTGTTGGTCTGCAAAGAGCTTTAATTATCAGATCTCTCTCTCTCTCTCTCTCTCTCTCTCTCCCTCTCTCTCCCATATCGTGGACAGAGCAAACTCCTGAGTGGGAGTTCAAATGCAGGATCTGAGTGGAGCGAACCCCGGAGAGCAGAGGCTCAGCATCAAGAGGGAGATCGGTGAGTGAAAGGGTGGATGAGCCGAGAGGAATTAAAGGTGGAGGTGGAGTGATATGATGGTGGACAAGGAATTATGTATTCCACAGATGAACCAACGAGAGAGTAGCAAAAAGGCTGAATGATGGAATATTGTCTCTGTCGACAGTTTCTTATAAAATTGTTACAATGTTTCTACCCGACAACGTTGCTCTGGTGTTTTATATATATATATATATATATATATATATATATATTTATATATATATATTGGCCGCCGAGGTCACATGGGTAGCCAGCGAGCATCGTCTCCTCTGCAAACACTTCCATCTTTAACCCCGATGGCCGCTCGATCTGATCAGAGCACTCAGGCAGCAAACCAGGTCCAAGAGACCCCAGCAGGTTTTAGTGTGTTAGGTAACGCCTCCCCTGGTCTCAGGTTAAAGAGAGCCCTCCATCCAGCCTCGAGCTCAGCAGGTTAAAGAGAGCCCTCCATCCAGCCTCGAGCTCAGCAGGTTAAAGAGAGCCCTCCATCCAGCCTCGAGCTCAGCAGGTTAAAGAGAGCCCTCCATCCAGCCTCGAGCTCAGCAGGTTAAAGAGAGCCCTCCATCCAGCCTCGAGCTCAGCAGGTTAAAGAGAGCCCTCCATCCAGCCTCGAGCTCAGCAGGTTAAAGAGAGCCCTCCATCCAGCCTCGAGCTCAGCAGGTTAAAGAGAGCCCTCCATCCAGCCTCGAGCTCAGCAGGTTAAAGAGAGCCCTCCATCCAGGCCTCGAGCTGCAGAACAAGTGGGAGGCTTTGCCGGGCTTCCCTGTGGTCGACTAGCGGTCCGGGATGAAGCGCTCCCGGTTAAAGAAAGGACGCCGTGGGAGGAAGCAGAAGTATTTCAGGATCCGTTGGTTACGTGACCTTTGTATTTATCCTTCAGGGAATCATTTCCAACACCTCGGCCTCCGTGAGGCTCTCACTGTCGAAGGATTCAAATATTAATAATTTCTTATTTCATGTCACGACACATAATCGGCCCATCCCACACGGGATTATATCACAGACGAGGGAACTTTAAACAAGACCCTGTGGGAAGGTCTGCAGCAGGAGCTGCATCCAGATTCCTCCAACAGCACGGACCCAAGAAGGAAGTCCTTCCAGAAAGAAGGGTTTGGGAATGCTTTGGGAATTCTTTGGGAATATTGGCTGCAGATGGCTTTCAAACTTATAGCGCTAAATGAAATAAATAAAATAAATAAATGAAATGAAATAAATGAAATAAATAAAATAAATAAAATAAATAAAATAAATAAAATAAATAAAATAAATAAAATAAATAAAATAAATAAAATAAATAAAATAAATAAAATAAATAAAATTATTTTCTGCAACTTTTGAGGGAATAAATCTGCAAGCATGAGGAACATTTCCACGTCGTTGGAAATCCTGTGTTTTAAGAGTTGTATTTGCTTAATGCACTCAAAGTAGACCGACCGGTCCACATGTATCAGCTCTCTACCGGGCGCTTGTTGGTACTAGTTTTCCCAGTTTTCCTGACCCAAGCAGACCTTTGCAAGACCCTGATCCATTGCCTCTGGTCCCACACAGACACCAACCTGTCCTGGAAAACCTGCAGGGATGTCGAGGTCTGCAATGCATCATGTTCAGATATTATATTCACCTTAAAGACGAGAGCACAGATAGCTAGTTAACGAGAGACGTCTTCATTATTAGCATCTATTCCCGCTCATCACGTCCACGCTGTGACTCCGTGAACACGGCATACGGCGACTCAGGGGGAAAGTGTGTGTGGAAAACAGAGGAGGTGTCCTCCTCCAAGCCAAGAAAAAAGTGTTTTTTCACCCAAAAAGAGGTGTTAGAATAACAGTGTGGTGTTCTCAGTTTTTTTATAATTCCCCACGGGGAACAAGAGCCTCTACAGCGGGTAATGTAATAAATACAAATAAATATATATTAATTATTCAAACTAATTTGACAAATATCATCACACTTCAGTTTCCTGAGTGTTTAACACATTGCATAATGCACTTTATGCACTCAGGCAGACGCATTGTGTAATAATGTTGTCATATTTTCTTATTCTATTAGCATTTATAGCAATGTTTTTTTATATTCTTAATTCTAATTAAGAATAAAAAAAAAACAGAAATACAGGGTTCATATGCATTCTGACCAATGGAGTTCCAGGACTTTTAACCAAATTTCCATGACTATTCCATGATTTTTCCATGATTTTTAACAAAGTTTCCATGACTTTTCAATGATATATCACTATAATATAAATGAAAACAAATATTCACATTTGAGAAGTCATTACCTGTAAGTTTTTGTCGATATCCAAGTCTTTCATGATGTTTAAAATAAGTTATGTTTTGTTATGTGGGTGTGTTTCCAGGGTTCATACACATTCTGACCAATGGAGTTCCAGGACTTTTCCAAGACTTTTCCAAGACTTTTCCAGGACATTTATAAATATACTCAGCATATGCCTGCTTATATTTTGAGTCTTTCTTTTAAAAGCATATTCATTATTTCAAACTCAGCGTAAATGAACCACATGAACACATGAATATAACACATTTACATGACTTTTACTAAACTTTGGGAATTTATTTTTTAAAGGACTTTTCCAGGCCTGGAAATAACCATTTTAAAATTCCAGGACTTTTCCAGGTTTTCCTTGAGCGTATGAACCCTGTAGATACATCTGGAGTGCTGTGAACTCCTCTCATCGGGCAACCGTGAGATCTTCTGGCCGAGAGCTTTTTTTTTTATTTTTTTCACCCCGTGATTGCACTCGCAAAATTCACCTGAGACGGAGGCGGTTGCCGTGGCAACACCCGCTTTTGGCCTCCGCTCCGGTACAAAATAATGCAGGAGGGGGGGGGGAAGAGGGGGGGGATGCTATCCGTTTGACAACATGATGCACAAACATGCCAAGACCTCCTCAGCTCTTATGTTTCATGAGAGGAGATCTTTGGGGGGGCGGGCTGGATCCCCCAGACGCCCGGCAACCGGCAACCGGGTTGACACAACGCTTATTTTCCTGCGAGCTATGAGAGGAAAGCGGAACGGCTTATTGGACTTTGCCATGTGAGCCCCCCCCCTCCCCCCCCAGGCGCAGCACAAACACTCATAAGAAATGCAAACAATCACATCGATCACTTTAATTACCTTCGTTGTCCTTCAGGGTGAAGTTGGGATTAACCGGCAGGAGGCTCGGCAGCGCGAAGGAGAACCGCTGTCCGTTGGCAAAGTCGTCCTTATCCACCGCCGTGACCGTCTGGATCAGCTGTTGTTGGGAGGAAGGAGGAGGAAACACACTCCATCAGTCGCATGCATGTTTACAGGATGCATGCATCGTGGTTTGTTGAGTTTTCTTGTCATATTTTCTCCCGCTGCTTTAATGCTTCCCGGAAAAAGTTTTTTTTTAGAAGGTTTGTGTCGTGCCAGGGGGGAGAGCGGGTGCTCAACCTCACGGCCACTTGTGTCCACTTGCTTCCCAATAATGAGTCGAGCCCCGAGAGAAAAACAAGCTGATGCCTCGGTCACCGCGGGTTAAAGAAAAGAAAAAGAAGAAAGAAAAGTGTCTTTAATGTGAGATTCAGGATGTTGTTGAACTCGTGTTGAGGTCACCGGAGAAAGGCCGGTGGCTCGATGCCCACAGCTGACTTTACCGCTTTCTCGGGATTTCTCGGGATTCTGAATTGTTATTGGTCGACGTCAAGCGACGTTTCATTTCCAGCCCGGTGTGACCCACTTGGAGAACCACTGAACCCTGAACGCCTCGCAGCAGCCCGCTGCTCCCTGAACGCACCGGACGGATTAAAGGGTTCAAATTAAATAAAATAAATAAATTAAATATAAAATAAATTAAATAAATATACAAAAAAACCCTGGAATAGTTTATAACTGGACTTTCAACAGGAATAACTTTGTCTGTCGGCTGTAAGCGCATCAAAGTAGGAAATAACAACAATAAACAACTTGCATATATTAGTACATTACTTTTTAACTGTTTTGTGGAATAAACTGCTGTTTAGTGATAAAAACTAAATCATTTTAATAATAATTCAATGCATTTCTTCCGTGGACATGACATCACCGCTGTATTGCTGGCCTTCGTGGCCTTTTGTTCCCTTAAAGAACTCAACCACTCCAAAGGCCGAGTGGCCTCGCCCCTGAATTGATGACATTCCAGCTCCTGCTGGCGTTCCCGGTATACGCCCCCGCCTCCGGCTTCAACTGTGGGAGCTTGAGCTTCCTTATGAGGATGTTAAGGTTCGTCGAGCAGGCCGGAGGTCTCTTTCTTTCTTTCTTTCTTTCTTTCTTTCTTTCTTTCCGGTATCGACAAAGTAAAGTTGATTATGTTTCCCGCCGATGAGAAAAAGCAGCGAACAGCCACTTGATTACTCTTAAAAATCCGGATCGCGGGACTTCTGTGAGCTTTTAAATGTCTGCCGGAGGAAACAGACCCACATGATTGTTTCCTGAGTGGGTGCAAAGTGGTTTTTTTCCCATAATGCAAATGTGGTTTGGAGCATAATGACAGTCTAATGTGTCCCCGCGTCATTTGGATTTCTTAAGAAATATGTGAACCCGTCTGACAACTGCTGGTGGGTGTTAAAATACTGTGGCATAAATGTAATATTTGCATTATGTAATTATCAGCTGTGGAGTTGACAACATTCCTCCTCTCACAAACAGGAGAATGCATTTTTAAAGTGCTTTAACTGAAAAGACGGAAATAAGATGACAAGGTGAGGATGGTGAAAACAGGAAAGATATATAAAAACAATATTTGAGGCCAATGCAAAAAAAAATTAAATCACATACAATGCAGTCAAAATGCAATGAATAGCTATAATCAGTAAAAAGGCTTGAAATAAAAACTAGATTAATTAATTAATAAAATAGAAAAACCACTGAAACTACCTTGAAATGTGTGATTAATAAAACAATTCAATTGATTACATTTTTTAACTTGATTTTAAATAAAGTGAATCAAATAATGTGAGAACGAGCCATAAATTATCAAAGGCCTGGCGGAAAAGAATAGATTTTAAGTTAATCTTTAATAAACCATAATACCACAAACAATCTGCCCCTAAATCAGTTTTTTTCATAATTTACCTGCAAACACGTTCATCTCAATATTGACAGAACTTTGATTTTCATTTTTTTTGAAAAAAATGCCAAATTTGAATACAGTCAGACTGAATATTGTGAATCATATATAAATGTATATATAAATCAGTGATATAAGTTGACAGTTTCTTGTTCATGAGGACTAATAATCGTAATAATCCGTGTTTTTTTGGATAGTTTATGGTCCTGGGATTAATAATTAGGTCCAATATTTCACTCTTAACTGGGCCTGTAGGTGTTTTGATTGACACCTGCCAATCAATAAGAAATGCATGCATAAATGGCATGCAAATTGAAATGCACAAATATTGAAAAGCATTAATGAGCATCTCTTCTGGTGTCATTTGAATGCAGCGTGCAGCACATTAGGATTCTTCCCACTTAATCCCTGCACCGAGGAAGCCCCGCGGCTGAGATGCAACCGTAATTCAAATTTAATGCAAACACTAATTCAAAAAATTGTCTTCCACTCGCTGAAAAACTATTAAAAATGTATTTAGTTGTGCGGTCCCGCTCTTGACTCCATCCTCCTCTCGCCGAACTGCCCTTTCAGCCATTTCCACGCCGGCGGATTGCTCTGCATCTCAGAAAGCTTCTTAATTTGGAGGAATCAAAGACTACGGAGAGCGAGTCGGGATGAGCTTTCGATTTGGAGCTGTCATGCTTTGCTGCTGAGATACTCATTTTGAATGAGGGATGACACCCCCCCTCCTCCCCCCCTCCACCCCCCCTCGATGCCTTTGCACTTTCTTACTGCTCAGCTCTCCGTGAGCCACCGCCCCACCCCCGAAAAAAGAAACTGCTGAGGGAAACAATAGCTGAGCGCAGAATGCATGCAGTCAGTGCATCCGAGGTTAATGCACAGCGCTCAGAAAACCTTCTGGGAGGCTGCGGTGTGCAGAGAAGACGGGAGCGAACAGAGGGCGAGCAGAGAGAGGCGGGCCAAACAGCCCTTTTCTGGGTGAATCCGAGACCCTCACCTGTCCCGGCCTTGAGCTCTCGCACACGATGACCTCCTCGTCTGTGGCTATTTCTGGAGGGTTGTCGTTGACGTCCAGCACCTGGACCGTAACAGGGACGTGGCTGAGGAGGCTGGGGCTGTCTGTGGGAGGGAGAGGGGGGAGGGGGGGGAGATGAAAGTCATATGTAAGCCTTAATAACAAAGTAGAGCATCAGCGCTGTGATTTCAAACTGGGACACGACGTGCTCTCCTCGTTAGGAGATATTAAAGCGCTTCTGATCATCTTCATGCAGCATTATTTTGGCTCGTGAAGCATGCAAACCAAATGACCCGCCCTCTTTTATGTTAATATACAGCTAATGAATCCTGTTTTTTTTTAAATTCATTATTATTGCGCTGTGTGCCAGGCGATGATGATTGATTACATTATCAAATTTAAGAGTTTTTGGAGACTTTTCTTTGGAGCTTATTAAACACCTGCAGCGATCTCGAAGCAGCAGAAACGATGTGGGTGTGGCCAATCATATTGTGTGGCCATCAGCACTACATTTTGTGATTTTGCATCAAATGTATGAATATTAACGTATTTAAAAACGTGGCAATAGCACAGGAGCAGGCACGTGTTGCTGGGCAGTGCAGTTAAGGTTGACCTTTGCCCTTTCAGACTCTTTTTGTCTTCATCTTTCACTAGTTTTCTCCACAGATCCTGATGTACTACTGAAGGGCATTCCACCCCCTTAACTGTGGAGCAGCAGACTGGTTTCTCTGGTTAGCTCCCAGGCTCACGTGAGTGTGTTAGCCGGCATAATGCTGCATAACGGCACGCTCGCTCAGCAAAAATACATCCTTGAATCGAAAAAAAAAAAAAAAAGGTCCTGCAGGTGCTGCAGTCTCTCTTTTAAATTAATGTTTCCAGATTTGTTTGCTTTTTCTCGTGCATACAATACGTGGTGTCGTCAGCGTCTAAAGAAGCTCTGACATTGCACCAATGAGACGTCCCTGTGCTGCTTTGTAGGCCTTCGCTCACAGCCGTGTGGATGTGTAGCTCCGCCTCCGGCGGCGTCTCGGCATGTGACCAGATCCTTGGTGATGTCATGTCCATGGAAGAAATGCATTAAACTAATGCAGGATTTAGTTATTTAGTTATTCCTGTTTAAAGTCCAGTTATGAACTATTCCAGTTATTTTTGTTTGTATATTTTATTTTATTTATTTTATTTATTTTATTTATTTTATTTATTTTATTTATTTTATTTATTTTATTTATTTTATTTAATGTATTTAATGTATTTAATGTATTTAATTAATTAATTAAATAAATGTATTTCATGTATTGTATTTATTCTATTCATCCTTGGTGAGGAGATAAAGAACCATTAGCATGCAGCATCGTCTGTCTGCTGGTCGAAGAGAGATTCTCCTAATTGTGATAACAAATTACCCAAGTCACCTGATAACAACTCTTGAATTTAGCCGGGCCCGCCTTGATTAAATTCATTTTCAATGTAGTGTTACGGCTGTCACCGTTGCCTGGGGGTCTCCTCCTGTGGTGAAGACTGATCTACCTGGGGACAGAAGACCTGCCCCTTCCTGGTTCCTGTGGAGCCCTGATTGGTGCATCGTGCTGCAGCGCCACCAATGACCCGCCGCCACCTCGGCCTGAGTTCCGGGTCTTAAGGAGCGGCCATCAGAGTGACGAGGCCGCGCGTCGTTGCCAGTCGACGTGCGTGCCTCGGTGGGTGTTTACAGCAACTGGTCTGTCCTCCGGTGTGATATTGTGGTTAGACTGTGTACGAGGAGATACCTTCACCCCTCCTCCTTTGTTTTGTTAGTTTTTGTTCAACCTGTGTTGTCACCTTTTTCTTATGTCACTCACTAATAAACTGGACTTCCCACCTACCTCCACTCTCCGCCTACTTGTTTGCGGCCCCGCTCCCCTAGACAAGAAGGGGTCGTAACAGTAGGGAAAGGACATTGAAACAATCAGGACTAATTTGATTTCGTAGTTAATTATAAGGAAAAAAATACACTCTAATGTAATTTGTATACATTTTAATCAATATGCAAATGACCTCCTTCATCCTTGTTTTCCTCCAGACTTTAATTGTTACTTTCGCTATTAACTCATCTGTTAGTGAGCTGCGGTTAAATACCGAGTGTGACATTACTGTTCACAGAGCCATTAGAGCGGCGCGCAAGTTATTACTATTAATCAGAAATCTCATATTCACGATCGACCGCTGGCGTTAATGGTTAAGAACAAATACTTTTCTTTGTTGGGAAATGTATTTACTTTACCAATTTAAGAGGGATATGAGGAGGGACATTGCCACTGCAGGACCCACATACATAAATTATATTTAACAAAGTCATTATGAGTCTTCACAGTTTTTAAGTCAAGAAAATACAGAATATGAGCACGTCGATGTGCAAAACCTGCAAAATGATCCAGGAAAACCTCCTATCTGCACTTTGTGTATTTCTTTTGTTGTATTTTTTTGTATTTTGGGCATCCTTAACAAATAGTATTCTCCGAAAAGTGCATTTCCCAGATGGGAGTCTCTTCCCTGGGATCCTCAGATACGATTGAGCCGACTAGCTGGAGTCGGAGAAACGATCCAAAGGGAAAGTGATGACGCAAATGAGCAACATTTCCGATCTGAAAAATGCACTTTTTTGTGAATAAAAAAATAAATAATTGTTGTTTTCTTGCAGAATGCTGTTTTTTAAGGATACCCAATACATAATACAAAATAAAAAACACACACAAGGGTCTTTCCTCACTTTCCCAGGATCATTTAGCAGATAGGAGGTTTCACCCTCTGGCCATCGATGTGATGACATTCAGTCAAGACATAACTCGCCGTCTGAAAACGTCTTTCCATATTCCTTCTTTTCATATTCCATCTTTTCATATTCCTTCTTTTCATATTCCTTCTTCTCGCTCATCGTTCGGCCCGTGTGCAAAACTATAAGTTTGCAGCGTCGGTGTCACTATAATATACGTGTTGTGGACCGGACCTCCACAACGTGAAAGAAGGGGATTGCATGCGGGTCACGCCGGTCCGGTGGACCCGGTCCGGTGAGAGTCCTGCATTGGGAAGCGTGTCCGTTAACCGACACGCTTCCCGTCCGTGTGGATTTTCCTACCGATTCATAAAGTCATTCCCTTTTTATGGATCGCCCCCTTTTGTTGATATTGATTCCGACTCCAATTTTACACGCCGTGGTTTTGAACCCGGGCCGCTCTCCCCGGGGCGCCTTGTTATCTTGTGGGGGGGAAGGCGGGGAAGAAACACCCCCTCTGGGTAGAACTTTAGCACCTATCATTACTTTTGAATTTCTATTCTTTAAATCATGCTGTCGCGGCACAAAGCTCGTCCTGGATTTCAATGCAACTCTGATAACGATTTACAACGTTCCCATTAGCTCGGGGCCAAACAAGATGAGTGTGGAAAGCCAAAGCAATCTATTCTAACTGCCTCTCTCAGGCAACTGGATAATAGTATTTCATGTGTTTACTACAGTGCCCGAAGCTGTCAGACATACTGTATATATCCTGGCTTTTTAAATACGTGTATGTCCGAAGGTAAAGGGTCGTGTATATACATATCTATATATATATATATACTCCAAAATATATATATTGATGATTCAAAGATTAAGATCTGCTCAAAATTATGAAATTGTCTGTCTACAGTGACATTAAAATAGGGATTTCATAAAAGCAAAGAGGTAGAACTAGGACCTTTTTATTCTAAAGTCTTAAGACTTTCATAAACGATGAAAAGAAACCAAAAAGAAAACGAAATCGGAATCTGTTCCCATTTTGACCAATGGATTTCCAGGACTTTTCCAGGACTTTTCCAGGACTTTAAACCCAATTTCCAGGACTTTAAACCAAATTCCCATGACCCAACATTTAGTGAAATCTGGGTGTGTCCATGAAAAAGTGATAAAATGTAGTATTTAAACTAACAATGAGGATTCCAAAGCATACAGTATTCCTTAAAGGACACAAATGAATGAGAGACAATAGTTTGATTAAAAGAATAAACATGTATAGATATACTCAGCGTATGCCTGCTTATATTTTGAGTCTTTCTTTTAAAAGCATATTCATTATTTCAAACTCAGCGTAAATGAACCACATGAACATATGAATATAACACATTTACATGACTTTTACTAAACTTTGGGGATTTTATTTGGTTCAAGGACTTTTCCAGGCCTCGAAAATAACCATTTTTAAATCCCATGACTTTCCCAGGTTTTCCATGACCCCGTGACCCCTCCCCCCAACATGGTGCTCCAGGTGGGCGGGGTACCTACCAACCTCCGAGGCCATCACAGTGATGTTGTGCCACGACACGTCTTCCCTGTCCAGAGGCTGAGTCGTCCGTATGAGGCCGCTGCTCTCGTCGATCCTGAAGTACCTCACTCCTTCCTCCTTGCTGTCCAAGAAGTACCTGTTGAGGAAAGGAAAACTTCATCTCATGCATGGAAAAATTCATTTTTATTTCATACGATGTGTACCATTGATTCATAACGTAACTGGGATGCTGGTGCATGCACCTTCACAACTGCATTAAGTCCTCTTTGAAAGTTTCTTCAGGTCTTCTGACCCACAAGCCCAGATATGATATCAGTTATGTTTATTCCAGACATTGTAAAAGCTCCCTTTATAGCCACAGAAGACAATGTATTATTAATTATTGTCTTATTACAAGTAAACTGACCTTTGTACAAAAATAAACCTTGAAGACCAATAATACGTGGTTGTTCAGTCCTACAGAAGTCTTTAGAAATCACATATTTAAACAAAGCATAAACAAAACAACCTTTCATTAATGATAACAGATCCAGACGGTGATATTAATAAAGTGCCGACGCAGCAGTTCTTACGCCGCTTTGATTCCTCAAAGTCCTGCAGCGGCGCGCGGAGAGGATAATCCTGCTGCTTTTAAATGGACTTTAGGTCTCGAAAAGAACGTTCCCGAAAGAAAAATACATATTTATAAGTCAAGAGCAATTATCTTCAATATTTAATAATGACAAAAGGCAATGGTCCGTTGGCGGTGTTTGCACTGTTGTAATGGCTTTCTAGCAACGCTGGTACCCGAGCAGCCCGTGGCATACAAAGCAGGAGTGCTGCTCCCCTCACGGGTTCAGCAGGAAACCGGCATCGACTGGGTATTCCCTAATTTATCTCTTAATGACCTATTTACACCTTTAATCCGAAGCTCATTCATTCCCCTGAGGAATTTCGCTAAGTCGACAGTTTTCAATCGGCACGAGAGATGCGGCGGTTTATGGGTATTAATGCCAGGATTGCATTTATTTGAAATAATAAGACTATTTTATGTTTTTAGCTTGGATTGCTTACAAGTGTACCCGGCAGCCTCGGTGGAAATGCTGTCATGATTTATTAAAAGCTCAGAGTCGTAAGAGCGTGAAGGCTTTCCAGCGGTAGAGAGTTTAGGTGCTAAGCATTTGCTTTGTCATGATGAAGAACTCGTTATTTTTGGCTCGTAGGGGGGGAAAAAACACTTTAATTACTGCTTCTGGGGATTAAGCATACTCCCTTTAAGATTATTGGTGATTTATTTTGAAATTCCTGAAGAAAGTGTTATTATTTAATCATTATTTTCCAGTAATATTCTCTCTTTTTTTAAGTTATCAGGTTATCGGACAACGTGAACCGATGCTCGTGTACATCTTCCCCTCAGTGAATACCCCCGTACTCTGGCATCCTGGGAAATATAGGAAATACTTGTTTGTTTTCATCGTGGCCTTGGAGTGCATTGAACATCAAAAAGACTAAAAGCCTGCAGTAATGCTAACGCTTAACACGGCGCACAAAAACAAACTTGTTAGAGTCTCAACGAACTCTGGCTGGTCGATCCGACCTGCAGTCAGGAGGCAATATGATGGAAATATGACGAAATATACAAAACTACTGAGTGTTTCAGCCTCAATCTCTTTGTCAGCTTAGTATTAGCAAGTTAGCATGCTAGCATGCAAGCTAGCATGCTAGGTTAGCATGCTAGCTTGCATGCTAGGCTGAAACCTGAAAATAAAGCTGAGGAGAATGAACATTCGGTCATTAGCGTTCGATGAAGTGCTCGATGTGGAAGTGTGTGTTTTCACCTGTAGGGGGCGCTAGATGAAAATCTCCAGTTATTTATGGAATTACACAAACATCTGGCTGGGAGTCGTTGTTATTTGTGTCCAGGTGGACTTCCTCTTTAATGCCCTTCCACATGGGAGGTGGGTTTTATAGCGATTTATGTTTTTGAACCAGCAACGCAGCAAAAAAAAGAAGAATTTGCCCTTTTCAGAGCCAGAAGGACTTTTCTGAGCCTTCTCTCCTAATAAAGGCAATGACGGTCCACGTTGTGCTGAGCGGACACATTCACCACGTACAACCCCACGGAGGCCGAACCAGGAAGTAGACCAGAGCTTCTCTTTCTGTCCGTACCCTTCACAATAAAAGCCCCAGACACACAGTGCAGCTGTTTACCAGCAGAAAGGAGCAGCTCCAGCTACAACCTGCAGACGCTGCAACCGGATCCTATTTTTATCTTATTTTATTTATTTATTTACTTTTGTTTGTTTGCTTTATTTCCCCATTCTTCTCTTCTTAACACACACACAACACATTAAAACGCTTGTTCTTTGATCCTTGTATGTCATCTCATCAATGAAGTATATATATATATAAAAATGCTGTAACTGTTGCAAATCGCAGTGACGCTGAGGTATTTCACATTTCTGACATTTCACCATCATATTCAAACTTTCATCAGTTATACGACACTACAGCTGTTTCCACTGGAAAAGGAAAATGGCCGCTCGCTGAAGGCGGGGCCGACTTAAAAGCAGCCCGGCCGAGATGTTTTCACAGCTGCTCTGATGATAATGTCAACCGGAGCTAATGAGCCATCTCGGCTTTCTGTGGCTATTCGGATGTCAATCCCAGCCCGGCATCTGAAATGTCACTTCGACGACATGTTTATTCCACTGCACGCATGGGAAGACCGGGAATGATCAAAGAGGAGCCCCATCCTCCTCCAGCACCGGGAGCACAGGCCCAGTTGTTGAGCTTTCCTCGTGTCTTCTCCGGGTTTTAAGTGGCTGTCGTGGAAAAAAAATGGAAAGAATCGGGAGCGCCGTGCTGCAGGAGTGGTCGAGGAGAGACGGGAACTCTTTCATGTGCAGATTGCAACGATTCCCAAGAATATTTTCCCTGAAATTCAGCATTAATATCAAGGAACGGGGGGGTGGGGGGGAGGAGGTAGGGCGGCCATAAGTCACCGTGCTTAACGCCGCTAAGAACACCCCCGGGCTCTGCAGCCTATGGCGAAGCTCTTTCCTCCGTGATCCCATAACATATAATAGCAACAGTTAAATGTGTCCTAATGATATACCCTCCAAGCCCCTCATCTCATGAGATCCTCCGTGTTTACCGCTCCTCCATCACTCCGGCGGCGGCCGTAAAGGGAACTCAAATGAACACGAAGGCGGAGCAACGCCACGCGGCCGAGGTACCTGTGCAGAGCTAAAGAAAGCTAGGATTAGCCCCCCGCCTGAGGGGGGCATCAATCTTGTTCGACGGTCCACGAGCATGTGTTTAGAGCGCATGCTAATGTGTTCAATCAGAGGATCAGTGGTTAGCAGGTCTGTCTTTCAATCAGAGGATCAGTGGTTAGCAGGTCTGTCTTTCAATCAGAGGATTGGTGGTTAGCTGGTTAGCAGGTCTGTCTTTCAATCAGAGGATCGGTGGTTAGCAGGTCTGTCTTTCAATCAGAGGATCAGTGGTTAGCAGGTCTGTCTTTCAATCAGAGGATCGGTGGTTCGATCCCCGGCTCCACTAGTCCATGTCGTTGTGTCCTTGAGCAAGACACTTAACCCTCATTGCTCACCGTTGCTGTGTCTAGATAAAAGCATCAGCTAAATGAAATGTAAAAAATAATGTAATATAATATTTATCATTATGATCCATAGTTCAAAGCAGCTGAAACATCCTCAATATGCAGAATCATAATCATCCCATGGTGAGACACAGGCTGCTGCATATGCTGCCCATGCATTAGACAGCATTTGACATGCCGGTGGATGTGAGTTTTAGTTGGACAAACACTTCTTGGAGGCAGATATGATCTGATTAGTTAGACTTAAACCTTGAGGGGCCGAATCCCGAGCACCTCACTTCTTCTGCAGCAGCGATGCGTCTCACTGGTGAACCGAGTGCCAGGAAATAAACTCCGATCACAAGATTGAATACATGAATACGTAAGCGAGCGATTCCCCACAAAGCTACGGGCGCTTTGGCGAGTCACCGACGTTCCCGCTTGGCGAACGTACGCTTTACCAACTCATTTGAATAGATATGGGAACCAGCATTTTAATCTTTCTAGAAATCCACCTGCCAAAGACGGCTATGTTTCTAAAATAATTACATATTTTTGGCGAGTAATTAGTTGCCAAAGTGAGGGAGCGGCATTGGCTGCCGGTCTCCACTCCGACCCTTTCCTGTTGCAGAGGGCTTGTCTGATCAATTTCATCCAACGGTTATGAATATGTCTAAAGCTCCGTACCTGACGGGGCTGTTCCTGCTGTCGGGGTCTCGAGCCGTGACGACGCCCACCTCGGTGCCGACCGGCGAGTTCTCGTACACGTCCAAGATGTAATGGTCCACGGAGAAGACCGGGCCCTCGTCCACGTCCCCCACGGTGATTTTGAGGGTGGCGGTGTCTTTGAAGGAGCCCAGGTAGGAGAAGCGAGGGTCCACGTGGGTGTTGGTGCCCTCGATGTGGAGGGTGTAGGTCTTCTTCCTCTCGTAGTTCAGAGGCTGTCGGGGGGGAAGACATTAGTACACTGCAGCTGCCATGTTTGTTGATATGAAATCTAGTTTCAGAGCATGGTTCGTTTCCCCGCGTATGGAAAGTTTGAATCCTGGGAAGTTTTCATTGTGAACTAAATGATTTGATTTAAACTCAACCACCAAATTGCATATACTTCGGATGCCTTTTCTTCCTGAGAAGCCCTAATACTCTTAATATTGTTTGGACCTTTTGGATCAGCTGGCGTCCTCCTTCTCTTTTTTGGAGCATATCTATCTTTTTAAGGTGCATTACTTCCATCAACTGTTGTGTATGCACGAGTGTCCTCATATGCTGGTTAATTATTTGATATAAAGGACCACATGTGGTCAAACCTCTCCAGAATAAACCTCTTAAAGGGGGAATATCACTGTTTTTTCTTGTGCACATTCGGTTGTGTCCTAAGTGCACACCAACGCACAAACTGAAATAAGATAACCTTTGCAAAGGTGCACCATATTACTCTCACCAGCCGGGCAGATCAGGCTGGTTTCAAGAGGCGGGTCTTAAAGAGACAGAGGGTGAATACAGGCAAACTATAAGAGCATAAGTGTGTTTTATAACATGAACATGAGTGTGAAGTGTCTCTTTCTAAGTCAGTGAGGCTAATTCCTCGTATTTTCCGCTGGTTCCTACCTTTTTGAGGCTGATGATGCCCTCTCTCGTGTCCCTTTCCGTGGATATGGAGAACATGTTGGCCCCCTCCGAGTTAATGATGCTGTACTTGATGTCTGCATTGATGCCACGGTCCTCGTCGTTGGCTTTGATCTTCCCCACCGGTTTGCCCACTTGAGCGGACTCAGGGACGTACAGCTGGTAGTTTTCTGTGGACAAACAACAACAACAACAACAATTTAAAGCAGCTGATCGGCCCCCGAGTCGTCGTCTGAATGTTCCTCTGTCGGCGGTTTGAATCCGTCCCCGTTGGCTCCGGAGGGAACGTCAATCAAAACGGTCCGCTGGGCCTCGAGATGCTAAACGGAGGCTCGAGCTGCAAAACGCTGAGACGTCGTTGATGGTTTCCACTGCAGCACCAAATTAAAATCTCCAAGCCCCCATCAGGGAATTGTGCTCGATGGTGCACTTTCAAAAGACCACATATCTCAACTTTATCATTACTTATTTATTGTTATTAAAATGGAGGAAATCCAGACTGCACAACAGAGGGGCTTTTTTGATGAATGCTAGCTCTAATTTAGCTCATTATGGAAACATTTAACTGCGATATTAGACCGCTGAGTCTCAAAATAATGAAGCGTAATACATCACAGTGAGAGATGCTAAAGAGGTCCGTGAGGGGAAGCTTCAATAATCCATGATCTGCTCTCTAAACCCTCCCGGATTGATATACGGTTAATCGTTGCACGCATGAACAAATTATAATTAAAGGAATTTCGTCCCTGCAAATACTGAACTTGTTGATGTTTCTTCTTTTCATCTCAAGCAGTAAAAACAGCAATAAGCTGGTCGTCTCTCTGTGTGCGGATGCATCGCGTGAATGGTTTTACAGATGTCTGCTAGTCCAGCTTCACAGGGGAAATACAACACAGCCCTCTTTTAGGAAAACACTATTCATGTTCTACCTCAGGCCTCTGTAAAGGGGGGCGGGGGCTCTACTCTTTATAAGCTGTGTATATATGGCTTGGTAGTCACACATTAACATTGGTTAGGCATTTTGCTTATGGAGCCAAATCCATGACAAATGTTTGTGTTCATTTGAAAAAAAAAAAAATCTGGAACTTTGAGAAATTCAACAATGTATTCGAAATAAAAAGAATGTATGAAAAGATTTTTTGGGGTTAAATATATATATATATTTTTTTTTAAATGTGTTTTTGTAGTTTTCAGGAGCAGATTTTATATTTTCAACTTTCACTCTTATTTATTTTTTACATTAATTCTCGCGGTACCCACGCTTCCTGAAGGCAACGTGGTTGAGACCGGTCCTCAGCCTACTCTGTTATGCTGTCACTCATGAGGCCACGCCCCTGTAGTTGAAACCACGCCCCCCCCATGCCAGATCCGGGCCTAAAGTCTGAACCTGAAAAAAAAACGGATCTGAAAGTGAAAAAAAGATTTGAACCTGAAAAAATAAAATTTGAAACTGTAAAAAAAAAAAAAGTGTGAAACTTGAAAATATAAAATCTGTTATTGGAAAAAATTACTTTTATAAAAAAAAAACTGAATCCAAATTATATTTAACCCAATTTTTTTTTTCATAGACTCATTTTTATTTTGAATATATTGTTGAATCTTTCAAAGTTTAGCAACAAAACTTGATTTTTCAGGTTCAAATCTTTTTTCAAATGAACAAAACATTTGCATGGAATCGGCTCCATAAATTGTCCGTCTTCAGGTAACGATGCATACGCACTTTGAGGAAACATGGGCGGGTTGTCGTTGACGTCCGTCAGAGTGATGTTGATGGTGGTGGAGCCGGAGAGGCCTCCGACCTGGCCCGCCATGTCTTTGGCTTGGATGACGACGGTGTAGTGTTCTCTGGCTTCCCGGTCCATGTCCGATAAGGCCGTCCGGATGATTCCTGGACGGGAAACAAACAGGTATGGATGAGCTCGGTGATTTAATCATCAGATCGCAGGCAACGCCAACCGATAAAGTAAGAATATACACCACAGAATACAGAATATACATGTTACAGGGTTCATACACATTCTGACCAATGGATTTCAGGACTTTTCCAGGACTTTAAACCACATTTCCATGACCAAACATTTAGTGAAATCTGAGTATAAACCGTATAAAATGTAGCACATTAATTATTAAAAAATTCAGCGTAAATGAACCACATGAACATATGAATATAACACATTTACATGACTTTTACAAAACCTTTGGGATATATGTTTTTCAAGGATTTTTCCAGGCCTGGAAATACCAAATTCCATGACTTTTCCAGGTTTTGCAGGACTTTAAACCAAATTTCCATCACCAAACATTTAGTGAACTCAGCGTACATGAACCACATGAACATATGAATATAACACATTTTCATGACTTTTGGGATTTTATATTTTTTTAAGGACTTTTCCAGGCCTGGAAATACCAAATTCCATGACTTTTCCAGGTTTTCCATGATCATATGAACCCTGGCTGTATCTAGTTGGGTATTTTGGGAGTGAAAACCTCAAGACACTGGCAAAGCAAAAGGAAAAAAGAGCTCATTGTTGATAGAGACTATGAAGACATTGTGAATCCTCCCTCCGCAGCGTACCGACGCTTTCCCTTAAAGACCGACGCCACGAAACAGCGGTCCTCTCTTCATCTTTGATTCCTCCATCGTCAAGGTTAATCTTTCCTCACTTTTCATTACTTTGGAAAATGACTACACAACCTTGGATCGGGGCAGAATGCGACTTTTCCGAGGATGCTCCCTCGATCACATTTATTACAACAATAACAGCAGCAAACACAACCATGAACTTTCACAGCGCTAACTCAGTGATATACGACTGCACCTCTACGCAGGTAGACTGCAACAACAGCAATCAGCCAAAAAAAACAGTCTGAGCATTTCCTTTGGTGGAGGTGATTTATGGAATATAATAGCAGCATGTATTGCACACATTATTTGTCTGTGTGGAGTCTGAACATGTCTGTCTTTGTTAGCTTTTGTGTGTGTGTGTCTATATTTGTGCTGGAGGGTTAATTCCCCGTCTTAGCTCCTGAAACCACATCACCACATGGGGCCTGATTTAATATGTTCTACCGGTAACGTCAGTGCTCGGAGACGAGGCCCTCTGGCGCCCATTGAACTCGTGAACCCTTCGATATTACACGGCGGCTGACCGGGAGCAGCTGATCACGGCTGTGGCCTCGAGTCGGGAGTGGAAGGGAAGGCCACGTTGGGTAAGATGGCTTTTGGAGGCTGAAGCCGACTGTGGTTCAGTGGTTAGCAGGTCTGTGAAGGACCATGAACGGTCTAGAAGGTCTGTGAAGGACTATGAACGGTCTAGAAGGTCTGTGAAGGACTATGAACGGTCTAGAAGGTCTGTGAAGGACTATGAACGGTCTAGAAGGTGTGTGAAGGACTATGAACGGTCTAGAAGGTCTGTGAAGGACCATGAACGTTCTTGAAGGTCTGTGAAGGACCATGAACGGTGTAAAGTGTGGACGACTGTGGTTCAGTGGTTAGCAGGTCTGTCTTTCAATCGGAGGATCGGTGGTTCGATCCCCGGCTCCACTAGTCCATGTCGAACCACCAATCATCTGATTGAAAGACAGACCTGCTAACCACTGAACCAGTTACCCCCATGGTATGTATTTCAATTAATCAAATGCATGTTTCCAACTGTTGCCATCACGACAAGCAGACCCGCATTGGGCTGGGTCACCAGTCTGTGGATCAGTGGTTAGCAGGTCTGTCTTTCAATCAGAGGATCGGTGGTTCGATCCCCGGCTCCACTAGTCCATGTCGATGTGTCCTTGAGCAAGACACCTAACCCTAATTGCTCACCGTTGCTGTGTCTACTGTATAGCATGTGCAAGACGTGGACGCAGTCACAGCGATGTCCCCCAGTGGCTTGTGGGCCGTGAGATCAGCATTCTGGCCACCGCCATCTTGGTTTCTTTTTGTCCGTCCCCATGTTGGTTTACGGGAACCAGAAGTGACCCACGAGGGTGGAGATAATAACAACCAAAGGCTGAAAAATACATGTTTGGGTGACCAAAATGTTAGAATTGTGTGTGTTTTCTTTAAGAGATGACCCCGAATGCAAGTTTAAGGCACTTCAGCATCGGTTTGTTATCTTCTGCTCTCTTCTTCTACTCAAGGAATAAAGATGCATGTATGTAACTGACCGCAACCGGCCGTTAACAAACATGGCCGCGGGTTCATTTACTCGTGACCTCACCATTACTTGTGTTACAAAAGACGCTCTCAAGCGGCTCCGTGGACGATGAAAGGCTGAATATACTGTGGGTGACACTGAGAGCACCCAGGGGAACACTCTGAGGATATGGGTACCATGTCAGCCTCCTCTTCATTGTATAAGGAGCAGCACCAGACTTTACATCTGATGACATCCACAGTTTGAGATCTACTCCTTTGGTTTCTGGCTCTGAGAGGCAGTAGCTCATGGTGAGTCTTACATCTTACATCTTAATTTAAGTGGCGTTCCACTTTAAGATAACTAATCCTCTCACATGCGTTTTCCTTACATTTGGTTTAGTATAGACGAGTGAAGTAGATTGTATCTGACAACTCCATTTAAAGTAAGTTTAAGTAGTTAATTTAACATTTATTTATGTAAAAACTGTATTGGGAGAAAAAGAAGCAGAGTATATCTATATATTTCTTTTAATTCACTTGAAATGCATCATTAACCAACTGAGATGGCTGAATCAGTAACGCATCGTTCATACCAAAGAGCTTAAACAGCCAAGAGCTTAAATAAAAAAAATTATAAATATATATCCATCCATCCATTATCTGAACCGCTTATCCTCTTTAGGGTCGCGGGGCGCTGGAGCCGATCCCAGCTGTCATTGGGCGAAGGCAGGGTACACCCTGGATAAGTCGCCAGTCTATCCAGGGCTCACATAAATATATATATATATATATATTTCACAAAAATATATATAATATATAATATATATAATATATAATAATTTAAAATATAAATATATATATATATATTTATTTTTTATATAAATACTAATAATTTAAAATATAATAAATATATTTATTTATTTTTATCCTGTGAAATATATATATATATATATATATATATATATATTTCGGCGTGCATGAATGCGGTTGCATGATTTCCTAGTTTTACAAAAGAGTCAGCTATAGCTGCGTTACACAAAAGGTCCATTTCCTCTTTCTTTCCTCACGACTCTACACAGAGCTAATCCACTGGCCTAAGGCAGAATAATCATTAAAAGTGGGTCAAGGAGCACGGCAGCCAACAGTATTAAAATCCAGAGGATCTAAGGTTACGTATCCTATCACGCTGAGTGAGCCTGAACTCATCACCAGCAAACCAACAAAAAGAGGGAAGTATGTGAATTATTATTATAGCTTCAGACCAGAAAAAAACATGTGTAAAGTCTGACTATCATAGGTAATATAGATGAAAAGAGTTAGTGTTCTGCTGAAACCTGCATTCGAGTTAACCCAAACAGATTATTGCGTAATCTACGCATGGAGTCCTCATGAAGGAGCCCTGAACTCTACCCTACTGATTCCTCCTCATATCCCTCTAGTGGCCGTTTGGAGACTTTTATTGTGCATCAGTGTCCTCAGATTCCTCTTGGAGGCGAGTAGTTGGATGTTTGGGAGATGAAGCCAAACAAGATTAATCCTCCTTCTGTGTGAGTTACCTTCAGACTCTGATGGCGTCTGCTGGCCGCTTGAACAAAAGAACAGCGCTAAGTGGGGCAGCCGCTAATGTGTTGCAGCGCTTTATTCCTGCAGGTATCAAAGCAAATGCATTTACTTTGACTGCTAGATGGAGTCTGCTCTGACTCCGTCGCGAAGAAATATATAAAAAATAGTCCATTGCATTTATATCATTCCCTCTGCACTTTTCATTTATTCATTTGATTGTTCAATATTATAATTAGTTCCTCCTCGCTAAGCAATGGCGGTGGTTATATATTGTAACTCTGGTTCTGGCTGAGTGATCGGCCTAATTAAAGGGGAGCAGATTGGACCTGCGAGTAGACGGCGAATAATACTGAGGAACACTGACTGAGGGGGCGGAGCTTGTTAACCCTGTTGGCGACGCCAGAAGCACGAGTTAAAAAAACCTCCTGAAACTTGTTGTTTTCTTGCAGAATGCATACCCAATACATAAAAATACAAATACACAAAGTGCAGATAGGTTTTTCCCTACTTTTCCTGGATCATTTTGCAGATAGGAGGTTTGTAGGAGTTGTACGTTTTCCTCGATGGCCAATTAATAATAAAATTAAAAAAAATCCCTTATTAGTCCCACAGTGGGGACATTTATTCTTCTCCTTAGTAATTAAGGAGCGGTGGGCAGCCATGAGGCACCCGGGGGTTCGGTCTCCGGCTCAAGGACACTTCCACATGCAGACTGAGGGGCGGCCGGGGATCGAACCGGCAACCTTGAGGTTTCAGAACAACCGCTCTGCCCATGAGCTGCAGCTGGCCTTGACTATTGTGAGTCTCTGCGAAAGGATTCTGAAATATATAAATGACTAATAACGGACTTAATTCAAGAGGTTTAACGTGTGCACTTGAAGTAATAAAGATTGGGGACGTCCATTTTTAATATCTGTATTATGTGCACTTGTGATATTTCAGCTCAGAGTTTCCTGCGTGCACGGTGTTGCACCGCAGACCGTCAGGGGAGTGCCGCCCGCCGCCCGCCGCCCGCCGCGCTCACCGCACCACCGCCGCCTCAAGGTCGACAGCAGCTCCAAGGGCAGAAATAAAAGATTTATTAATGCAACGCGCACAAAAAGATGCACAGACTACAGGAATACACTGAGAAATTCCCTCGGCGCGGCAACAAGGCCAAAGAAATCACACAGCGGGTTTGTTATTTTATACTTTGTTATTTTGTAAAAAAACAAAGTTTTATTGCAATGCACAGCTATTGTTAGGCTTTTATTTTGAAGGTCTTGAAGTGTGCACTCTGCAGCTGCTTCGTGTAGGAAGATATTTAATGACTCTGATGGCGATCGAGGGAAAACAAAAGTTTTTTATCAGACCTCCACGCTGTGCCGAGACAGGAACGATGATTTTAAAAAGTTTGCTTCGTCGTTGCCATGTGTCAGAAAGCACTTCCACTTCCTCTCCTTGTTTTTCTGTTTTCGTTCCTGAATGTCAGGGCTCAGCGTGGACCCACTTCTCTTGGTGCTTCATAAACTAATCAAAGTGCTCGCAGCCTCTTCCCTGTAATGACGGGAGCTCTGCAAACTCCATTCCCGGCCCCGTGTTATTAACTGGAGTCTTAGCATTACTTAACCTGGGGTCCTTGAGACACAGCAGACCTTGGCGAGTGGCCACACTTCCCATTAAACAACAGCAAGACAGATGATCTGACCTTTCAAAGTCTCTTATTACGCCTTTACTCGCGGAGGCGCAGCGCTCCCAGGCAATATTTCACCGCTCCGGATTTAGGAACGATGAGCAAACACTAAAAGTATGAGGTCTTTATTTTGGGGGGGGGGGGGCTTTGGGAATTCCACTGGTTTCCCTGCACCAGTCGGGGTGATCTGCCGCCAGTTATTTGTCCTCAAGCAAACAAATGAGAAGCCCTGCATTTTCAGACTGTTACCAAAAAAAAAATAGAAAAAGCAAACACTCCACAGGAGGAGAGGTTTGCCGACGCCTCTCCCTCTGAACGAACATCCTTTGTAACGCTCCACAAAATGCCACGGGGGTTTTCTCCGGCATCTGACAGGTATGCCGGGGCTCCGACTCGAGGATCACACCCTTGAACTCCCTCTCCCCGAAGCGCGACGACATCCCGATAGTCTCCGCAAAAAAATCTCCACGGAGCCCGCGAGTTAATTTAGAAAATAATTGGGAAGCAGCTGACTCCCTTGAACCTGGAAGCATTTGCCACGGCGAGGTGGCCCTTCCCTCAACCTCCCCAGTCTATTAGAGTGGATACCATCGCGCGATCCACCTCTTTGTCTGGCTGCAAACTTCTAAAGGAGGACAATCTCCTGGGTGAACAAAAAGGATTATAGGAGCTTACTAAAGCACTCTTCAATCTCCAGCTTCAGGAATCTTTCCTGGCTCATCCAATGCGATGTTATCCCGGCGTGCCTGCACTCTTTGCAGCCTTTCTGGAGACGTGGTAGATAACAGCAACGGCGGCGGCGGCTATAAATCACATAAATCATAACAGCAAAAGCTTTTTTTTATTTTTTTACTTGTGTATCAGGAGTGCATATCTGATTGAGAATAATTGGTTGGTCTGCTCGAGAGTCGGCGCTGATTGCTAAAGTGGCAGCTTTTTCCTTGATTTATACCAGAGGTAAGACTTAATCCATGAACCACGGGAAAAAAAGAAATGTCTTGATCTGTGTCAGCTCCTTCAATAAACCCGATGCTCCCAAATCCCAGATCAGCAGAGAAATTAGCCTACTTAAGATGCAGAAGGGACTTTGCCTGCTGTGTGAGCGAGGTGGGGTCGGCGAGAGCGTTCGCCTGTGAGACTCGAGAGAGGGGGGAAAAAAACCCTGATGCCTCTGCGGGGCAAGTGACAGATGCACGGCGCCGATGGGAAAGACAGGAGTTACGACCCGACAATAAAAAGGATGAATGCAGCCGCCGTCTATAAGTTGTGCTTTTGCTGAGATATGGAAAGTGCTTATTAAAACTGCCGGCTTGCAGTTTTAAAGATTTGCAAAAAAAAACACGTGATAAAGTGCATTGCTGCAGATGCTCATAACTATGGAGGCCCATTTCCTCCAGTGAAATAACAAACTTATGAGATAGGAAGTCATAATTATGAGAGAGAAAGTCATAATTATGAGATAGAAAGTCATAATTATGAGATAGAAAGTCGGAATTATGAGATAGAAAGTCATAACTATGAGATAGAAAGTCATAATTATGAGATAGAAAGTCATAATTATGAGATAGAAAGTCATAATTATGAGAAAGAAAGTTTTGAAGTAATTTTAGTAAGTGTGCATGCGCTTCAGTAGATACATTTTCCTGTTATCTGGCGAATTATCTCACAATTTCGACTTTCTATCTCACAATTATGACTTGTTAATGTCGTATTTCTTTTCGTTTACTGGCACTAATGGGCTTCCATACTTATACATTACACATTAGCATGTCACTTAGCTAAACTAGTCTAAATTACATTTTAAATAACTGTGAACCTCACAGCTCCACACGATGTGTAGTGACACCATGCATCAGCCCTCATATCGCCATCAAGCATCCGTGTGTGTGTGTGTGTGTGTGTGTGTGTGATGAATCCGAATGTCAGTCCCAGACACTTGCAGACTAACTCTGCCCTTCTTCCCACAACTTGGGAGACATTATCATGAGAAACAACCAGGAAAGTCAAACCCCCCCCCCCCCCCCCCCCCCCCCAGGCCTCTCATCACTATCGGTCCCATCAGTTACATTTCTGTATTTACAAAGTCCGTGTCACGCTCATTTATTTCTCCAGCCAAGTAAATCTAATCCGAAATCCCCATCTCTCCTTGTTTGCTTGCTGCATGACACCACCTCAGATGCATCAATTACACATTTATATCCATGATTGAATCTCATTTCCAGCGGAGCCGGGATGCCTTAACGCCGTTCCCAGAGTTAATTAGTCAGTTAGGAAGTGAGCGCGCTTATTTTTTGCACTGAGCTATTAGCACGTCCGCCTTCGTTATCTGACTTTAAAACGGGAACGTTCAATAGGATCCGACTTTGCTCGGGTTAAATATTGGTGGAGCTGTTTGGCATCATTCAGCTGTCACCATGTGGAAGCTGTCAAATGATCAATCTGATGCAAATGGAAGAGGCTATATATATATATATATATATATATATATATATATATACATACATATATATATGTTTCATAATATGAAACTAGGCTGTAATTAATGTGTGAAACTCTGCATTGTAATCATTGAAAATTAGTTTTCTTTTCAAGCAGCAACAAGGACGTGAAATGTCCCGATGATGTCATCTGGCAGCTCTCGTCTCGATGAACGTGGTTTATCATATTTAATGTCTTCACCGTCTCACGAGGGATCTCAGACCAAATGATAAGTCTCCTGCACGAGTGGGCGCGATTTCTCAATAACGCTTTAATGTGCTTATTGTGTGACTTTACTCCTGAATAAACTGCATGCGTTATCTTTTTCTACGGGAACCCTAATTCAGCCAAAAAGTGGCGATGAAACCAAGTTTGCAGGCGTAAAATCATAACCGGCATACGTTTATTGTTTATTGATTAGGGACTTTCATGTCCGGTATTTAAATTCTAACAGATACGGCGAATAATTCATTGGATCTTTGCTTTCAGGAGGCGAGGCAGCGTGTCGTATAAGTCCTAATCTGAGGTCGGACTGCGTGTCGATTTTACCATTTAATACCGTTTTGGAACAGTTACTGTTGGTTTGAGGTGCTGGTGGGAGTGAGACGATGTTATCGACGCCCGCTGAGCAGGTAGAAGTGTTCAGTGTGTTGCTGGCTGAGGATTTGGGTCGAGTCTGAGGCGATGCTCCGGGGATCCCTTCATCCCCCTCTGTCCTCAAACGCTCTCTCCTTCTACCTCGTGGGCGTCGTACAAACCTGGCACAGGTCACCAGACCAAGGTCAAATAGGAAAGAGGTGGATGTGTCCATGTGTGTGTGCGTTTGCATGCATGATCATACTAATAATACATGAATTCCCTAAGATGGCGAAGGTGGAAACCAGGTACGTGTGGATATATACGGAGGCTGCACTGTGCAGCTCGGGCTCCAACATGGCGGCATGCCAACACCGCTGCTTCGAGACTCCAGGCCGAGCCAACCACGCATCACATGCGAGTGCGGCTTCCTCCACGTGCACGCTTTCCCACTGACCGCTGGAGTTCCTTGTCCTAATTTGAAGGGGGGGAGGTGGATTGCCGGGGGGCATAAAACAACCGCCGACTTGTATAAATGAATACATGCGCAAGGAGAGAGTGCAGCTGGCCGGGCCTTCGATCGCCCTCCTCCTCCTCCTCCTCCTCCTCCTCCTCCTCCTCCTCCTCCTCCTCCTCACGCCCAGTGCTGAATTACAATGCACACAAGATGCCGAGTCAGCTCGAGTGAAAACAAGCCGTCTGACGTGTCCAACAAGCGCAGTGCACGCGGGAAATGGGGGGAAAATTACGACGGGATAATCATTTACACTGTCAAAATGATGTAAACTAGATTTCAGCTGCATCAAAGCCCGGGGTTTTCCTTCAGAAGTTGGCATCGCGTCTGCCTCGCCACACCGCTGTGAAATTACTCCATCAATCCCCACCGCCGCTCTCCCTCGAGGTGAAGTCAAAAATATTCGGCAATTCATTTGTGTTGCTCATTCAGCAAAAGAATTTGTGTTTTACATGGGCGGTGTAGTCTCAAAGGGGCCGGCAGTTGTTCCAGACAGCAATGAATCAATTCATACAAGTGGATCGTTGTTCAGTTTAACCAGCAGCAGTGGCTGCAGCAGCAGCAGCAGCGGCAGCAACAGCAGCGCCGGCGGCAGGGGCAGCAGCGGTGGCGGCAGCAGCGGTGGCGGCAGCAGCAGTGGCGGCTGCGGCAGCAGTGGTGGCAGCAGTGGTGGCAGCGGCGGCGGCGGCTGCAGCAGCAGCAGTGGTGGCAGCAGCGGTGGTGGCAGCAGCGGTGGTGGCAGCAGCGGTGGTGGCAGCAGCGGTGGTGGCAGCAGCGGTGGTGGCAGCAGCGGTGGTGGCAGCAGCGGCGGCGGCTGCAGCAACAGCGGCTGCAGCAGCAGCGGTGGTGGCAGCAGCGGTGGTGGCAGCAGCGGTGGTGGCAGCAGCGGCGGCGGCTGCAGCTGCAGCAGCAGCAACAGCGGCTGCAGCAGCGGCTGCAGCAGCGGCGGCAGCAGCAGCAGTGGCAGCAGTGGTGGCAGCAGTGGTGGCAGCAGCAGCAGCAGTGGTGGCAGCAGCGGCGGCAGCAGCAGCAGTGGCAGCAGCAGCAGCAGTGGTGGCAGCAGCAGTGGTGGCAGCAGCAGTGGTGGCAGCAGCGGTGGCGGCTGCAGCAGCAGCAGTGGTGGCAGCAGCGGCGGCGGCTGCAGCAGCAGTGGTGGTGGCAGCAGCAGTGGTGGCAGCAGCAGTGGTGGCTGCAGCGGCGGCGGCGGCTGCAGCAGCAGCAGTGGCAGCAAAGAGACTTCACACACCAATGTGCACGCACACACTCGTTTGTGAGACAAAGAGAGATCCACACGCACGACAACACATTGTTCACATCATATAAAAGTTCCATGGCTCGCACTTTAGAAGCTTTATAAACATTTAATAGATTCCAGCAGAGGCCTTTCAGACAAAGGAAGGAATTTTAAAACACTGAGCGCTGCTACTGTCATGGCCTCTCTCTCCCTCTTTCTTTCTCTCTCTCTCCCTCTCTCTCATCACAAAAGGTTGCAAACAACTTCTTGTTTCTGAAGGCATCTCTGCGAATATGTTGCTTGACCCCCGAGGAGTCAGTCGCGTGGCCCACAAAGAGCACTTTGCGTGTCCAACAATACAGCAGGCGCGTACGAGTGGTCCATAAATCCACTTTTTATGGTGTCAGACGCGCTGCAGTAACAGAACAGGATGTTCACAGAAAGAAAGATACATATTTCACAGGATGACACACAACAGAGGATTAGAACAAAGTCATGACGTCTGTTTCTTGTTGTAGTTACAGAGCTTGAAAGAGCATGTGTACTTACTTTGTCTAAGCCCCTCCCCCCCCTAAGCATGCAGTAATACCACACCTGTTTTGGGGTCGACGGAGAAATATGGCTGTCCTTGTAGAATACTGTAGACTATTCTGGCACTGTTTCCGTAGGTGGGATCGTCTGCATCCGATGCTGTGACTTGCACCACAGAAGTGCCTGGAAAAAAAGACACGCAGCAAGATTATTTCCTGGTATTTGCTGGTCTCTCGTTCAGGTTTACAAACGCTAACAGAAATCACTACGCAACCGTTTCCGGTCGCTTTTTAGAAGCGATGGCAACCTGATTGGTCTTTCTCTGAATGACTCTTAAAAAGGAAGTGTTTCTCAATGCAACTCCTCCAGCCCGAAGGAAAAAGATGGTTCATGAGCACACAGGACCAGAAGAGAGATACTTAAACACACATGTTGATTTATTGGCATAATACTAACCCAATATTGTAATGTAGAAAACCTCTAAACCAGGGGTGTCCAAACTACGGCCTGCGGGCCAACTGCGGCCCGCGGGTCAGTTTTTATTGGCCCGCAGCAAATTCTAGAGTCTAGACCAAGGGTGGGCAAACTACGGCCCGCGGGCCGGATCCGGCCCGTTGGGCGTTTTTCCGAAGCACGATGACGGCAAAAGACCAGCATCGATGTTTCTTAACTCAAGTCGGGAACGGAGAAGCGTTACAGCGGTCTTTACGTGCCGTGCTTTCTGCAGCGCATCAGGCTGCGAGTCCAGCTGCTGCTGTCTGCTCACCTCCACCCCTCCCCCACAGGCCAGCGCGCCACGGAGACATGGTCCGTTTTATACGGCATAACGAACGCACATCAGACCCACGGGACTCATGTGACATATAGGGTTCTGCTGCCAGCCTCCTGCCAGCTTCCTGCATGGAGCCCCTCTGCAACAGGTCTCTTGTGTCCAGAGAGCAAAAACAAATTAGAAAAATGTAGTTTATCACGCAGGACAGTGACTCGGCGTGTATAACTAATTGACGAAGACTTAGCCAGCAAGTTAAACAAAAAAGCTGATCATTTAAGTTATATTCGTTAGTAAGTAATGTAAGTTCTCTTTACTTTTTAGTTATTGGCTTTTATTTATAATGTATATTGGTTCACACAAACACTCTCTATCCATCTGATACTGGCCCGGCCCGTCTGTCTAATTTTAAAAGTCAATGTGGCCCCTGAGCCAAAACGTTTGCCCACCCCTGCTCTAAACTAATTAAGTGAATGTAAAAGTTGAAGTCGTCTGGTTGGCTACACAGCCAACAGCTATTATGCAAACACAAAAATGAACTGTATGTTATGGAAGCCCATTTCAGCAGTAAGAGAAAACACATGAGATAAAAGGTGATAATTATGAGAAAGAAAGTCGAAATTATGAGATAAAAGGATATAATTAAGAAATAAGGTCAAAAATATGAGATAGAAAGTAAAGAATAGTAAATACAGTCACCGTAGACATGGCAATTAGGGTTTAGAACATATCGACCTGGACTAGAGGAGCCGGGGATCTAACCACCGATCCTCTGATTGAAATACGGACCAGCTAACCACTGAGCCACAGCCGCCCCATGAGATAGAAAGTCGGAATTATGAGACAGTAAGTACGCCTCATATATATACACCTCACATATGTGTGTGTGTATATATATATATATATATATATATATATATATATATATATATATACACATTCATTACATGAGCGTGAGTCATGTCACATGAAAGCTGGATTGCTAAATTGCATTTTTCAGCGGTTAAACCTTGGGGAATAGGAGTACAAGCTCTTTACTTAGTACTCAAACATCTGTCATTGTATACGATGACAAAAACAAAGACAAATGATATATAAACTTCAAGGGATGAGTCATTATTAAGACCGTTGTATTAAAAAGAAAATCCTGCATGAAAGCCATTGTGGTTCAATTTAACAGTTGAAGTGTTGCTCAAACAGCATTACAGGCTTCATTAACCCATCATAATTGCACGATGAGTGCATTGCAATTGCACTACAAGCTTATATGATGCATGAGTATATGTATGAGTCATAGCATCACACGGCGTGTGCAGCTTCTGGACACTTGCATTGGTATTCTCCTCTGGGAATAAAACTGAATTAAAGTCTCAACAGATATGAGCTTTTTCTCTTTCCAGGAAACCTGAGGGAGTGAAATGCCAGCCATAATGAACCATGTTCTCCACAGCAATGCTCGGGCACTCGAAATGTCTGTCAAAAAAAACAAAATTGCACTGGGAATATTTGGACTCAATCAAATGTGGGATTGCTTTGGAAGCCGAGTGTGTTCCACATCACGTGGCTGAGAAAGCGTATTAGTCAGTACACAAGTTACCTGATGAGCCTTGAATGGCTCTGTGTTAATGGCTGGAGTCAATAAAACTCATCTGTGTCTTTGTGTGATTAATATGTCTGAACACCTTGAAGAGCCTCACTGCAGGATGATCTGATAACGTCATCACGGATCCCATCGCTTTCTAAGACTTTCTATGGCTCACGATGCACTTCAGCTCGAGTCGTTAAGTCTCGCTGTGTATTTGGAACTATTAAAGGTGTTGAGTGCAACATTAAAAAGGTCTGATTGAACAGAGGGAACACTCGAGAGTCAGCAAGCAGAACGTTATGCATATAAAAAATAAAGCAGTTTCACAAATGCTTGTTTCAAAGGTCAGGTTTTAACTGAGAGTAGAAACACAGAGCAACACGACTACTGTGAGACAAAGGCCTCATGAAGGGACCACCGAGGATGTTGAAGGAGTCCGAACCCTCTGCTACACCACTTATGTTACGATCCCCAGAGAAAAGGACCCGGGAGCCGATGAAAGGTGTAAAGTAAATTAAATAAATTCCCAAAACAAGGCAGGTTTCCAACAGACCGGAACAAAAGGAAAAGGAAGACAAATGGGGTTTGAATACGCGGAGACGGTGCAGGTGATTGGACACAATCAGGGACAGGAAGTGGACACGAGAGACACAGACTTCAAAGTAAAACAGGAAACCCAAACCATGACAACTTCAAGGTTCAATTGTTGGTTTTATCCTTTAAAAACCTCTTTTCCATGTGGTACCCCTGGTAGAATATACATCCCCACACTTTAATCTGAGAAGACTTTAATCTGAGTTTTTGGTTCATCCGAGCATCAGCTGATACCCCTACATTGAAACAAATTGATTACTTTGGAGTTGTGGGAAGCCGATCGGCTTTGAAGACTGGGAGGCATCATATATTTATGGCTTCAGATGTACAGCGTACTCCACTTTGCATTGCACCTTGATTCTTCTCTTTCGATCTAATGGTGTGTTCACACCGAACGCGACGCAAATTTTTCGCGCGACCAGATTACATGTAAAGTCAATGCACAGACGCGTTTGGTTGCGACAGACGCGAAATTTCGCCGGGCGGTGCGTTAGACGCGTTTGGCGCGGCGCGTTTGACGCGGCGCGTTGTGCGGCTACGGATGATATTATGAACCCGGACACGGGGGCGTTTGATGGTCCGACATTAGAGGGACTTCCACAAGAAGTTTAAAGCAGAACTAGTGGTTAGTTTAATGGTGGATGGGGGAAACGGTACTGTTTTTACGGAGATAAGCCACGGAGATAAGCCCCGCCCCCTTTCAGACGCGTTAAAGCGAATTTGCGTTGACGGGAATTAACCACATAAAGTCGAGCGAGTAAACTCACGCGAGTAACGCGGCGCGAAAATTTGCGTCGCGTTCGGTGTGAACACAGCATAAGTGCCGGCGCCCCGCGGTGAGAACGAGCTCGCGGCCCCACATTGTGAAGTCAAACAAAAGCACTCGCTCAAAACCACTTAAGATACATTCAGGGAAAGAATGTTTGGGCTTAAAATAACTCCAGAACAAGGATTCTGGGAATTATTTCTGAGCGTTTTGATATCAGACTAAGAGGGGGCGGGGCCAAGTGTTTGCATCTGGGCAGAAGTTGAGGATATTCAGCTTGAAAACTGAAAAACTTGTACTCAGTTAAACGTATAGAGATGATCCATGATGTCACATCTACTTTCATCACCTCTTTTGGGGTCCACCGACCTCGCTTGACTCATTGCCGCGACCGCACGACTTAATGACATTTTAAAAAGATCAAGGTCGGTATGTGAAGGTGGATTACAGCCACCGGGTTCCCTTCATCCTCCCTCAGTCAGGCTCTTGTGCCTTTGCTTCATCCCTACTTTTCATGAAATGAGAAGAATAAAAGCAGCATTTCCTTGATGACGTGTGCTGTTAACCCTCTGGACCCGACCAACGTGTACCCAATTTCTGATGTAAAACATGGGTATGTATCTTATATGCAAGTGCTTTGAAAGGTGAATTTAAGAAATTATGTAAAATCGTGAATATTACCTCAGGGTTCAGAGGGTTAACAGTACGTAAAGTCTCATCTTAACAGGATAAAAGACGCCAAGTGTGTTTTTTCCACTGATTTGAAAACCAAAATGATCTGTGTTTCATGACGGATGGCAGCATTTACCGTAAAACAACGCATGCGAGAGACGCATGCTTGAACATAAAGGATTCGTCCCTCTGAATGCAACCCTGGATGCATTTTGGCCAAGTGTGCCGTCCGGCTCCATTTCCGTGCAGCGGTTCCAACAGCAGCTCACATTTAATTATGACATTTGATTATCGTCTAAACAAGCGATCGCATCCGTCTCCGAGTTTTCAAACCACTATCCGCCGGTGATTTTTCCCAGAAGGCATGTGGTTGACAGGAAAGGGGAGCTACCGCCTCCAGTACATCCATTTAGAGACACCTCAGCTGGGAGATGTATGGAAATTGATACTCCTTCCATCTAGCACTTAAAAAAAAAAAATATGATTGCACCATATATGAAGAGGTATCGTGTGACTTCCTGGCACCTGCCCAGCTGATCAGTTTAGACAGGAACATCACAGCCAATTAGCTGCCCCACTCCCAGACAGCCCCTTCCTTCACTCGGGAGCGCCCGTATTGACGGACGCTGGAGGGATTAGCGCTCCGGAGTGCGAGGATGGATGATGGTTACAGACGATTTGACGCCAGAGATGCAGAAACCGACGAGGAATCACTTTAATGGACACGAGCAAAAGAGGGGGGCGGGAGAAGAAGAAGAAAAAGGCTAATTATTTCCCCCCCCTTCACAGTCCTTGATTTCCGTTCCTCGGGTCATCAATGGTGATTGATTCCTTTTGTGCAACCGATGATGGAGTTTGACTTTAAAATGAAGAGTCTCGTTAGAGCCAAACAGAGGATGCCGATACGCCGATCATCACCTGATATGCTCTCAGTCAGCGAGGAAGATCACGCCAATGAGGTTGTTTGGTCACATTTTGACCAATGGAGTTCCAGGACTTTATACCAAATTTCCATGACTTTTTTCCATGACTTTTCCAGGACTTTAAACCAAATTTCGAGGACTTTTCCAAGACTTTTCCATGACTTTATACCAAATTTCCATGACTTTTCCATGACTTTATACCAAATTTCCATGACTTTTCCATGACTTTATACCAAATTTCGAGGACTTTTCCAAGACTTTTCCATGACTTTATACCAAATTTCCAGGACTTTTTTCCAGGACTTTTCCAGGACTTTAAACCAAATTTCGATGACTTTTCCAGGACTTTTCCAGGACTTTAAACCAAATCTCCATGACCAAACATTTAGTGAAATCTGGGTGTGTCCATGAAAAAGTGATAAAATGTAGTATTTAAACTAACAATGAGGATTCCAAAGCATACAGTATTCCTTAAAGGACACAAATGAATGAGAGACAATAGTTTGATTAAAAGAATAAACATTTATAGATATACTCAGCATATGCCTGCTTATATTTTGAGTCTTTCTTTTAAAAGCATATTCATTATTTCAAACTCAGCGTAAATGAACCACATGAACACATGAATATAACACATTTACATGACTTTTACTAAACTTTGGGGATATCATTTTTTTCAAGGACCTTTCCAGGCCTGGAAATAATCCCTTTAAAATCCCATGACCTTTCCAGGTTTTCCATGCGCGCATGAACCCTGCTATCAGTCTGCATACGGAGCAGCAGGACGTACTGTGCAGCGCAGCACTCTGCAGAGATTAAGACATGTACTTGACACATCCAATTTAGGAAGCAACACACTGGCAAACGTTGTATGTGTGTCAGGCCTCTCTGTTGCTGAATATTCATGAACGCAACCAGGGAGATATTGACTGTTTATATAGAGGGCGTCTGCAGGCCCACTGGGGTTAGCATACTTAATCGCTTTTGCACATTTCCATCTTCTCGCTGCAAGAAGCTGATAATTCTGTTCCTTTTTCTCTTTGAGGTATTTATTTTTTTAACACTCGTGCAGCGCTTGTTAAACGGGCCTCTGGCATTGCTGCTTGCAGCTTTCTGAAGGAACCAAACAAATTCAAACCCGACCTTCCTCTGGTCCTCTGCTGAGGAATACACCTGATGAGGAGTACACCTGCTGAGGAATACACCTGATGAGGAATACACCTGAGGAGGAATACACCTGCTGAGGAGTACACCTGATGAGGAATACACCTGAGGAGGAGTACACCTGAGGAGGAGTACACCTGATGAGGAGTACACCTGAGGAGGAGTACACCTGATGAGGAATACACCTGATGAGGAATACACCTGATGAGGAATACACCTGAGGAGGAGTACACCTGAGGAGGAGTACACCTGATGAGGAGTACACCTGAGGAGGAGTACACCTGATGAGGAATACACCTGATGAGGAATACACCTGATGAGGAGTACACCTGATGAGGAATACACCTGATGAGGAGTACACCTGATGAGGAATACACCTGAGGAGGAGTACACCTGATGAGGAATACACCTGATGAGGAATACACCTGATGAGGAATACACCTGCTATGACATCCGCCCACAGCAGCCTCCCCACTTTTTTGAGAATACTAAATAAAAAACTTGAAGAATGCTATTTTTTAAGGATACCCAATACATATTACAACATTTAAAAAAAAAAAACATTAAAAAAATGTCATGAAAAGAGGACTTTGATGTGATAAATTCACAATTAGCAGGCGGGTGACCGTCTGTTTGATGCCAATTAGCAACATGTGTCAGATATAGCCGAGCTCAGCACTTTGATATGAGAGTTATCACAAAAATACAAAAACATACAAATATTTTTCCCCACTTTTCCCGGATCATGTTGCAGACAGGAGGTTTTGCACCATCGGTACACAACGCATGCAGGCGCTCTAGTAAGAAGTACTTCTACTTATTTTCAGCAGCTGAAGGGATAATTCTAGCTGAACAAACATAAATTGAATGTTTTCATCAAAGCGTCAGCGCCACAGATTACCTTATATTACTTTAGAAAGAAAAACACATCTCTCTGACGTCTCATTTTGGCCGCTGTTAATGTTCAGACCACAACCTACATATGTTTTGACCGAGGGCTGTGAAATGTTCAGAGCGCTGTATTTGTAAGCTGCTGGACTGAGAAAAAGGGGGCGTGTGTTTGTAGAACAGTAGGATAAAGAAGTTAAACAGAAATAGATGTTTGCCACATGGTTCTGGGCATGGAGGAGGATGGAGGCTTTTCTTCCCTGTGTGGTGCGGAGGACTGCACCGCCCCGATGGGGGGGCGCTGTGGAGGCCCTATTGAGTGCTTTATAAAGACCGGCCCACCCGGGAAACCACCACAGCGACCGGAACAAAAAAGAAGAGGGGGACTCGGCTGGCTTACAGGAGATCAAACTGTCTGCGGAGGACAAACCAGAACGCTGCACGGGGGTAGTAGCGTGTTGGAGTAATACTCGGTCATTTGAAGTGTAAACAACGAGTAATTTATGTTGTACCGCTGGAATAAGAGGGATTATAAACACGGGAAATATCTAGAACGGGAAAAAACAAGTTCTCAAGTTCAGACTATCTTTGTGTCATCTCTTAACCCATCTCTTCCCTGATTCGCGGAGCACCACTCACCCAGTTCGGACATCTCCGGCACCGTAGCTACAAAGGGTCCATCTGGGAATTTGGGTGCATTGTCATTGATGTCCTGTACTTTGATGATGAATTCCGACTTTGGTTCCAGCGCCTCCTCCGTGTAGCGGTCCAAGGCTTGTGCGTGCAGGACGTAGTGCGTTTTCCTCTCGCGGTCCAGGCTCTTGGTGGCGTGGATATCGCCCGTCACTTCGTCGATGATGAATATCGTCCCGGCTCCCTCGCCGCTCAGGATGTACCGGACGGATCCGTCGCCTTTATCCGAGTTGGAGTGGAGCTGCGAAGGGAAAACCAGACACAGGGAGTGTGAATGCAGAGGACAGAGCTGCTTCAAGGTGGGATTCAGGTACAATATCAAGGATCCAGTGCTGTGCAACGGCTGCAGGATGCATGCATGAGAGGCTCCACTGGGATGCCCATATAAGGGCAGACTGGGTGATTATAGGTGATTAGGCAATTAACATGCAACTATCAATGCTGGTAAATATTTAATGGTTTTTCATCTAAATTCCTCCTCTGAAATGTGAGGATTTTCTTTATATTTCTCTATTTAATAACAATGTAAATACAATAAATGGTGGGTATTGGATGGGGGGAACCTTGCATTTTTCCTTTCCATATGAGGAATTTGGGCTCAATAGGAATGAACTATGATTCACTATCAATCTCCACCTCCATCTCACATGACGTAGCTTCATAAAGCCGTAACCTTTGCAGCACTGCTGCACTGCATTGTGGTCCACAGCCCCCATCTTTTGCCGAGGGAATCCATCTTTTCGGATTAGGTTTCGGGTGAGATCCCTACAAGAGCGCCGCCTCTTCCTCACCGGGAGACGGCGGGAACTAGGGAAGGCTTTTCAGCCATAATTGATGCCAAGAGGATAAGGACTTCCATGCCAGTGGCTCAGCTGGGTTTGTAGAGTTAGACTTCATAAATATATTTTACAATACCGCTGAATCTCCAAACCAGGGCGCCATGGTAACATCATCATTTAGAGAACTTGATTCTGCATGAATAAAACATGTTCAGAACGACAGACTTTTTTTTCCTTTTTTTTTTACTATTTTTCCTCAGAGAAGTGTCACATAACACAACGAGCCATTCCCATTATGCACTGGCAAGGCTTCCACATGCTGGTGCATACGCTGGTGTTTGTGTATATCATATTTGTGCATCATATTTGTGCGTGCACGACAATGTACTTGAACACAACCTTTGAATTCTGAGTCAGCTTCGCCGCAAACAAGATTAATGCATGTCTTTGAGAACGTAACACACACACACACACACACACTCAGAAAATTAATAATTCATGGGTCATGTGTGTGACATGTAACTCTCCCCAACATTATTATATCTATATATATATATATATATACACATACGTATACACATACATACTACTGCAGTCTGGGTAAAAATGGATTTTAATAAAAACCTGTGTGCAAAATGCCAAAATGTAAAGCGGGGATAAAATAATAAAACAAATTAAAAAAATGTCATGAAAAGGAGACTTTGAAGTGATAACTTCCCAATTAGCAGGTGGGTGACGGTCTGTTTGATGCCAATTAGCAACATGTGTCAGATATAGCCGAGCTCAGCACTTTGGTGTGAGAGTTATCACAACGACGTCAACAGACCAACACCAGGGGCCGGATCACGAGTGATAATCAACAAATATATACGAAATATAGCTCAAAAATAATAATTACACAGCACAAATAGGACCAACGGTCACAGCCAATCAACAGGGACGTGTGCTGACATGAGCTCATCACGTGATACAAGACATATTGTGACAGAATATTGTGCGATGAGCGATATTATTGTCATTTTAAGACACTGATAAAAGCCAAACGATGAAAGTGCACGCTTAACTGTTCATCCTCAAGAATAATTTGACAAAAAATACATTTGAAAACAATATATGATTTAGATAAATCGTATCGTATGTCAATGATCACGCACGTGAAGACAACAGGTCCATATATGGTATGAGAAGTCGAGACCCTGATCGTTGCTACAGGCCGAGGAGCAGCTGCGTCGTCTTTGACTGTGATGTCACTGATGATGCGATGCAAACGGCCTTCATCGTGACACAAAACGCTCCTCGATGGGAGAACGAGAACCTCGTAGACACGTAGATGAGCCACATCGCTCGATAGCGTCCGAACGACCGATCGCATCACAGAAGCAACGGCATGTCTGACCACTAGAGGCAGTAGAAACTCTTTAAGTGTCTTTAAGTGTTTTAAATGAAGAGAATATTGGCGCCTACGACTGAACCCCTCGACCAGCTTCACAGGCTTCACTGTGAGTGTTATATATATATATAAACTGAACATGAGATGTCATGACGTGATATCGTCAATATCCGACGTCCGCTGCAGCTCCAGCTGTTTGCTGTTGTTTTGAGTGAGAAGCCGGTCGGTGCCACCGGAACAATTAAGGAGGAGATTTGAAAAACTAAAATAACCCAATTGGCCCGGAGAGAGAGCTGACAATATCCTGAGCGAAGTCATCCCTCCAACTTCATGTGTGTTCACGAGATTTACATCAAACTGAGGAAACAACAACACGGAGGCCAGAGAAGCTGCTTTCATGTGAATTTCCCTTCATTTATTCTCCGATTATTCCCACGCCGCACAAATGCCCTGTTTTTATTTGGCAGGCGGCCGCTTCCACTGAGCATGTAGCGACGGCTCAACACTAGTTTATTCCTGTATAATTTGTTAGTTTAACCTATAACACTAACGAGCGATTGTGTTACGTTATCTTCATTGTGTTGCTTTTGTCTGAGCTGTGTGGGTCCTTGTGTAGCTTCATGCTGCTCACTGACGTTATGTAAGGTGGGCGTGTCTTTATTGAAGGTGGGCGTGTCTTTACTGAAGGTGGGTGTGTCTTTACTGAAGGTGGGCATGTCTGTATTGGTGGTGGGCGTGTCTCTATTAAAGGTGGGCGTGTCTCTCTGCTCCAATCCCTGGTTGTTTCAACCTTCACGTGTTACGTTAGTGATAGAGGGTGAAAACATTCCAGATGGTTTTCCCATTGAAGGAGACTTTTCCTTCACAGGACAAGGCTCACATGTCCCAGGAACATGTGGACCAGAGAACAAGTTCATAGCTCCATTATTTATGTTTTTAATCAGGTTTTATTGACTTGATTTTAGTTTTATGAGAAATTCTATAAAATAAAAGGGTGAATTATTTTGCCACGTGGCCCAGCTGGACATCTAAATGATGCATAAGGACGAATGTAATTACATTTACATGTAACTGCTGCGGTCCCAGAAGCAGGACTCAGCTAAATGGTTGGAGCTGAAGTCCGTCAGCTGACCAGATTTAGAAACAATCAATCATCGTTATTAAGGACGCTCACCTTTGCACCCAGTCATTGATTGGTTGTCCGTATCTCTCACACCTGTGAAGCGCATTAGGACGCATGTTCAGTGGAGAATAATTAGCTGGTGTTACCTGATCGACCTGACGCCCACCTGGCTGCATGCTCCATCGTGTGCAAATACATCCTCAACTCACCAACTGGGACCTGAAACAACCCCATCTTTATTATTTTCATCTTTATCAGAACACATTTTGATTCAACAAGCCAACCCATTTGGCCCGCTTCCCTTTCGTCACATGCGGATTCATTACAATTTGATTTGGACCGGCGTGCATCAGCTGGCCTTCTTCCTCTTCTCTTTTATTGGAGCACAGCTACCTTTTTTGAAGTGCATTGCTTCCACCAACTGTCAGCGCGCTGTGCACATGGCAGCCTTGTGTATGCATGAGTGTCCTCATATGCTGGTTAATCACATCACCACATGCAGACCTGCTTTACACCACTTGTGGGTAAACCCTTTAAAAGGGGGCACATCATGGACGACTTACTCTGTCTGTGCTTGTGCACATACAGCTGTGCATGTGGGCCCACCATCCTGCAGCCTGAAATAAGATAACCTTTGCAAAGGTGCACCATATTATTCTCACAAGCCGGTCAGAGCAGGCTGGTTTTAAGAGGCGGGTCTTAACCCAGAACAATAACGAGCGATTGTGTTATATTATCTTCATTGTGTTGCTTTTGTCTGAGCTGTGTGGGTCCTTGTGTAGCTTCATGCTGCTCACTGATGTTATTGGAGGTGGGTGTGGCTTTATTGAAGGTGGGCGTGTCTCTCTGCTCCAATCCCTGGTTGTTTCAACCTTCACGTGTTACGTTAGTGATAGAGGGTGAAAACATTCCGGATGGTTTTCCCATTGAAGGAGACTTTTCCTTCACAGGACAAGGCTCACATGTCCCAGGAACATGTGGACCAGAGAACAAGTTCATAGCTCATTATTTATGTTTTTAATCAGGTTTTATTGGCGATTTTGAGCCTTTTTTCAGGGTCCCCTGAAGGTATATTTTATCAGGTACTTTATATCGGGTGAAAATCACCCGACGTCAGTAATGGTGCTGCTATTTTTAACATTAGTGTTTTAGGGTTAAAGAGACGGAGCGTTTAAGACTATAACATTAATGTGTTTTTCTACTGGAAAACCAAATTACAAGTATTAACCAGGCACCCTAAAAGTCTCCTTGAACAATGAGTAGCGGCACCACTAGATTAAATGCGCCGCCATAAACAGACGCAGGTTATTTAACAAGTTGCGCGGCGGAGAGATCCCGAGGCCATCTAATCAAAAGCTGGACCGGCGAACGCTCCACTAATTAGAAAGCCGGCGCTGATTGCAGACCCGGCTCCCGGTGAGCGCCGCCTGCACTTCCCACGGTAAATACCAGGCCCGTAATTAGATAAGGAGTCAAAGGTCCTGTTGAATCAGGTAGTTAATCAGCCGCTAATACGAAACACAACCTCCAAAAGCAAGAAATAAAAATATGTTTACACATCCAGTGTGTGACGGGGGAACATTACCGCGTCGGCGGTGTTTGGCCCATTTCTGCACCCGTTGAATTATATATGTGCAGAGAGACATTTTGAAACCCTGCATGCCGGTTGCCGACTGGTTTAATAATCAATTCCTCGGCGTAAATGACATTGTTTAAATGCAGAGAACCAGACGGCGCTGTAACCACTAGAAGGACGGATCCACTTCTGTCCGGCAGCGCTCCACGACTCCGGCTCATCAATGGAACGCCGCCCCGCAGTCTGAGTGCTAATTTACATTACATTACATTTAATTTAGCTGACGCTTTTATCCAAAGCGACTTACATGATATACAGTAGACCGTAGACACAGCAACGGTGAGCAATGAGGGTTAAGTGTCTTGCTCAAGGACACAACAACACAGACTGCCGGAGCCGGGGATCGAACCACCGACCTTCTGATTGAAAGACTGACTTGCTAACCACTGAGCCACAGTCGCCCTCATTTAGCCGTCGACTTCCTCCCGCGGGAGCCAATGAATCACACTCGGCCAAGTGCGACCCAACGATGCATACGGCAACGCTCGCCGTCCAAAATCTATAGGCGGTAAAAGTGTCAACAGGTCGCGGACCGTTAGCCAAACATCACGAGGCAGAAAGTACAGCAGCGGCGAGGAGAGCCGGGAGCGAGGAATCCTGATGGCGCTCAACAATTCAATCAGGGTTCATACACATAGAAAACCAGGACTTTTCTATGATGTTTCCAGGACTTTTCCATGACTTTAAACCAAATTCCCATGACCAAACATTTAGTGAAATCTGGGTGTGTCCATGAAAAAGTGATAAAATGTAGTATTTAAACTAACAATGAGGATTCCAAAGCATACAGTATTCCTTAAAGGACACAAATGAATGAGAGACAATAGTTTGATTAAAAGAATAAACATTTATAGATATACTCAGCGTATGCCTGCTTATATTTTGAGTCTTTCTTTTAAAAGCATATTCATTATTTCAAACTCAGCGTAAACCACATGAACACATGAATATAACACATGTACATGACTTTTACTAAACTTTGGGGATTTTTTTTTTTCAAGGACTTTTCCAGTGCTAATTTTAAAATTCCATGACTTTTCCAGGTTTTCCATGAGTGTATGAACCCTGTCAAATTCAAAACGAGCGATAAGGATTCACACTCGAATGCGAGTGTTTTCAGGTGTTAGTTGGTCTCGATTGCTTTTAAAATCCCCCTCATCTCCCATAATCCTCCATCGTGGTCCGCTGTGTGAAATGTAACCGATATCATCAGGAAAAATGAAAATAATCGTCTTTTTCTTTCAAATCAAACAGAGAAATGTAATAATGTAATGTGGGGTACAAAGGATTGCTATTGTAGGAAAATAAGAAGATCAATAAGCTAAACTTGTTCATTGTTGATTTGTATTGGAGTATAAATTCAAATAATAAGTCATCTCCAGACCATAAAATGAAGATGACTTCCTCATGTTTATCTATCTGTATATCATGTCTGCGTGTGTTTGATCACATTAAAGAGGCGGACAGAGACCTCCCCTCGCTGCTGCCGGATGGTTTTCCCATTGAAGGAGACTTTTCCTTCACAGGACAAGGCTCACATGTCCCAGGAACATGTGGACCAGAGAACAAGTTCATAGTTCATTATTTATGTTTTAATCAGGTTTTATTGACCATTTCCTCATTTTTCACCCGATTTTGAGCCTTTTTTCAGGGTCCCCCCACGGGTCATCAAAACAAGGGATTGCGTTGATCTCTCCGTCTCCACGGACGACTTTATTAAAGACCGGTGGAGCGGGCGGCCGGCGGGCAGCAGCCGGCAATGCATTTCAGAGGACTTTAAAGAGATCAGAGTCTGAGGGACTCGAAGCCGCCGGCGGGAAGAAGAAGAAGAAAACACTCGAGCAGAACCTCGCTTATGATTTCATCACATGCCCACAGGAGCGGCCCCGGGAGGAAGAGGAGTTCTTCACTTTTCTTTCGTCAACAAGCCGCACGTGTTTGTGTTCCCGAGCTAATTGGTGCTCGCCGTCCCCGCCAATTAAGAGCTAAGAGGAGGAGACGACTCCTCACACGACGGACGTCTTGCCTCAATTAAAACATCAATTAGTAAGTTTTTACTGCTGCTGTGTGTAATATAATCATATACAATAATAATAATGTAACACGTGTTATCAAACTCGAGCTCTAACCTGTGATTACAGTTATTCAATCACTAATTTAGGATGCCGTAATTGATGAAAAATAGACGTCAGGAATTATGGGGTGATTTGAATTGCTCTGACAGCTGAAAGCAGCACCTGTATGAACAACGCAGTTATTAAAATTACAAGTTATTGATTTGGATTCCGATAGATCATTAACTCGTCTTTTATCTTCAGATATGAAGATATGAACATTACTGTGATATGCTGTCGTTGAAGGGTTTGTTATTGTCACCACATGACAATAACACCACATTTACATATATTACTCTGATATTCAAATTAGATTGAACTCTTCGCTGTAAGCTATGAAACAGTGTTGATAAAATAATGCTAAGCAGGTTGTCGTGCTGGATCTGATACTGGACTCACGTCGGTGTCTGACCCGATCGGATCAATTCTTAATCATGGCATCTCTAAAGGTCTTAATTGCTGCTTTCCTTCTTCTTCTTTTAGACACGATCTGAACCAGGAGTGTTGTGCTCCTGAGCTCCAACACCCACCACCTCAATACAACAACCAACAGCTATAAACAAAATAATAACTTAGACACATGTATGAATGGATTTGCACAAAACACCCCAAAACAACCTGCTGACCTCTGCAGATAAAATATCCACAATGCTTCACTTCTGGGCCAATATAAAAGATCATGCACAATCACAAGATCCAGTCTGTGTTCAGATTCACAGTAGAGCCAATTATTATATTCCTGCCAATTATTATATTCCTGCCAATTATTATATTCCTGCCCATTCATCTACCTGCAAAGTGTCTGCAAATCAAACACACATAACTAAAGTCATACTTCAGGTAGATATAAAATATCTGTTCATGTAGGTCCAATGAATATATCAGCTATTTCTGGAACTGGAGGACACGACATGTGACCCAACATTCCCATTCAACCAGCCCGATGGGGGCGGGCTCTGCTGATTGACAGCCTGATAGGTCGCACATCGCTGCACAGCTGGACCGCCGTCTACGTCGCTCCTCTCCTGCGGCGGCTTTTGTCCTTTCCCATCGTGCAAATACCCATAATGCATGTGGCCTGGTTGGGTCACGTGCCACTGGTAAGGGCTCGGCTGTATTCCCAGTACAGATCCCCATAATGCATGTGGCGGTCGGCTCTGCTGAGAAACTCATGTCACAATTATGTGAAATCAACTTCTGCACCAAAAACGCATGAGATGTGTGAAAGTACAACCGAGGCAGCTGCATTTCAGCTGATGGATCATTCATATGGATTTATCAATTATGTTCAATGAAGACGCACCCAGAACGAGCATGAAACATGGCAGTAACGTCCAGCTCATGCGATGTATAATGGATGGAAATGAATGATCAGAGAAGAGGTGATCAGCTGATGGATCCCACGCTGATTTGGAAACTGTTATTATTTTGATCAATGTTTTTTTGGTTCTTTATACCTTTGTATAGCATTTAAATAAACAGAACAATGCTTTGACTACAATCCTGCAGATGTACGAATATCTGCATCAAGATAAGACTTGAAAATGTATTCTTCAGCTATCGGTCATCAGTCTTCAAAGTGAAGGCAAAGCGTCTTGGTCGCCCCCTGGTGGCCGGATGACCTCGAGGCTTTAAACGGCGCCTCGTCTCTACGATTGTATTCGTTTGGAAGTCGTTTGTCCGCCGCGTCATTTATTTCCTCGCTTTGGGCAGATTCGTTAAAGCTGCATCGCTGGTGCAGGAATGGACATCTGAAGGTGGGAGTCAGGTTGTGTGTTCCATCAACAATGGGTGGTGGAGGGGGGGGAGCAGGCTACGCTCCCTAGCTGATGATCCGTGCCTTGGCTTCATTTTTGCAATTAGTGAAGGGGGGGTGGGGGTTTCATTTTTGATTAAATCTGGGCTCTTATACTTCACTCAAGAGGACTTAATCACTTTCTATGTGGGCGTGCTTGATTGTCTGATTATCACCACATTTTGACCGCGCTCCCTCCCAATCAACTCCTCCGAGCGCCCCCCCTCCCCCCCAACACACACACTTCTCCTCGATTGATTTACAACAGTCACGGTGAGCCCTGATGATGGAGAGCCCGCCTAATGACCATACATCAAGAGACGGTGATGAGGAGGGTGGGGGGGGGGGCGACGAAGACGTGCCGCCGATGCGCATCACGGAGATCCGCCCCGATGGTCGTCCTCTATTTTGACATCTGCGGGGAGACGGGGGATGAATCGCTGTCTCCCCAGCAGGACGGGTGACTCCTTGATGGACGGCGAGGAGATTATTAGAGTGCCGGAAGCAACTCCGACACTCGTTTAGGCGACTGTGGCGAGCAGGTCCATCTTTCGATCAGATGATCAGTGGTTCGATTCCCGGCTCTGCTAGTCCATCCCTTTAACCCTCATTGCTCACCGTTGCTGTGTCTACGGTCTACTGTATAGCATGTAAGTCGCTTTGGATAAAAGCGTCAGCTAAATGAAATGTAATGTAATGTATGTTTTTAGTGTCTAAACTGCTAGTAAAAATGTTATATTTGCACGAGATGGAAAGGAAACCGTCAGCAGAAGAAACACAAAGTTCTTGCCGGGTGCTCCGTGCATGCGAGGGCCAACGGCTTCAGTCTCAGGCGTCTAAATGGTGCTAATACGTTTGAGCATCCCGGCCAGAGGACAGGGGAATGCACTTAGGAGGTATTAAGCATGCCTGCACAGACAGCGGACATCCTCCAGTTATTTTCCAGGGACGCTGAACTTCGTTCGGTCGGTCCGTCTCTCGTCGGGTGGAAGTGTGACCGCATCAAGGTCGCGGCGCTGCGGATGCGTTTTGATGCCTCCGAAGGCGAAGAAGAGACAAACAAACAGAGACTGTGGATTCAAACCGCCTCCAACGCAGATGAGGAAAGAAAATCAATGTGCACACACACACACAACTCCTACTGAATGTACATGTGGGTGCAGGCTCCGAGTGTACGATTGACCCTTTGCTAAGCCCCGCCTCCTCAACCGTCTAGCATGGAGCCCACACTGTCACTAACTACAGTCCCTGCATAAACGTTAACCTTTCTTTGTTCTGTTAAAGAAAGCGACTTCAGAGAAAAGCAGAAGGGTCTACAATATGCATTTGAAAGATAAATCCAGGACGTCAAAAAATATATAAAGATAGAAGCTGAAGCCTTCAGATAACATTGTGATCAGCTGGAGATCCAGACAATGACATTAAGGAAGTAGAATACCTTTGAGCCTCTGGACTGACAGATGATAAAACCCAGGAAGACCAGATAATGGAACAATTAAATAAAGTTACTTCCACATACTTTTGGTATTGTACAACTATACAATCTGATCATTTTAGATAGTAAAACACGAACAAATTAAAAATAAATACTGTAAAGAAAGCCTCAACCTTCACAAAGCTAAATCACTGAGACATTTAGGGTCAGTTCTCCTTTGCATTCGAGCTCCATTGAAGCAAAACAACTAAATATAGTAACAATAAAGTGACCTGGAGACATTATGTATTCAATACTGTGAAGTGAAAGTACAGATGTACCTATATGACCAGTTTACAGGCAAAATGTCATCACTTCATTTTATCCTCGTTAGAAATTTAGTGTGAAATTGTCACAATTGGCATATAAATTCTTAAGTAATAGCAAAAATGATAGACACATTTTAATGAAGTTATCCTTAAGTCCAAGTGGATGTGCGTGACAATTATAAAAAATGTTATTCCCTCAAGATGTTCCTAAACTATTGTTTTCTCAAGAATGGGACGAACCAAAACAACGAACCTTTCAGTTGTAGCCCTGCTACACACACACACACACACACACACACACACACACACACACACACACACCTCCACACTCGGGTGTGTGTGTGTGTGTGTGTGAGACTCGTATCAGTGGTTGATAAGTATCATTGCTGTCATTTCCAGGATGTTTCTCTCTCCTGCAGACTAACGTCGCTTGTGAAGCGTTCCTCGTTATGTCCTGTAACACCTCGCCGGTTTAATGCTGGAAACATTCCCATCTGCGTGCACTTGTTTTCCCGCATGGCAGAAAAGCCATGTTAAGACTCCTCTCTCAGCTATTGATCTATTACTGTACATACGACGAGACCGTTGCCTGATTCTGTCACGGCAAAATCCCTATTTAGACCAATGAATTAAACATGTAGGCACCTCAGAGGCCGCTAAATGAACACATAGGGGCGGAGGGGGAAAGGGGGGGATTCGAGGACACCCGACTGATACTTTTCCATCCGTAAAAAAACGAGTTGCAGCTGAGCGTTTCCCTGCAGGACTCGCATCCTCTCGCGGTCTGGGGATTTGCAACGTCTTCCAGGAATTAGCATCCAGCGCGCTAACCTGTGGAGGCGCCACGGCGAGCTGATGGACGTCCATCAGCTCGCCGTGGCGCCTCCATCTGGACGCATTTGTGCCTCGCTCATGCACAAAGCTGTCATTCCCCCCCCAGAATGCATCAGCCTCCCCGGAAAGGTGTCACTGGGGATTAAGGGATGCCTCAAGGGGATTAAAAATGTTCTTGACAGACTGGCTGCTTCACTTATTCACAGAAGTCACTCGATGCCGTCCTTTGTGTGAGGAGAGGGGGAAGTACTGCCGAGGCCGAGGCTCGCTTTGTGAAGCTTTGTGCGGCGTTCGGCCCGGAAGGTTTCCTGTTTCCTGTTGACCGCCCACAACAGGGTTCATACACATGCTGACCGATGGATTTCCAGGAGTCTTCCATAACTTTCCAGGGCTTTTCCAGGACTTTAAACCAAATTTCCAGGACTTTTCCATGATTTTCCCATGACTTTTAATTCAATTTACATGATTTTTCCATGACTTTTAACAAAATTTCCAAGACTTTTCCAAGACTTTTCTCAGAACTTTAAACCAAATTCCCATGAGCAAACATTTAGTGAAATCTGGGTGTGTCCATGAAAAAGTGATAAAATGTAGTATTTAAACTAACAATGAGGATTCCAAAGCATACAGTATTCCTTAAAGGACACACATGAATGAGAGACAATAGTTTGATTAAAAGAATAAACATTTATAGATATACTCAGCGTATGCCTGCTTATATTTTGAGTCTCTTTTAAAAGCATATTCATTATTTCAAACTCAGCGTAAATGAACCACATGAACATATGAATATAACACATTTACATGACTTTTACTAAACTTTGGGGATTTTATTTGGTTCAAGGACTTTTCCAGGCCTGGAAATAACCATTTTAAACTCCTATGACTTTTCCAGGTTTTCCATGACTGTATAATGCAATAATTACAATTCCATTTCTCGCATCTTATCGCCTAACGCCTGTTTCAAAACGTCACGTTTCAATAATCGACAGACTGTTCCCGAGTGGAGCCGTTCATTTGCTGCTCGCTAATGTCCGGAGTTTTTAATCAAGCGAAGGATGGAAAGAAGGAGGGGAGGAGGGGGGGCAACCCACAATGCAGCGCTGTACGTGCTGAATGCATTAATCCTCCTCCTCCTCCTCCTCCTCCTCCTCCTCCTGGTAATTAACGGTCATTCCGTCTCCCGGCCACATTAGGAAACTGCACACAAGTCCCATCCCACATAATTAAATGTTGTTGTGTGTGTGCTAACCATCTGGAGACCTCATCGCTTTAAACATGCATGTCAAATTGATTCCTTAATAATGTGTATGTGTCTCCTCAGTTATTTATCATCATCCAGGATTAGCTGTTTGTTTGTTTTGGCTTTCATCAGCGGCACCCACACACACACACACACACACACACACACACACACACACACACACAGAGAGAGAGAGAGAACAACACCCTTAAGGTAGGAGTAGAAGCAGCACAAACACTTATAAACTCATAAAGCAGTGGTCGAGCCATCGTGGACGCGAGCATCGAACATCTTCGGCATGGTGGAGCAGCGGCGACGCGGAGCCTGGCGGGTGCCGGGGGATCGGTTTGTCGGCACTGTGGGGATTTTACGGTTCATTCATGCGTCAAATAATATTAGCCAAAAACATGTTTCACCAGTAAGTAACCTTTCTTCGCTGCTTCGCGGGGACATTTCTGATTAAAACCCCTGTTTTTGTTTGGAAAGTCATATTTACTCTTCTTGTTTTCTTTTTCTCTCTTTCACTCTTTCTTTTTCCAAAGCATGTCATCCCTCTTTTCTTTCATTTCTTCAAATGGCCCCCGCTGCTGAAACACGGACATGTGAGCAGCCTTTCTCCTTCCCTTTCTCTCCGAGTGCAGTTGAGGGGATTAGTCTGTGCCTGAGTGCCTAGAATAATGATCACTGCAGCGGAGAAACACATTTTAACATTTCAGGAGATAAGGGCAGGCAATCTGCAAGCAGAGGACTTAACCAGCTCCCTGTGGCTTATTGTGCAGCTAACGGAGAGGTCGCCGCCACCGGGCAGCACCGGCAGGACGAGCACCCGCCGCTATCCGTTCCCCTGAAAGGGACATCGGTCACTCGGATATTCCCTTCATAGAAACGTTCCCACTACGAGGGGCCCTTCAGATTACAGAGTCCCCGTTGCAGCGCCGTCCAATTCCTTCCACCAAGAGATCAAATCTGGGTTCAGTTCCCACAGCGAGAGGCCAAAAAAATCGGATATTTCAGTTCGGAGATCTGCTCCATGTAGAGGGGGCGACTCTCATCCGGTCCAACATTGTGAGGACAAACACCTACGCACCTTCACAAATGAGCGCTGCAGAAGACGACAAAAAGGGCACAATGCCAATGTGGCAATCTACCTTAATAGAAAAGCGTGGTTGTTTCTCAATAAACGAGGGGAAAGAAAAATGCCGAGCAAGCTGTTAAAATAAAACACGTTATCCTACCTTTCCCACATACTGCGCATCCGGTCCCAAGTGTTCTTCTAAAACAAAGAACTGGTTCCAGATCCAGCCCCGCTTGGGCCGGTGGTGCACCTCCGTCTCCCCGTTGGCCAGTTTGGTCTGGTTCCTGGAGGGCACCTTGGCGGGGAGGTGGTGGCCCGCCCCGCAGCCCCTCTGGAGGAAACAGAGGCACAGCAGGACGGGGCAGAGGCAGGAGGTGGCGGGTATCCTCATGGCGGCGCTTGCTGTTGTAAAGTTATCCCCAGGTTCCAAGGTGGTAAGCTCCTCCCACTCCCGCCGCGGCAGCCGCCACAACCAGCCACCGCTGCAGGCCCGTGCGGAAAAAAAAATGAAAAAGAGGAATCTAAATCCAAACTAGGGAAATAGCGGTCCGGGTAGCTCCTCCCAGGTTCATGGCCCAAAGCTGAAGGTTTAATGGAAAGAAGGAAAAAAAGGGCCAAGATGCATTTACATTATGGAATTCCCAAGGCTGCGAGACGTGAAACGGGAGTGAACTTCTGGGCAGCTCTACCGAGTGCAGAGGTTAATCCTGGACGCCATTCTGGATTTCCTGTGAGAGAGAGAGAGAGAGAGAGACGAGAAACACAGAGTTAGAGATTCATTTGATGGATATTAGAAGCTAAATGTCCAGTAATTCCCTCCAATTAAATTGAAACTCATAAATCCTTACAGATGAGGACATGCTCTTCAAACCGGGCGAATGTGAAAAAGTACAAGACGGGCAATGAAAGACTCTAGTTTTGGTATTTCGGCAAATTTTCATACACATGGAAATTTTCATACACACGGAAGGTTTCATACACATGGATTTCCATGATTTTCCATGACCTTAAACCAAATTTCCATGACCTTATACCAAATTTCCATGACTTTTCCAAGACTTTAAACCAAATGTTCATGACCAAACATTTAGTGAAATCTGGGTGTGTCCATGAAAAAGTGATAAAATGTAGTATTTAAACTAACAATGAGGATTCCAAAGCATACAGTATTCCTTAAAGGACACAAATGAATGAGAGACAATAGTTTGATTAAAAGAATAAACATTTATAGATATACTCAGCGTATGCCTGCTTATATTTTGAGTCTTTCTTTTAAAAGCATATTCATTATTTCAAACTCAGCGTAAATGAACCACATGAACACATGAATATAACACATTTACATGACTTTTACTAAACTTTGGGGATTTTATTTTTTCAAGGACTTTTCCAGGCCTGGAAATAACCATTTTAAAATTCCATAACTTTTCCAGGTTTTCCATGAGCGTATGACCCCTGCATCGCGGGGTCGGAGCAGGATGACTCGGCTTCATTAGGAAAGGTTTGATTCGACTGCTTTCACCCGGCTCCCTGTGGCCTCAGCGCGATGAATAATAAGCGTGGCAGGAAGAAATGCATTTACTTTGATAAGGAGACATCAAGCCACTCAGAAGAAAGGCAGAGAGGCAGTGGAACGGAAAAGACAGACGGAAAATGTTTGTTTTTAAATCAAAACTATACATTTGAAGGTGGCATTGAAGAAGTAAAGAAAAACAAGAACTGCAAGCTTTGTTGAGTTTCTCACTAAGCGTTCCAGGGAAGCTGCTAATCTTTTGACAGGGATGTGCATTACACCTGCATGTGCAACTCTGTGCTCTTTAAAGAGGTGGTATTATGGAGACTCCTCCGGTCTCGGGGTGGATTTAAAAGTTAGATATATTATTTAAGTGCCGCTGAAGCATGAAATCGGTCCTCTGCGCCTCTTTTTTTTTTTTTTCCAGACGAGAGGAAATTGCAGAATTTGACCTTGCTGTTCAGGAGATGCCCTTCTGTGTGATGTCACAACAAAAGCAAATAACCGATTTTGGAAATCTCATTATTTTTTTTTATTGCGACGCATTTCTCAAACGGGGGTGCATCGAGTCGGCGCTCGCCCCGGGAGGGCGCAGAGCGCTCCGTTTGCAAACGAGACAAAAAGCAGTTCCTGCTGATGTCGCCCGCTCGGCCACCGCACACACCTGCTGTGTGACGACAATGCTTTCCCACTTCCTGTTCCTCGTGGAACGGAGGTAATGATTCCACTTGCCATCGCTGTCCTTTATTTTCAATGTGTTGTCTGTTACACACAGAGACTGGCGTGTTGTGTGACGTTAACGCCCCTTTTCTGGGCCCCTGCAGACATGGGTGGGGGACCCCGTATACTCGTCCCAGTCTCCAGCACGTTGTCTCCGTGTCTACAGCACATTGTCTCCGTTGTTGCCAGTAGTTACCGAGACTACTGGAGTTTGAGTGAATAAACGGCTGATTGGAGCCAATATAATAATATAAAATAATATTGAGTGGAACTGAGTTTATCATAACACAACGCAAGAGAATACACTAACGCTACAGTCGCATACCACATGTGGTGACTTGGCTGTGTTTAACATGACCGGAGAGTGACTCCGAGTCACGTGACTTGTGTCATGAATCAATAGTGACCTCTGGTTTCACGCGGGACACGAACAGCGGTCCCCAGGGTGAAAGTTGTGTGTTTGTTTGTCCCACCCTTTAATAAATGATGCGGATGGGCTCACATTGCAGTCTCTCACAGACACTAAAGACACAACTGATATCTTAAGGTTGCATTATTTGCCCGGCGAAGTACATTCGAAATAAAAATAAATTTGATAAACACGGAACTGCTGTTGTTTGTTTCCCTATTTTTAATAAAAGCGTGGGAAGACCTGTCCTGCCAGAGGTACCAAGAGGCCGCGGTTCATCGTGAACAGCTTAATACAAACTACATTTACCTTGGGCCAAAACAACCGGACCAGCCACAGATATTAGATTTCAACATTGAGACCAGAGTTAAGCTTCTCGAAGGAATTATATGATAAGTTTAATATTCAATGGAGACATCACTGATGCTCACAAATAAACAACCTGTTTACATATGTCACGTAATGTGCTTATCTGAACCCAAAGCGAGTAGGATGGTTTCAACCTGCCCATTTGAAGCCTCATTTAAAGGGCCGGCGTCAGTTCTGCCGTTCAACTGATGCCGGCCCTTTAAATGGGGCGATGGCACAGGAAGTGGAGGCTCTTTTGGGGAAAATCCATCTAAATGAAAGCCGACATTAGAAACACTATAAAAAGTATATAAATAAAGGGATACTTTCCCATGAATGATAATAATAATATATATATGGTCCAAGACTCATCATTCAGAGTGCTCCAGTAGAATAGCATCTTTGTGGGGATTATGGAGTGGACATGTATGTTGATATTAAATAGGATATCGGCGCTGACAGACTTCAAAGGCTGCTGCTGTCCGTCTCACATAAAGCATGTGACAACATAAGAGCGCAGCGCTAACACGAGGCATTAATGCAACTTATGACTGGCACACACTTTGAAGGATAATCACTTGTTTTATATATAAATATTTGCACATACATATGGATTAAGAGTTGCTTTAGAACCCCTGACTAATCCCCATGTTTCAAATGCATCTACATCCATCGCTGGCGATCGTAACGGGTAAGACTGCTCCGCATCGACTTGGATTAAAGCAGCGGAGGATAAATACTGAACATGTGTAATCTGGAGGAAGATTCTCATCTGCATAGGTAGAGCTACGCCCAAATCTCTTCCAATATCGGAGAGCGAAGATGTCAAAGCCTCTTTGGAAAAAGTTCTTTGGAAAAGCCGTTTCAGAGACTTTAAGGGATTGTTTGTTTGTTGTTGTTCCTTCCCCGGTTCGGCGTTATTCAATAACATCACGATTGAAACGCGCACTCTCGCAAATCTTCCCACAGAGCCGGAGCGCCGCTGGTACCCGAGTGAGTCAGTCGGGAGGAGAATCTCTACGCCGGTGGTTTCACTTTCACCTGCTGGGGCTCCCGCCTGTCAGTCTCTTGATTGTCTGATTATCGGGCTGATTCTAAGCCAGAACAACAACAACAAAAACACCATTTCACGGAGCCATTAAATCAACAGCATCTGGCTCCGTCGATGGAAATAATCCCTCCGTTTCCACGATGATGATATTGTTTTGTGTGGCCTTCTGCCCGTGGCATGTTTAATAATGTGCGGCGTTTAACAGGATGGGTTATGCACAGCGGCAGCCGCAGAGATTTTGGCAGGAAGCATGCAAAACAAACACACACACACATTATGTTTCTGTCTGGTGTGTGTCCACGGCCCACGTCGCTTCATCCGATGATATGCTGCACGATGGCCCGTAGTTATGCGTTTCTGCAACATATGCCGCATTTACTGCCTTTCTCAAAGCTGCAGCGGTTATTTAAAGACGTTTACTGAAACAATCTATTCGTGACCCGTTACCATCGATTCATCTTTACTAGGTCAATAATAATCAATGGGAACCATCGGGAGAGCGGTAGGGAAATCAGAGAATGTTGAGAGACGGTCAAACTTCCGTCTCTTTTATAGTCTTTTATCATCAATCGTACCTCTCGCTTTCATGCACCGCCGAGCCGTCAAAGCAAAACAAGTCAAAGACGTCGCGCCATGGGAACTCTTGGAAGTACAATTCTGACTCGGTTTTTTAACATTTCATTAAGTAAATGATTCATCGCCTCCTCAAAATAAACCAATCAATTATGAAAAATGTTAATTTGACGCAACTCTAACATCGTGGCTTCCACTGCAGAGCTGTTCGTCTCCCAGAAGCCACTGCTCAGCTAGTCCATACCTTTTGAAGAAAGGGGTCTCCCCACATGACTCATGTGTCCAAACACCCAGAACCCCTTAGCCAGCATATGTCCCCCCTCCCCACCGCTATGCTGAACCTTTCATACTTCATATGATTTATTCTGTTGCTGGTGAACCGTTCCAGGCAGACATATCTACCGTGTGTCCGTCTCCTTACTTATTCATGCAAACAGAAAAACACAATAACGGTGAATCAGCCGGTCACGCACACAGCTGACTGAGACCTCGGGCGGTGTGCAGCCCGAAAACCACTAATGACCCCGCAGGAGACCGGACCGCTTAAAAAAAGGCAGAAAGATAAAGTATAATGAAAAGCAGAGAGAGAGAGAGAGAGAGAGAGGTTGGCTGGGCAACAGAGAATACACCTCTATTCAGAGAGCAGGCATCTGTCGCCCGCTGTTAATAGCTAATGTTTCGGGCTCCCGCTGAGCGCTCGCCCACTGCATTGGATTTCACAGCATCAGCCTTCTGCTGGTGTCAAACACCAGATAGCAGGAGACCGGGGCGGGTCAGAACACATAGCCGAAGCCCTGTTCTGTCCTCAGAACAAAAGAGGGCCGATCAGAGATGGAGAGAGAGACTCTTGACCTTTCACCTCACCTATGAGAGGAACGAGTACGAGCGTCCCACGCCCATCCACAAGGCCGGATCGGCGTCCGCGGTATCGTAGTGAGAGGTGTATAGATAACAGGCGGCGAGAGGAAGTACCGGAAGAAGAATTAGTGACACAGCAATGTGCTCGTGTGAAATCAGGCTGGAACACTGCTGTGAAATGTCCCTCAGGCCTGAGCATGAATTATTATTTTTTCGGTTGCTTCTGCTGAATCAAAAAAAGGAGCTCCCTATGAAACTGCAAAGTGAAAACAACCTCTGCACCAATAGATGCAGCATGTGCCCTCGCGCCTCGTCTGAAAGCATTATTAATAAGCTTGCATTACCCGTGGCGTGTAGCTTTACACCGACTGTACAGTGAGAGGCAACTGTGTCAATGATGAGGCGGTATTTTATTTTCTCGAATCAAATATCGGTGGTTTTAGGTTGCAAATCCAAGAGCACGGTTGCTTTATGGAGAGAATGGGATGGAAGTACCTCACATTTCCAGGTGTGTTTCAGGATTAGCCAAGTAGAGAGATATTGACTAGTGTTTTTGATCGATTTAACACACTCCGAGGAGGGAGTCTATGAGTTAAGAGGTATTTGCAGAGGCCTGTGTTTGCTCAACTATGAAGCATAAACATGTCAGAGCTGTGTTGTATAAGACGCAGTAGAGTCTCAGAGGCTGAGTTACATTATTAGTCCTAGAGAAGTCATGTTTATCTGCAAACGTGTGTCTTTGAAGTTGTTTTCTTGGAATGTTTCAGTGTAAAAGCATGACAGTTCTGCATTGATCGAAACACACACTTTGATTGATTACATTTAGGAGCAAAGCAACAGTGGTTGCCTGTTAATAGACTGTAGATAGGAGGTGCAAGTAGTCACCACGACGTCATCCATTCAACGCCTTGAGTTCAACATTTCGGCGATCGGAAATCTCAGAAGCGGTCAGCTGTCGGCTCTTTGCAAACCAAAACCTCCTCAACAACAAACAAACAAACAAACAGAGACTGCAACATTTCCAATGCCTTTCCCATACCTTTTCCATTACATTTCCAATACCTTTCCATTACCTTTCCCATACCTTTTCCATACCTTTCCAATACCTTTTCCATTACATTTCCAATACCTTTTCCCATACCTTTCCATTACCTTTCCAATACATTTCCCATACCTTTTCCATTACATTTCCAATACCTTTTCCATACCTTTCCAATACCTTTTCCATTACATTTCCAATACCTTTCCATTACCTTTTCCCATACCTTTCCAATACCTTTTCCATTACCTTTCCAATACCTTTCCCATACCTTTCCAATATCTTTTCCATTACCTTTCCAATACCTTTTCCATTACCTTTCCAATATATTTTCCATTACCTTTCCAATACCTTTCCATTACGTTTCCCATATCTTGTCCCATTGTCTCCAGGTTCTGCATGTGAGTGTAAGATCTGCTCATATCTGCTCATATCTGCTTAGAATCTGCCATCTGGGTTTTTAAAAGTTGCCATCTTGTTATTTAGGAACCAGAAGGAACACGAGAGGAGTCACAGTACAGCTGAGTGCTCAGCAAGACATTTTTTTAGGTGACTGAAATGTTTCAATGAACTTTTATGATCATATAAAAGTTTGAAGACAAAAACACAGACAACAGTGTGGTAGCGACCTGTCAATCACGAGGTAGGCCGGCCCTAAAGAATACCCTGCGTTATGGTCTGTGGCAGTAAATCCAGTGAGAAGTAGGGGCATTTCCTCATGTATTTTTACACTTTAAGTAGCTTTTCTCTTTGTATTTCCATATTATATCCAAACCATATGAATCTAAATGAACCTTCTTTGGTTTGGCTCTGACTGTTTTACAGTCCATTAAATACAAAAGCAGCTATACCTGTCATATCCATACACCTCGGATGTGGGCCTCTGAATAAAAGCACTCATGGTCTGCATGCGTCACTGAATTTACTTTGAGCTAAATGCTCTATAAAAATGGGATTTTTTTTTTTAAGAAGACAAATAACAACAGCCACTTTTGTTAAAACAAAAAAACAAAAAATGCATTTGAGTGATTTCTAACCGTTCTAAAAATAAAAGCTTTTGCCTGGAGTCTATCAGGCGACGTGACCCAGCTCATTGTTGGTGAAAGGAAGCAGATTAGTCTGATCAGCGCCACAAGCGGGGCAATCCTCTGTATGTGTGGCACACCCCGGAGGTTCAAAGAAAAGGGAGACGGCGAACAGGCTGGAGAGAGGTGCCAGCGATTCAGGGGTTTAGCCGAGCAGACTGGAGTATTTCCACAGTGCCATCTTACTAGGAAACACACCGGGGATCACGGATGAATGAATTGGTTTAGTCGTGTGTTGTGGAATAACTGCCTCGGATGTCAGGATTTTATATCAGGGTTTTTTTTCTTCAAATTTGCTTGATGTGATGAGTTTTTTTTTTTCACATAGATGTCTGGAATATCGGTTTCTCTGTTGAAGCAGGCTTTAAATGCCTCTCTCACCTTGAGAGTTGCTGGCGAGCCAGAAATTTGTCCCGAGACTTAGACATGGCACGGTCACAACTTCCCTCACCTCCCGAGCCCCAGAATGAATTGCTCTCGTCTTCACTGCAGCTCTATTGCTATGAACTTAAAATCCCATCAATATTGAGGATTTTCCACAAAAAAAAAAAAATCGAGATGACTCATATTTTTCTTTCAGCACTTATTCCCACACCTGAGTGTAATCTCTTAATATTTTCATGTTATTGATTTTTTTTTTCTAATCAAATGTTGTTGATTTATTTAGAAAAACAAGCCAATGGGTTTCAGAGATTGGCAAGAATACGATGTGTATTCTTTAAAATCATCTAATAATCGTGACGCGTCTCCACCGATGGAACTTCTCAAGAGTCCTCTTTCATCTCGCCTCGAGCGATGCTGCTCGGAGTGGATGCGTTCCCACATCTTAAATGAAGGTGTAAGCCGTGAAAAACAAAAGGGGGGAAAAAAATTAATTGGCTGTCAAACACACTCGTCCTGTAGAAAGCGAGGACGGTAAAAGCCCTCCGTGTAAACAGTCCAGGAAGTGCGGTGGCGACAGTGACGCCGCAATTAGCCATCTGAGGCTCGAAAATATGACACGTCGCCACAAACCATGCATCTATTTTTCCCTCCCTCACGAACCCACAAAAGAGACAAAACAAAAACAAACGCTCCAACCTTGCATTTCAATCTCTCTCCCACACTTGTGGGTAATTAAACGCAATAAGCAGCAGGTTTCTAAACACAGATTAGGCTTGGAGGTAATTAGGCCCATTGCAGTAATGACTCCCACTGAGTCATGTGGGCTGGATGGCGTGTCAGTCACCCCTCCACCCCCACCCACCACCACCCTCCCACCATGTCTCCCAAAGTCAACAGCGACTTGTCCTTCCAGTACGCTACCCTCCAAACACCATCTGTCCTAACCCTCAGCTTTGATTACCTCAGACCCTGAACGCACCACTCTGATGGTCTGCGCCGCCTCGTGTTTACATGCCAAGTCAAACAACCTCAATTATATCTCTGAAGGAGGAGATCTTTTTTTTTTTTTCTTTCTTCCTCCTCCTCCTCCTCCTCCTCCTGTTGGTGTCAAATTAGAAAACACGCCTGCACCCGTCAGCCCCCGCTATATGTTGTTTGGCTGCTTAACGAGAGCCGGGGTGGAAGACGGAAAACGTCCCATCTGTCGTGTGTTTAATGGCTGGATTCTTGAGCTCTGAGCGTACAGCCGGAGCACCAGGATGGAGCAGACAGCCCCCATCTGCTGGCCACTGCGGGGGGGGCCGCCGCTGCTGCACAACATCCAGACAAGGGTCCATCAGCATACATACAGGAGTCTGCAGGGCTCCAACTCGTGATTATTTATGACTTTGTCCATTGTTTTTTGCTCATAAACCAAATATTTGTGTAGATATTGGCTCAACAGTCTTTTCTGACTTATCAATGAGTTGGCTAATCATTTCCTTCCTACCTGGATGAGCGCTGAATGCTTTTGGGGGGGTTTCTGTCATCCTCTGCCAAAGAGAACAAGAGCAGCAGACAGAAACACGGCAGGACTCAGCATGGAGATGTATTCATCTCCCCTACAGCACTCGCTTCTCTTTATATGTCTGAGAACTCTAAATTCAGGTTGAGGCTACCGGGGTTTGGCAGGCTTCGGTGTTTCACACATGGAGAAAACACACACAGAGCAGGTGGGTTTTTACGACGCCGGAGAGAGTGTGTGTTCCCCTGCGCGGCGTGGGGCTGAGGCGATCCGCATTAGCATTTCATACACAGACACGCTCGCCTCCTCGCTGCCAGGTAGATTCCCTCGTGAGAGGGTGAGGCGCGAGGGGGGGGGGTTCCGCAGATGCTCGCCACGTTGGTTTTTCGAGCCTCGTGGGGAGGGTGTCATGAGGCGAACGAGGGAAGAAGAAGAAGTGGAGTCGCGGGGTTGGTGCTATGACGGCGGTGTGCAGTATGCTATGTGGGCTGGGAGCACAATGGAGTTTTCACGCTGACATTGTTTTTTTTTTTTTACAAAGGCTGTTTAAAAAAAAAAAAAAAAAAAGCTAAATCTACTGCAGTACCATTAACAAACAAGGGGACATTTTTTTTTTTTTTAAAAGAGCACATTCGTGGGAAGACAGAGGAATCACGACTTCCTCACCTCCTCGTTTCCTGTTTCTCTAAAAATCAACAGTGAAGTCTAGCGTGGTTCATTTAACCGCGTTACTCTGGAGATCGATTCTGGAGATTGGGCCGAGCCGATGTGAACGCTAGTTCTGGCCTTAACCGGATGTTTGAAAGTGAGAGCTTGAAAATCGGGCTCCGGGCGCCGGGGTCCTGGACTTCAGGAGCATGGATATTTATTTCAATACGCAGGGAGGCGGGGCGATGCTGCTGCAGAGTGAAGGGTCCAGGCTCGGTTCTGGAGAGCTGGAGGAAAGAGATGCTGCAGAGGAAGAGCAGCGACGGTTGAGAAATAGGCAACATTTTCCGATCCGTGAAGGAATATTGCATGAGGCGTACGTCCTCGTCGACAATTTGGAAAATTGGCGGGAGAAAGGCAACGATTCTCCTGCTTTTATTCCAAACTTCCCTAATGTAATCAGGATACACGGCATTGAGTTTGACCTTTGGCGGCCGTCTTCAAGCGGCATTACAATATCAGTTTTCGTTCCCCCCCCTTCCCTCCCTGCCTGGAAGCAATATTTTAGTCAAGGTAACGTTTCGCAGCACTGAACGGGGACGATGTGGAAAACGCTGCAGGGCTTCACCTCGAAAATTCGAATACCAGGAATATACTTTTCCATTAAGAATGTTAAGTGTAAAAAAAAAATACATTATTTTAGTCCCGTACTTTGAATGATGTTGTTTTTTTTGTAGTTTTTCCCCCCATTTTGGCTTAAATCTGCCTGGTCACCTGACATTCTGCTGAGCTCCACCGATTCATTACGAGCTCACTGTGAACCGCCTTAAAGCGTTTAAAGGTAAATGGAGAGGGGGATGGGTGTGAGACAGTGAGCCCAGGTGAACGCTTCCCTCCTAAGAAGCTGAAGCCTCCCCGACGTGACCGAAGGCAAAGCCACAACCAGCAGAGAAGTGAATAACACCCTCGGAGGCAGCCCCCAGGACCGGCAGCGAGCAGCGATTACATAATGACGCTTCATCCTTAAGAGCTGTTTAAGAGAGGGAAAGTCTCTGTGCAAACATTTGCAAATGTGAAAGTGGAAACCCAAGCCATGAATAGTGCATTAACTATTCATGCGGCATATCTGCAACCAAATGACTACGTTTGCACGGTTTGCAGAAGGCACACTTTCTTTAGGCTGCGTCGCACTTTTATTGTATACATTTAAATCAAGCATCCAGCAAAAAAAAAGATTTTTAGCCAAGTTTAATGTGTTTATTTTATGTAATTATTTATGTAATTGACATCTCCTACACGTGGACTCAACACAAAGCCATGCAGGTCAAAACGGTGTTTCATCCTCATCCTCAAACAAGCGATGTGTCGCAAACGATGTGTTGGACATCGTGATGTCAGATGTTTTTTGACCAAAAAAAAATGTATAGCTTCTGGAATTTAGGAGGAGCGCCAATAGATTTAATTAGCATCCACTTAGCGGGGATGACATGTTTTTGGATAAATCCTGCTTGTCTTTGCAAAAAAAAAAAAAAAAATCTATATCATGTAATGAAAGGCTGCCAAAAAAGAAAGCTTGTGACACATTAAAATCCTCAAAACTATTTCATTTGGCCAATTAGGGACAACTGTATCATTAGTTAATCACATTGTCGTGTAGACGATCAAACTCAGACTTCCCCGTCACGGGGTGTGTGTGTGTGTGTGTGTGTGTGTGTGTGTGTGTGTGTGTGTGTGTGTGTGTGTGTGTGTGTGTGTGTGTGTGTGTGATCGTTCTTCAAGGAAACGCTTTGCTGCCCATTCGTCACTGACTGAGAGCAGCAGATGAATCATTGTAATGTTGCTTGCACCCATACTGAAGAAAGCCACAGTGCATTAATGTCAGCATGAGGCAGACTGCTCTGTGTCCCACAGTAAGAAATGAAAGTCTAAATCAAGAAGAAAAAAAAAAAGAAAAATGGGACTAGCTCGATGACAGCAGCCCAGAAATGGTGACTTAAAGGTACAGCACCCTGATGCTGCTGCTGGTGGTGATCAGGTGACGATGCTCGAGTCAATCAAGAGACATTAACCTCCTTTAGTTTTCCTCAGAGAAGCCCAATGCATGGTTAGTCAAACCTTTTGACCACACCTACCTAGCCGATGAGAGCACCTCCCACCTCCCACCACCTGTCACCTGATTGGCCCGTTCGTGCCTCGGTGGACGTCTGAGGCCTACTCAAGCCTCCAGAAGCTCGTGGACTTTACATTGTGCCGATGGCGGCGCTGTAACCAAAACTTTCACTTAATGTACATACGCAACCTTTTTGCAGGTGAAAAGAATTAGATAAAAAAAAAATTGTTGGCAGTATATGATGCAATATATTGAGACTGAATGGCAACAATGGAAAATCCCCAACAGGGATGTATACAATCTTTCATTTGACCCATGAAAGAAATGCCTCAGTTGAAAGACTACAAGTGTTTGCAGTGTCTAACAACCAACATATATTATTCATATTTGGATAAATATGGTGGCGACAAGTCCTTTTGGATGATGATTGGAAAACAGACCGTTGCAGCAGCAGTGTGATCAATGTAGGTGCTTCACCCAAAAACAATAATGTCGCTGAAACCTTTACTAGATCATGTGGAACATAAGGTGCACGCTGGAGAACATAATAAATGGCAGGAAATTGGACTTGAATGCCAATATCATGAATATTTCAAACATTAAATGGCAAGGCACGGTATTCTTTATCCATTTCTGCTTTGCTCTAAGAGACGCTGGAAGACACATTTTGTTTTTATTTCTCGCAACACCGGTAGACGAACGTTGCCCGTCTGAGAGGAGCTTGTGTGATGGTTGGATTGTTCCAGTTAGGGTGATGACTCATCATTTATCAAATACATATAACGGTCCAGGTGTAACTTCACAAGGTGGCGCTCTGTCTTTTTTCCATCGCATCATCCCGGTTCATACCTTCTACTTCCCTGCATGTTCACTGCTCACCGCCATCTGTGGTTGTTTAGGTTTCTGCATTGACCTTTTTAAGGTTGGTAACCACTAATGGCGTCCATTAAGTGTACGGACGCACATGTAATAGCCTAACGACTTAAACACACCTTAAACACACCTGAGCAAACTGACTTCCCAGACCTCCATGCTATTAGAGTGGGTAGAAGACATTAGCAGCCCGATGTGTGGAGGCCAAACACCTGAAGACAGGGTTAAGTGTCTTGCTCAAGGACATGGACTAGCGGAGTTGGGGATCGAACCACCGATCCTCTGATTGAAAGACGGACCTGCTAACCACTGAGCCACAGTTGCCCCCATGGTATGTATTTCAATTAATCAAATGCATGTTTCCAACTGCTGCCATCACGACAAGCAGACCCGCATTGGGCTGGGTCACCAGTCTGTGGATCAGTGGTTAGCAGATCTGTCTTTCAATCAGAGGATCAGTGGTTTGATCCCCGGGTCCGCTAGTCCATGTCGACGTGTCCTTTAGCATGTAAGTCACTTTGGATAAAAGCCTCAGATAAATGTAATGTATCAGGTCACTCTTTAAACCGAAACACGCGTGCTGCACCAAGATGGTTGTGATCTTGTCGGATTTCTGTAGAAAAAACGCAAAAACACATTTCGATGCAGTTTGACAGCTTTATTTAAACGATTAAAGATTGCCAAGTCGTCCGGATGGCTGTAGCTGAACGCCACATCGGCTGCCAACAAACACCCGACAGTGTTGATGACATCGGCTGTAAACCGGTCTCTAACCTTCCCTTTAGGGAAGCGCGTCTGATAAGAAAACGTCAAAACCCGTCCATTATTTATATCCGTGAACCACACAATAACATCACACGGCAGCCTTAAAAGCGAGGGATTATTTTTACCGTGTCACATCCTGATAGCGTCGCTGACGAGACCAATCACTGAACTTTTCAAAGCCGTAACTCTTACTTGCAGAAAAGCCCCGCCGCTGTCGGCTGGCAGGCGGAGGCAGTGAATGACCGCTCTTTGTTCACTATCTGTGAAGAGACTGGTAATGTTTGGGAGGAAAGCATGATTCATCTTTCTGAATGGTCCTTTCGACTGTGCTGTTGGAACAATAATCCGCTGTTCTTTTCCCTGTCTGCTAGCGATATGATTGAAAACAGTGTGGCGGCCATCACGCTGTAGCCACCCTCACTTCTGGGTGGATCGTCAACTCCTGATGCGTTCGGCTCTCGCTTCTAAAGATTGATTTGGCGAGAAATCGTAAGGACGAGATGATCCTGTGACTTCCATGATGTCGCTTGTGAGAGAAATCCAAGCATCAGACATGCCCCTGGCATTTAATCCCGAGTTATGGATCCAGCTCCAGAAATACGGGGTCCTTGCATGCAACTTCCCAGAATGCAACTTCCCAGCGTGTTGTTGTTCAAGCCTTTCCCCGCTCCACACCTCCAGCTTGCAACTGAGGATTTCTCTTAGTCACCGAGCTGAAGGCGAGAGGGAAAATAACCTTAATGACATCATCAGGCGAACCCCCTCCAGAGCCGCAGAAAAGTGATCTGATCGTGTGAAATTGAAACACCTTTTGAATGCATGTGCATATGAACCCATGCAGGGACGGGAAGATACTGAATTTTATCGCGGATTGCGATAAAATGCACTCACAATTTGTTGATATTGGTGAATTTCCATTATCGGGAGCGGAACTTATGATTTATGACTGAAGATTGTTTGTTTCACAAAAAAATAATGCGTCCTATCTGTGATGCAACGATAAAGTAAAGTGTCTCTCGTGCGGTAAAATGATTCCAATAGGATTCCAGCATGTTTTTGGGAATTTTCGGAGTTAATTTTGTGAATCACAATTTTTTAGGCAGGATAATTGTGACATAGAAATTGTCATATCCTCCCATGACTAAAGCAGTGTGTCCATTTTAAGCCAAGTCTGATCAAAAAACACCTTATTAGTAATTATCGGCCCTTATTTTGAAAAGCTGTTGTTAAAGTGCTGTGAACTAACACGCTTCAGTTATGTAACATGTTCTCTTCCCAATCCTTTAAAGGTAATTGTAAGCAATAATAATAATAGTACTACAGTCTAATATTGTATGTAAAATATGACACCATTGCTTCCTCGTTCAGAAGCCAAACAGCCTCCTGCCTCCCGATCATTAGCGTGTGATCCTCAAGCGAGCGAACTTTCACATGTCATTATTTTATGGCGTCGCACTCCCCCGCCGCTCGCTGTTTAAGATGTCTGCTCTGCTGCAGGCGCGCTGTCGCCGGTGACTGATAATTGCGCAATTGTTCACACTCGAGTTCACAACACTTCTTCAGGGGGGGGTTTAGGGTCGGTGTGCCGCTGCCATCAAATCAGGGGATCGGGCTGATTAACGGACGCGCTGGTGGGGATGCCGACGTCGCGCGCCGTTTGATATTCCGACGCCGGAGTCCGGAGCGAAACAAGACATCTTCGGTTCGGTTCATAACGGTGTGATTAGCTCGACGGCCTTTTCCGAACAAGGAACAGAGAGTCTAATGAAAGGGGAGGGCGTTGGGAGTGCTGGCCTCTCGGAGTGGGACGGCCTGCAGGAACTGGAAATACAAACAAAACAATCGGAGGAATTATCATTCCGTCTGCTCGATGCTGGGACCATTAGCGTCTCTGGTTCTGCAGACAATCAGGCGTTCAGGTCAAAATGAGCAGTTTTCTCTTGGAGCAGTGTTTGAATACGCATTTTGAAGGGCTGTCAAGTGTTTTCTGCTATTTATTGATCAGATCATTGAATAAATGGATGAAAAAAAAACATTAATTACAGCCAGTGCAGCTGGGTTCTTGTTCATATGTCCTCTTTGCCAGATTAGACCGAGCATGTATGACCAGTGGATCTGAAATTGAAGCGGCGGCTATTAGGGCTCATTAGGAACCCGGTCGGCCGCTTCACTTCACCGAGTCGTGGCTCCAAATGGAAGGTTTTTGATGTGGCTTTCTTCTGCGGATGGGCCTGCAGCTGTGACGGTTAATTCAAAGTTTAGGTCGGCTATTATGCAGCGCCACCGTTACAGCCAGGCTCGCCCTGCACGTCTCAAATGCGGGAAAAGTGAGTGATAATGGCTTTTACGTGGGAATAAAGTACCGACTGAAAGGATCGGAAGATGCAAGGCGGGGGAGGGGGGCTTCTGAGTCGCTGCCTCCAGTGCGAGCCACGCGAGCCTTTGTGATTACTTATTGTATGCCATTCTGTTGCACAATCGCCGATGATTGATGGGCCAAAATGCCGACCCTTGCTGGATAAAAAAAGCGTCTCAAATTGTGGAGCTTTGCTGGGTTGCTCCGTTTCGACATTACAGTGATGGATGTGTGTTTGCTAATTCCCAAAGCTAGGGAGCTGAAGTTATTCAGCAATTATCAGAAGAATAATCAACAGAGTGAAGTGATCAGGACAATATGAATATATGGGAGCCCTAGTCTAGTCCGCATGGTTAAATAGGGGCTACAGACGTCCCCAGGCCCCAATTAAAGAAACTCCTTCACCACAGTGCCTCTGCACATACATGTAAATAACATTTGAATGTTGTCTGCATCGATATCCCTGTGGGAATATGGGAAACATAAATATTGGAAAATAGTGGGAAAAATATTTTCTTTCCCCCCCCCTTCACAAACTGTAGCCCAACAGCAGTCACGTGACACTTGCCATCTTTTTTTTTTTCAGAAACATTTGCAAACACATCGGAGGAGGAGAGGCGATCACCTTGCAAAAAAAAAAAAAAAAAAAAAAGGCAGTGCTCGGAGATTGGCAGCCAAACAGCTCAACAGAAGCCAATCAATGCAACATTAACAGGGACAGCCAAGCATCTGGCACTTGGCTCACGCATCTACACGCGCGCGCGCGCACGAGAGAGAGACTGTCAGGGCATTCAAATGACTGAGGCGTTCAAACTCAAACACCGTTAGAGAGAGAGAGAAGGGGAGAGAGAGAGGGAGAGAGAGGCTGCAGTCAGAGTGGACTCCTGTTTCCTGCAGTGCGCGTAAATGTCAGTCTGGCTACACCGGTGCGGCACGCGCATCGGAGGGGATCGGGTAGCCGTCCAGCACCCACTCTGTTCCGGAAAGCCCGTCTATCATTCAGGTCTCCACCGAGGCGCTGTGCGCCACGACACCCCGGGGAGACACGGGCTGAGGCGCGAGAGAGCCGCGTCCACGTCCACTCCACAAAAAACAAAAAAATAAAAAGTGCGCGCTCTCCTGCTTCTCTTCACCTCGCCCGTGTCTTTCTGCTCCGTGCCCACGATCTCACGAGGCGCAATTTGCAAATGCGCGCGCACGCACATACACACACACACAGACAAGTCAAACTCGCCGCTGACTAGCGTGTGCGCGCACACGCGCTCCCGTCGCGCACAACAAGACTCCTATTCATTTGGCCAGCTCCGTCCAAGCCACAACGCATTAGGGCTGTATAGGCGGGGGCACGCGCCCGCGCCTCTGTCACGCGCACAGGTGCAAAGGCAAAACTTACACTCGAACACAGATAACGGCTCAAAGCCTCAGAAAACTTCTTTCTCTCTCTTACCTGTCCGCGTGGACACGCATGGCGGCTGATTGACGGCGAAAAAAGACCCGCGACTTTGAGTTTGTTCCTCATGCCCCGTTCCCTGCGTCGCTCCTCCGGCTGCAAAGTAACGCTGCCATCCTCTCCGGAGCGGAGCTTGACTGCGCGGCTCGCGGAGAGCCGATACTCTCCCTCTCTCTTCACCGTGTGTGTACGCGCGTGTGTGTGTGTGTGTGTGTGTGTGTGTGTGTGTGTGTGTGTGTGTGTGTGTGTGTGTGTGTGTGTGTGCGGGCGACAGGACGAGCGAGCCGAGCCGGTGCATGTGTGCGCATCTCTCCCTCCCAAAGCATCCTCCAATCCTGCCCGGCTACTGCGGCGGCTCAGGCCGAGGGAGGCGCCGGATTGGTCGGTTTACAGATCAATCCGTGGCTATCGGGCTCGGACCGGCCTCCCCGTGCCTCCCATCGCCCCCTCCCTCCTTCCTTACCTCTCTCTCTCGCTCTCTCTCCATTATCTCCCTCTCCTCTGCTACTCTGTTAACACGTGATTATATAAGATAGTGATCAGGAAACGATAAGTTATCCCCGTCTCATTTTTTCTCTCTCACACACACACACAAACACACACACACACACACACACACACACACACACACACACACACACACACACACACACACACATCCTACCTTCCTAGACTATCCCAGTAGGATGGAGAGCTTGAACAATCAAGAAAACTACACCCAATGCTGGCTCAAACTCTGGCCGATTTATTATGTATATGTATGTAAATATATATATATATATAATTTACAAAGTTCCATGCCAAAAGCTCAATGTTAGAAATGGTTTATGTGACTTATTCCATTAAGATGCATGATGTCAATCTCTCCGACTTCCCTAAGAAATGTCAACAAAAGTGTTAAAACAATGATAACTCATATTTAGACCCCTTTGGGTTGACTCCATCACGGAGTGCGTTGCCCAATTTGGTGCCAGTTGGGCAACGCAACGCATTCAATAAATTAAACCTTGAATGAACTAGCAAAAGCCTGCCACCCCGCCATTGCAACTCAAACTGTTTATTTCCTGCTTTCTTTACTTTACTGGCCAGAAGCAACATGTCCACAACACATGAATACAATGAGCTCATTGGATCCACAGTCGTTTCCACTCAGCGTCTTCACTCCTCCAGCTTTACGGCTTCGCTACTGTCCTTTAGTGGAGTTTAAGAGGTCAAACATATTCAGACGCAAACAGTCTGGCAGCCCAATATTTCATTAAAATAAAAATAAAAAAGGTGTCGTTTTAGGTTTTTTCCTGCTCGAGTCTTTGCGATCATCAAGAGTTGAGAGTTGCTTTCATCGCCCCGGAATCTTAATATCGCCGTCAGCAAAGCGCGGCTACCAATTACTCCAGTTAGTTCAGAAGAGTGAGGCGAGAGGGGTCAACATCCAAGCGCTGTAAAATAAAAAATATATTCAGACGATTCGTGGAGTGCAATTTGCTCGTAAGGAAAATAAAGTGTGAAGCTTTTCTATAGTTAGGAGGGAAAATGGTGGGCGTTTGATGGAGGAGCACAAAAAGCTCTCTGAAGAGCTCATGCAACGAATTGGACGTTAATGAGTTCATGTTTTGTCTTTTAACTGCTATCGCGGTGCAAAGCTTCTTTTTTTATTATTTAATGACGAATCAAGAAAGAACTTTCTTAATCCGATCTGAATAAACGAACACGGCTGGCGTAGAAAACAACGCTTGCCTCAGCGGCCCAGTTGCATCCCGTTGAACGTACAGCTCTACCCACAATGCACAGCGTCTGTTTACAGACAGCAGGGTGCCGTTTGAGGTGTCTGTCGTCGATGCACGAGGCTCTCGATAAAGAGTGACATTTGTTTGCGTCTTTAAAAATACTTTCAAGTGTCTACACGCATAAAGATAACCCTCCATACGTGAGGCGTTCCTGTACATTGTGAAGTCTTTAAAGGGTGAATGTATGACATGTGTGTAGCTCCTCCCACGTTGCTGCCATGGCGTCCTCTGTTGTTGTGCTTCACAGCTTCCATACGTTTCTTAAAAATCACAACAATGCGTGTCTGCATGTGTAGGAAGGAAGGCACTTGCTTGCATTTTTATTCATTTTTTTTCTGAATACAATTAGATATTTTCTTTTTTATGCTTTAACTTTCACTCTTTTTTTCACCGTCTCTATTCGTTTCTGTCAATCATTTGGTCCGTCTGTCAATCAGTCCGTCCGCCTGTCTCGTTCTACCTCTCACTCCCACGCTCTCTCTTCCACACACACACACACACACACACATACATTAATTTTGCTCAGGTACCCTTGGGCCGGCTGTTGAGTCTGCCCATGAATTCAGCCGTGCTTTTGCTTTCTCTGGATCCAAAGGGAAACTTAATGAATAATGAACAGAGCAGTGAAAGCGGCGGGCGGGGGTGTAGGACGAGAAGATGGACAGCACGAGGGGGAGAGAGAGGGGGAGAGGGGGAGAGAGAGGCCCTTTAGGACCAGGACGCGGTGGAGAGATGGAGGGAGGGTAACCTGTTAGTGTTCACTCATCAATTAGGCTGCAGAGGAGACATGAAGAGAATGGAAGGTGATGCGTCATGGACAAGGGGAGGAGGAGGGGGAGTGGGTGAAGGTCTATAAACCAAAGAGGGCGCTTGCTGAGGAGACAGATTAGGCATCAGAGACGAGGAGGCGAGCGGAGAGGGAAGTGGACGTGGAGAGGCAGGGGTCTCCGAGACGTCAGAGGCTCCTCAGCATACTGCCTCCAGCTTCATCCATCATCCAGGCCTAGTTCCTGCTGCCAGCACCGCCGAGTCTCTGGTCCACATCCAGAGTCGGCGTCCGGCTTCAAACGCGTGGACGTGCTCAGTATTTTAAAAAAGAAATGTGTGTAATGACTGCTTGAAACTGTAGAAAGGTATTTTACTAACAGAAAAAGAAGAGCATCATTCTTCCTGATGTTCATATATGTGCCAAATGGGAGTTTTCAGCAGACGGGCATGTTCTGTTCAGGTGTCACATCTCTCCCAGGAAGAAAAAGTTGCCATTGTACTTTGCAAATGCGTCGAAAACCACGGGACGCGTTGACAAGCAACACCAAAAACACATTTACATGAATACGTGTCAGGCTCGTATTTGCAGGAACGCCCGAGAGGAGATTCTTGTGTAACGTTACAAGCTGTAACGATGTCTACGAAACAAGCCTGAACTCAGTGCTTAGCTAAGGTTACACACAGGACACGGATCCCCTGGGTGAAAGTCAAATACAATATAGTACTATCTCTTATTGGATGAGCCAGGTTGGGGTGGTTTCCTCTGGCGGACTCTGACTAATGAGCCGAGCTGTATCCTCACCGAAAGCCTCAATCAGTATTCTGCCAGCCACTGTCCAAGAGTTTTGATTAGTTCTCCTTTTTTTATTTTATTTTTTTACATTTCTTGCCCGTGGTTACCTTCACACAAGTGAGGCATAGACTGTTTATTTAAAAAAAAAAGAGATATCCAAGTGCCTAGAATGCCACTGCGGACACATCCGTATAGCTAGATGACGAAACCTTGCACCGATAGCCGTCGGTTATTAACAATATCGCCCTTAGAAACCTCCACTTTTTGCATGTGTGAACAGCTTTGTTTGCCAGTCTGGGTTTGATGCACAGTGTTCGCATTTTAAAACTATTTCAGGATCACAAGCAACAGTAACATTGGAGTAAACCTGCTGACAACCTGCGTGACATTCGAGCAAAGTGCGTGGATGTCGCTGAGGGTTCGTTAATGAGGGCCGGGCGAGGCTTCCAGCACGCTCAGTGCATGAGTGTGAAACGCGAAAAAAGCCTCTGCCTCACAACGAGCTGCACAAGGGTTGCTCGGGTATCGATCCAGAGAGCCATTTCTCTGCAGGATGTCTATTTCCTTGACGTGTTTTTAACGACAGGTCAGTGGATCATTTTGCCAGGGGGGCTAATTGCAGAAGAGCCTTTAACGATGCACTGAGATTACAGTGTGTTCTGTGGACCAGTTGCAATCGGACATCGTGGCCGTGTACAGACTAGCCAGTGTGTGTTTTCGTTTTTTTTTTTTCCTTTCATAAATGTTGCATACTGGTTCTGTGGACCCTCCATATATAATAGATATTTGGTCAATTAATCACAGCTAAGCAGAACTGAGGGATTACGCACTTGAGTGAATCTCATTTCAAGCTGCTGGTTCGGGTGGGTGTGCGCCCGGACGCAGACAAATGGTGGAGGCAGCGGACTCTGCTGGAGCTGGGAGACACACATCAGCAAGGCGGGACTGGGAATGTGTTTGCCTCCCGCAAACACTTCTAATTTATACATGGCTGACGAGCACCAAGGTTGCGCCGCACCCCGCCATTAAAAAAACATACGCTCTTCCCTCGGTAGAGAACACTGTGGTGCGGTTACCCATGAGCACTTATTACCCTGCCAACACAAATCGTTGCTCAGAAATCAGACAAACGGTTGTTTTTTGTTGCTGCCAACTCTGAAAACAAACAGCATTGCATACTAGTTAAAATGCACAAAAGCTCCTGGTGAAGGAAACGCAGCCATCCGAACAGGAAGTAGTCTCACGAATAAGCAGAAGTGACACTGGATTTCTATTACAGTTAACATTTTATGAAATTAACTGTGAAGCAGATACTGGTGGATGTATAGTTTTGAATATTAAACTGATATATTTTCAGCTTTTGTAACCGAATGCGTGAGCGAAAACAGAAGATGAATATATTCTATGGTCAAGGGTTTTGCACTTTACCGAACCCACATGTTATGAATTCACAAGATCTGATTTGCAATATGAACGCTGGCAGTGCCTGGTGGGAAGGAGGGGGAGAATGTCAAGAGTCAATCTGCTTTACACAGGGGGAAGTTTACTTATTTACATCCAACCCAAACAGGCGCGGTGGAAAAGGGAACTGTTGCCGTCACTGAAAGTAACTGCAAATCACATCTGACACGGCGTAGTAGATGAATACTTGGAAATGTGACATCTTCAACAACTGACCAAAGAAAATCAACCCTTCGACGGAGCCATTGACTTTCAAAACCACATTTCTTCACACTCGCGTATCGTGAGGCATCGTTGCTCTGAGTGATGACAAAACACAGGAGACGGCGTCAGGAGGAAGAACACCTCCTAACGGGCCGAGTGCACGATGGAGCTGCTAATGAAAACAAGAGGGGTCATTATCGAAGTGGCTCAAGGCGTTTAATTCCTGAACAAACTAGACTAGTTTAGACTAGAAAAGTGCACTCAGAAGAGTGCAGAAGGTGTGTCCACGGCACGCACGCACACACACACACACACACACACACAAATACAATCCCCTTTTTTCCCACTCTAGGCTACGTCTAATGCTCCCTCTGACCAGAAAACATCAGTCCTGCAGTGTGTGTTTAGTTCCATTAGCAGTTATTTCCGTTAGCAGTTAGCTCCGTTAGCTGCGTTACCAGTTAGCTCCGTTAGCTGCGTTACCAGTTAGCTGCATTAGTAGTTAGCTGTGTTAGTCGTTAGCTGTGTTAGTAGTTAGCTCTGTTAATAGTTAGCTGCCTTAGTAGTTAGCTGCCTTAGTAGTTAGCTGCGTTAGCAGTTAGCTGCGTTAGTAGTTAGCTGTGTTAGCAGTTATTTCTGTTAATAGTTAGCTGCCTTAGTAGTTAGCTGCCTTAGTAGTTAGCTGCGTTGGCAGTTAGCTCCGTTAGCAGCTAGCTCCGTTAGCTCTGTTAGTGGTTAGCTATGTGTGCAATAACAATGCCATTCTTTCTTTTTGCCTGTTATTTTAAGCCATGTAATCTGTCCAGAGTTATTTTAAAGTAAAGTTAGTGATGTGACTAGTTTTCCGTACTCAAGTTATGTTCTTTTGTAATACTTATTTTAATCCCACCTTTGTCTTTTTCACAGTAACAGTGTTGCATGAAAATGACAGGGGAAAAAAAAGAAGTTCCATGGCCCACCAGGTCATGTGACCTCCATTTGTTCAGCAGCACGGACTCCTTATTAACTCTGTGAACATAGCACTTAGTGGTGTAAAGAGAAACATCGCCAGTGAACATAATCCTTGCAGCAATTATGTTTTCCTAAACAGCCGAAAGCATTAAGTGCCACATAAACATTAGTTTTTTTGGAAAAATGCCCAAAATGAAACGTGGCACCTTTAAAATGGCTTGTTTTGTCGAAGCAACACTCCAATAACCAAAGTAATTCAATTTAATAGAGTACAAAACTGAGGAATAAGCAAATCACATTTTACATTTAACACATTTATAGTGGTAAATATTCTGTGTGGTAAATCTTTTTTTACATGTTTTGCATCATAAAGGGCTTGAATGAGTGATCAATAATGAAAACTAGTCCTGGAGCACTATGCCCAGAGATATCTCATTGAGAATAAGTAATTCACGATGACTATTTGTGTTTGTCAAAGAGACGTTGCGCGTATACTAAAGTGTTGATTCTTCAGTCATCCATGGACCATTTACCGCGTCCTTCAAATCCTCCATAACGCCTTTATAATAACATCGGCTCCAGCACACAGATTCCCCATCACAGGTTTAACAGAGTCGTCTCTCTGTAGGATGCCGTCATCCTTACCTTCTGAAATACTATGACAACCTCGAGGACTTTCTTTGAGCTGTGAAAGAACAGCAGATATTCCCAGAATGCTGTTTTTGTCCTCATTTCCACCGCCTCCTCCTCCCCCAGTGAGCTCTTTTAGCATCGTATGAAGCTGCAATCACCGGAGTAAAATATCGACATGCGAAGACATCTACAATTTCTGTGGTGGCTGCAGTAAGAGGAATGGGAAAGAAGATGCTCACATTTACATGAGAACTGAAATCATATCCACGAGTACTGTACTGAATATGACTTTAAGGTACTTTATTCTATCTAATACTCAAACTCATTCATACTTTTTTCTCAAATACATTCATCTGACAACTATGGCCACATAAGTGGACACTCCTATCCTCGTGCTTATGAGTGTTACAGCTCATATGACCACTACATGAATACCAGATCCTATTGCCCTTGATCTCTAACGAATCCGCAACTCCTTGCCTTTAAAAACAAAAAAAACAAAAATTAAACTTTTTGTCAAAATTGGACCAAAAACGCTAACAAAAGTCAAAGTTATGAGCAAGTTGGGTCCAAAATGACCCCGTGAGAGCTCGCCAAGTTTTGGGGGGAATTCATTTTTCAAGGCTTTGGGATTGGCCACTTCATTCCAATCATTGAGACACAAGGGTTCCTCCAACCAGTTTTACAAAAAAACTTCAACCTCAGCTCCCTCAAAAACATGTTTTTGGGATGAACTGGAACGCAGATCGTATCGCCCGACAAATCCCCGTTGAAAAATGACTTCCAGGTGTAATATTCTGACTTTGTCTTGGTGCATACATGCTTTCGGCCATATTTTGGCCCCTTCATCCAAAACGTCTCAGTTTAAGCAGACTGTGATTCCATTGAATGTGCTTATAGATTAAGCACATTCAATGGAATCATTGAGCTATGATGTACAGTACATGCGCAGGCTACCTGGTGCTGTGATTCTGGAGGGTTACAACAAAGAGATGTTGTTTTCGGGTACGCTCCATACTATATATACTGTCTTTGGTAGTGCAAGTGCAGACCAGGTTTTACTGTACTCCAATCATATGCAGTGCTTCATCTCCTCCTTTAACTCTCCTTTCCAACAGTATGAGCTCCAGCATGTAACACTAAAATGCTTCCCATTAATGCCAAAGTAATAATAACGCAATCATGTAATATAGAGCATAACATCCTTGCTCTTACTGCTATTGAAAGGTCACGTTGTTATTTCTGTAACACAGTATCTAAAACCTTTAACTATTGATTTTTTTTCTTCTTTTTTTTTTTTTACGTACCCGCCCGCTCCAGTTATAGTTTCTTTCTAATACTGAAATTAGCTGTGAATTAATTATTTAACACTTCACGTGGCGAGGTATACACCATTAGATATGCACTGTTGTGTGAAGCAACATTCCAGGTGGGAACGGCTGGCTTTCTTGTGGCTTACAGGAGGGTGTGTGATGGCGAATCTGCAGTCGGATGATACGATTATGAGGAATATGTCACAAAGTGTTCGTGTTTTGCAGGTTAGTGTAGAAAACTCTCCACCACCGTGTGCCTCTGGCGGCGCCCACAGGATCCGGCCCCCCCCCATGCATAGAGACCAATCAGGGCTGACTCAAAGAGGTTCGGTTCCCACTGAGACACTCAGCATGAGAAAATGTGACATCATTTGTAAAAGAAATAAATGAATCAAATTCTGGAAAGTAGATGGCAAATGGCAATGTGTGTTTGATTGGACAAAATGACACAACTCCATAGTTTCTTATGGTAACATACGCTCCTTCATTGTGCATTTAATTCATTAAATTCGTTCATTCTTTTTAAATGTTTTATCAATATAATTTACAGAAAATATTGTATGCAATTAAAAATATTTGATCTGTAACATCATTTTTGAAATGCAATGCTTTCCATGAGCTTGTACCTTGTTTACTGGCTGTTTTCTGTTTTATTAATGACTGTCTGTTCTCGTTATTGTGTTTCTGTTATTCATTAACTGTTACATAACGATCTTATAAAAGAGCATGGATGCTTGGCCAACCTGTTTTGCATAATAAAGATTCAATAGTGAAAAAACATGTTGATATTACAATGCAAAATTAATTCCATGAGGGTTTGCTGCTGAACTCTCAGTGGCATTGTGTTAATTGTTTATAATTCTGATGTCAATTTTTTTTCTCCAAAGCAACAGTGTCAAAGCTTCACAATCTTAATATATCCAATATATATACATCCAAAAGCGCTTCAGAGACTGTGTTATATTTCTGTACGTCACGTTAGCATCACCCTGGTTTTTTTTTTACAAAAAGCTAATTGAATTTTTCCGTTGGATTTTGGGTAATTGCAGAAAATAAGCTCTGTGGCAAACAAATATGTTGAAACACTTTTTGTTCAGGTAATCCGGTAGATAATCTTCTCAAATTGAATACAATCGCCGGAAGTAAAAACCTGGAAACAGTTGGAGGATTAGCCCGGATAGCCTGCTAACCCCGCTACAAAAGGCATAAAATACACAAAACTACTACATTTCCATCCACATTTTACTGCAGTGTCTTTCGGTTGATGAGCAAAGATGCAAAAAAAGTCTATGGTGTATTTCCCCAATGTCCATTAACTCAAGATAAACACAAATACAGACCTTCTTCTGCAGTCAGGGTGGAAGGGATATTCTGCTACACCAAAAACACATCAACTTTGACGAGATAACCCTAAATATTAACAATTTTTCTGTTTTTTGGACTCATTCCTGCAGCTTTCCATTGTGGTATTAAAAGCAGCGCTGTCATCAGCTGATTATCATGGAGACAAATGCAATATTAATGGAGAACTCCTTAAATTAAGCATGACAAACCTGCTTAATGAGAGAACGACTTATCCCCATGAGACCAAAATCAACTTATTCTCTGTTGCTAACCCCGGTGCGGTCCTCATTCTCGTGGGTTTCTTTACATCCAGAGTAATGCGTCTGCATGGTCATTCCAGGTACGCAAACCAAAGTATTACAGCGTGACAACCACAGAATATGAGAGCGATTTACACAACCTCAGCACCCCATTGTGAAACAGTGCTGCTCCCATATGCTGGACATGTCTCAATTTACAGTAAATACCTGTAAACGCATGGTAATGTTTCAGTTGAAGCTCTGATATATTATGAACAATTAGCAAATCTCACGATATATATATGTGATAAAGAACAAATTAATGGAATTACCCATTCCTTGTAAAGGTATCGGCACATGCAGTAAAATCTCTATCGCCTCCGGATTGGAACTCTGCTTTTAAAATAATAAATGTCACTTTTCTACTACAAATAAACATGTTTTTCTTCTTGTATTATACAACTTGCTGTGCAGTCCAACTGCCTACTTTGTGACCATAGCAGTGAAGGAGTTGGAGCTCATTTAGCAGCATGAAAAGGGCTTACTCCTCAATCTTCTCAAATATTTTGGGCATTTTTCTTTTTTTTAGGTCAGCCCTCTTTCCAAAAAACACACCGAACTTAACGTGAGCCGCTGCAGGATTGTTGACACGGTGCGGCAGATATTTGAGGGATGATGGAGCTGAGCAAACGTGATCTCTGTACAAAGACGGCCACTTTTCCAGAGACGTCGCAGCCCCAGCAAACAGCGCGAAAATGCCATTTGGCCTTTGAAATAATCCACTTCCCTCCAATTAAACCCTCGGCGCAGTAAGTAAGACAGCTGTAGTTATTTAGTCGGCGCTGACGGCCGCAAACGGAGAAATTAAACGTCTCCCTTCCGTTTAAATACCATTAATAACACTATGTTTTGTTTGCCATTGTCGTTGCACGGCTGCCGGTGACTCGCGACGCCCTTTGAATCATTCATGTGATCGATACCGAGTCCGAGCACTGCAGCAGCGGATGAAATCCAAGTGGGAACTTTGATACGAGGGCAGGCGCAGAGACCACAAGGCATCGAATCATCCAGAATAATAGACGATGAGAGACGGCACGGCGGATGGTGGTCAACATTAGGAGGAACGCCGCACTGGAGGTTAGGGCCAGGAGCGCGGATTCATTTCATCTTTTTTCGGGGCCGCGGCCTCGTGTTGCAGCCGATATTATTGGATAAGCATGAATAATTGACTCCACGCTGGTGCACGTGCATGAGAGGTGACTCCGCGGCTCACTTATTGCTTGGATCGAGCAATAAGCGAGCGCAGTTATTGTTCTTGAGCAAGAACAATAACTGTGCTTCATTATTTATTTTTGCATTTCCTCTTTATTAAATCAGTCTCATTAAAGATTATTACTCCAAACCTTTAATCCTCAAAACTGACAAATGGACGATGCTATGCTGTGATTAGCGGCGCGATTTAGCGGTTGAGTCAATAAACTTACCATTTATGCATATGGTGATACAAATGTGGGTGTTTTTAACATTTATTGAATACAGCGAAGATGTGGAGAAGTGTATTATTTCCTTAGAGAAGTTTTGATTTGAGTGTTTTTAGTTATTCGGATCAGGTCGGTACAACTTGTAATACATTTTTATTTAAGACCAACGTTATCAAAGAAAACTGACACTTTATGTAATTAGGGACTGCAAAGTGTAAAATGAAGCTGCCACTTAATTATATTATATTATATGTCTCGGTCTATAAATGTAGCTAGATTTAAATATCATAAGCAATGTGTCTGCATGGCCAGTAGATATTTCGAGAATTATTTAGCGGCTGTTGATCCAACCAATGTTGCAAATCCTCCTCTTTATAATCTCCCCTCATTTCCTTTTGCTTCTCATCTAATCAACATCATAATAATAATAATAATTAAAAACAGAGCCAACTAATTGGTGCATCGATTCAAAGGACACCATATTGGAGATTTTACGGCAGACCACGAGTGTTTTAAAATGTCGTCCTGCATCTTTCAGACCTTCAGTTGAGAGGAAGAAGATCTTCAGGGACCCACGTGAGTAAAAGGTCCAGTAATATTTATAGATGGATTTATGGATGGAGGGAAAGTCAGGGGTCAAAAGGTCACAGTGTTTGATCTTTCAGTGGGTGTTGTGTACCATTAAACAAAATGAACGTAATATTTAACGACAGTCGAATTAGCAATTTCTTATTAAAATCACAGTGATACGCGAGGATCTTAACATCCACGGGACCCATTAGAATAATGTCCTTTTCGCTGCTGAAGTCCAAGTCCTCAGTCTCAACCACGACGAGCGCCGCTACCGGCCTGAAGGCGATTTCCAATATCCCTCACACCCTCTCAAACACAGTCAGTGCTCAGGCATCACCGCTAACATTGGAGAGCGCCTCTCATTATGCTGAGTCGACGGCGTTTGATGAGACGGGAAGTGACAAGCGTGTTCGCTGCTGCAACGCCACCCTAAATGTCTGAAAGGGGATTTGAGCAGAGACGGAGCCCGGAGGCCGGTCGGGGGGGGAATCGACACCGTCGGATGTCATTCATGCGAAGCGGAGGCCATGTAGAGACACCTGCGCCACTCAGCTCCAGGACTACAGGGGACAGGATGTGATCACGCAGAATCCCTCCATGCAGCCGGCTGCATGCGATGCTGCGTATCGAAGAGCAGTAACGAGCAGTAAGAACGAGTGTATAAATAATACCCATTAAGTTGGCTGTTGGGCCCATGGCAACCGTAAATCAAGATTGAACTGGGGAAAAAAAAAAAAAAGGAAAAGGAAAGAGCATACCCATTTATATTCTAATTAATATGTTTACCAGAGTTCCTGCTTTCAAATTTGTTGAATAACAAACTCAACTAATTAGATTATTTCCGCCAACAGAGCAGCTCTGCCTCTGTGAAATGTTCATATTAATCCAGTCCTCGTTCGGGGTACACGCTGTACCGGCGGAAGAACGGTGTGTTCGCGAGGAGCGATCCAGGCCGCCGCCGGGCGGGATCGAACCCGCGACCCGCAGCGATATTCACAGTCTATAGTCACAGAGCACAAAGGGTCTGGCCCAAACAATCGAGGCTCATTACCAGGCGAGACAGCGAGTCTGTGTTTGCCTCCAGAAGAGAGTCCACCCCCCCAGTCCACCCCCCCAGTCCTCACTCATCAGCAGAACACAGTCAACGGGTTCGGGCTCCACAGCTCGTATGCCGGTTCCTGATACCTGCTCCTTATACAACACACCTGTTTAATTTGCAGTGTAATCGAGGGCTTTAAGTTACAGACGGGTGTCATGTGATGTCGCTCTGCTCTGTCGTCACCGCGGAGATGGCGTCGGCCGAAGACGCTTCTCAGAGGAAACCTTTTATATGACCTCCATATTTCATACAGTCTATAAGTGAAAACAGTACCAGAGGCCATGATGGTAGATGAGTTGCTCTTTGGCCGAGACTCATTACGGCAAGACGATGCAGCTGACGAACACAACGATCTCCGGCTGTTGTGACGAAGCTGTGAGAGAAGCTCAGATGTCAGAAATAATGACGTCCCGTCGACGACAACCAGAACACATCCGCTCTCCCCCGCCGCCGCTGGGATGGAGCTGCTGGAAAGTGTCAGGTGGGAGACGAGGCTCACCTCCAAACACCTGCAGGGTTCAGGATCAGGCCCTGGCTGCAGACCTTCAGTACGCTTATCCCTGCATCACCGCACACACTTGCGAGGGAAAAGCCAAAATGTGAGCGCCGCTATCCGGTTCCCCCCGACGTGGAACATTTGTAAGCTGCTTGCGTGAGACGGAGCGCTCAGCAGATTGGAACGTTAATTGTGTCAGCGAGCAATTACACAGAACAGAGAAAAAACAGCATTTTCTTTTGTATTACAAAATACAAAACCTTGCTGTCACACGCGCATATTTAGCAATATCGCTTTGTCTTCCTTCAGTGGAGACACATTTGCATTTTGAGCTAAAGTCTGGATCCAAGACAACGTGGTGCACAAAAACTTCTCCTTTCAAAAAAAAAAAGCTTTCCTTCGCTGTGCAACATTTACTGTGCAGATCGGTTTAACTGCGATGTGACTGCACAAAAACTCCCTTTCCACTCGCGGCTGCTTTGGCACCGTTCTTCAGTCTCCTCCTTTGAGAGCGAGACAACATCATCTCGGAGCAACATGACGCTCTCCCACTGAGAAGTGAGACTGTTTTCCATGATTGTTTCAAGCTCCTTCGTCTGTTCGGGTCCTGCTTCGGTTCCCGTCTCTCCCGCGGTGTGCTCCTCGGGAGGCTGCCCTCATTACGTATGTTCCTCAGCTGCAAACATCACCGGCTTCACCGAACGCCAACCGACACGTACGGCTGAGCGGGATCGCCGGAAAAGGCCAAAGACGACGTAACCGCGCATTTTTAACAATGTTAATGTTGGGAAAAAATGTTTTTCTTTCTTCTATTTCTTCTATTATTGTATGACCTGTGACTTCTAGATGAACTTTCCCCCCCAAGGGTGTCTTATGTCCTGTATACTAAGCAAACCAACTAGATCTGCATTTCCATGACTGAAGTACTTATCACGTTTGGACTGTGGACGGGAGAGTTTGTGCCGTTTGTACTGTTTCTGCCTAATTCCATAAGAAACCCTTTTGTATTGCGCTTTATTTATAATCTGTATATATTGTTATTTATTCTAATACTTTATGTTGCACTTCTGGTTGGATGCGAAACTGCATTTCGTTGCTCTGTACTTGTACATGTGTAATGACAATAAAGTTGAATCTAATCTAATCTAGTGTCTCTCTCTCAGGTGATGTATACCGAAACCAGGCGTCCATCAAACTGTGCACCAACCGATGCAAAGATTGAAAAAATAAATAAATAAAAATAATCGACGTATTCGTGGCTTTATTGTTCTGATGAAAACCGACAAACGACTTCCCGCCGCTTGTGGGAAAAAATAATTATCTAATGAGAGCAACGTTTGGGGGAAGCTGGAAATAGCTCGATGAATATTTTAAAGCCACTGGCTCCGGTAGCTATTTACTAAGAGCTGGTTTCAAGAAAAGAAAAAAAACATTATGAACAAACAGTTGGTTGGCTAAGGGGGGGAGGAGGGGGAGGGGGGAGTTAAGGCGTGTCACTTCTCAGCCTTGCATGTGGTTGATTTCCTCAGTGCTAATCTTTGCGAGACAGATCTGGGATTAGAGAATCAGGTGCGTATCGCCAGGTAATCCAGCTTGTGTGTCTCGCTGGCAGAGGTCAAGCGTGTCAGCGTCTGCTGCTAAATATGGCCTCCAGCCGGCGGGATAAGCTCCCCCCCCCGACAAGGGTTTCTGAGTCAGGTCGCTGATTCCGGCCTTGCTGGTTGGGTCCAAACTAAATGAGTATCTCTGCGGCGTCGTCTCCAAACCTTTACATTTCCAAGCTGAAACCCTTTGGGAACGCCATACATCCGGAGATAAGCGCCTCCCTCTCAAGGGCCGCAAACATTTAACAGCAATCACGCCGACGGCGTGGAAGGTCAAACGCTGCCCTCGCCCGGACACAAAGGAGAGTCCGTCTCTCGCAGATGCTAATTCCCAAAGGTCACGCTTCAGACGGCCAGAACGATCGAGAGTCAACCTCTCACCCGAGGAGGTGCCCCTCCCCCTCCCCCCCACACTCCAAAACACTCAGACATCACACTGTAATAAAAAACTGGAGGCCCTCTGCAGAGAGCATCCAGATCAAGATTGGAGAATTACAGAATCTGGGTTGTGAACTCCGTGCCGGTTGCCCGATCGATACCTCCCTCCCACAACAGCCCTTCAGCGCTGTGATGCAACACAGACACTGGATCGCATCCTGACACGAGGAGGCAGAGGCCTTTACCTCCCAGGTTAATACAGAAGCTGAAATAAATCCTCTTCTTCCGTCTGCAGCCACAGCGCCGGGGAAGCCTTGTTCTCAACTGCACCGCTCCAGTGGGAGGGGAAAACAATGCATGGTGAAAACTCACATTTCAATATGTTTGGCGACTCTTTTATTCGAAAGGAGAGTTCATTTTTAATTGAGGGAATTATAATTTATTATTTGAAAGTGTCTGAGGTAATAAAAACAAACGATGTTGTCAGTCGAGGTTGTGAAAGTCGTTTGATGAAGCAACTCTTTGAATGGTCTCTGAAGGACCATGAGCGGTCTGTGGAGGACCATGAACGGTCTTGAAGGTCTGTGAAGGACCATGAACGGTCTGTGAAGGACCATGAAGGGTCTGTGGAGGACCATGAACGTTCTTGAAGGTCTGTGAAGGACCATGAACGGTCTTGAAGGTCTGTGAAGGACCATGAACGGTCTGTGGAGGACCATGAACGTTCTTGAAGGTCTGTGAAGGACCATGAACGGTCTGTGGAGGACCATGAACGTTCTTGAAGGTCTGTGAAGGACCATGAACGGTCTTGAAGGTCTGTGAAGGACCATGAACGGTCTTGAAGGTCTGTGAAGGACCATGAACGATCTTGAAGGTCTGTGAAGGACCATGAACGATCTTGAAGGTCTGTGAAGGACCATGAACGGTCTTGAAGGTCTGTGAAGGACCATGAACGGTCTTGAAGGTCTGTGAAGGACCATGAACGGTCTTGAAGGTCTGTGAAGGACCATGAACGGTCTTGAAGGTCTGTGAAGGACCATGAATATTATCGAAAAATGAGGTGTTACTTTTCTGAAATCTTCCGGATCGGGACATGACTACGGTGACATTATAGTTTTTTGTTCAACAAAAGAAGACGACACAAATAAACGTGGGAAAAAAAACCTAATAAGTACTTCTATTAGGACAAGTCATTTTACAAGGAAAACTCTTCTCGCACCACCGCGAGCTTGAACACATAGTTTTGAATGCACCAGCATCTCAGTGTAATTACATCATGCAATAACCGCCGACTTAAATCAAATGAAAACCGTCTGGCCGACCTGGAGCCCGACAGAAAACCCCCATCTACCAACGCCAAACTCCACAGCTAGAAATTACATCCAAATTAGAGATTTGGGGGGGAAGTAATCACCGAGCACTCCATCCCTCTCAGCCCAAACAACGCCGCGAGAGGTAGCCGCAGAACCGAGTCGTTTCCAATCCAGCGTGCTAATACAGAGGGCAACGTCTTAATCTCTTACCTCATTAAGCTGCATAATGTGTAATAAAACCCTCGTTCCAGGCACAGGAGCGGAAAGCGTTGACTCGGGAGTCCGGTGTTACCGCCGGTAGCGGTGGTGGTAAAACCCCACATGGGCAGCAGCCGGCTGGGTTTATGTCATAACCTATTTTAACAGATGCAATGGATGTACAAAATAACATTTTTGTCACCGCGCTGTTGCTCATAATGCGATTTTAAGCTCCCGTGAGACCACTTGAAAAGTTTTTAAAGGAGTTCCCGTTTTCAGTGTGTTCCAAAAAGTGGGTCTTAATTTAGTTTGTGTGCATTATTGCATGCACAGAGAATTTTCCTTGAGAGAAAATGAAAGAATATGAAAAATATGATGCGAGTATGTTGGTCATATCGCTAAATCACAAGCTATGTTGTCACCATTTCACAGGTGATTGTCGTTCACATTTCAATGGTTTTGGCATTGTGCACTTTACAGCATATTGGTGTGTTTCTCATCCTGTTTAGCCGAGTCTGAGCACCTTTATTCTTGTTTTTCTGTAAAGTCACTTACAATTATTGGATTTTTTCCTGGGGGGCTTGTTTGCCTCTTTACACTATATCTGTCCCTTCTATGTTCCCTCAACCCTCTTTTTCCCACTGTGGCAAGAAAGACCAAGGACGGTGGAAGTGGGTGGAAAAAATAAATAAAAAATAGGAGGGAGTGGATTAAAAGACTGGATTTAAAATTAAAATTACAAGTTATATTAGTTTTGTAATGATTGCTCGTGAATTGCCATTACATTTATATAAATACGTTTTTGTTTGGTGTTCAGGAAGGACATATTTCGGGCTTCTTTCCATAGACCTGGTTGCTTGTTTCCCTCCCAGGGTCTGGCCACAGTGAATGTGCTCGTCTGCTCTAACCAAAGGCATGAATAATTTCTAGAACATCAGTTTCAAAGGTAGTAATATTGAGCGACATGTTCATTTGTCTTCTGGTTGGTTTGTGATGCGCTAAGTCTTGAACAGAGGGATCAACACAGCAACTTAAATATTAAAATGCCTCGTGGAGCGTGCCACAATGTCACAACTTATTCAAGAAATTTTTTTTCCTTTCGGTAATATAATTATGTTTCTATCACATCAAACTACAGACCTGCCTCGGTCACACAATAACGATCCATCCTGAGATATGGAATCACTTGTCAAATATAATGCGTCAGGACACAAACAGGGCCGTCTCATCGATCCAGTCCCAAGGGTGCTTTAAATTGCTCCGCTAGCGCTATACATTAACGCAGGAACACCGAGAGAGCCTCCATCCACATCAGTGAAACCTCCTTCATACATCCCAGTGAAGGTATCTAACAAGCGAGATTTTGACTCTCAGAGAGACTCTTTAGGATCCTCCAGACAGCCTTTAGTCCAGATGCCTGAGATTTTCCACGCTTGCGTCGCCAACACTCTCCCCGGGGCTTTGCCTGCTCCAGAAATTTCTGTAGGAAAGCCTACGCTTCTGCTCTGTCACTCCCAGTGATCTTCAGGACGAATGGCCCCGAAGAGATAAGGCAGCCGGACAATGAGCATGTCCACCTGGCGAGGCGAGGCGCTCCATCACGGCGCCCAGGGTTACCAAGGTGTCACTAGCTCTCCCGGGCCGCTACATTGAAGAAGTGCCATACCCTCGACGGTCCCTGGCAGATACAGAAGACCTCCTGGCACCGTAAACGCTGCCGACTGCACCGACTGCAGTGTCGGGTTTTATTCTGAACTCGGAGTCTAAAATTAAAAGCTGCACTAAGCAGGAATGTTATGTAACAAGGACACACGGTGTCAGGATGTGGAGCCACCTGAAAGCAGGCCCTGGGGGGCTGCAGTGCTGGCACACTGAAAATACAGTCTGGACTCTGGGAGCCTTGAGTTGAAGACGTCGACGTGTCAATGTGCACCACCTACCGGCAAGGACCGCCATGGCTTCTGCAATGGTTCAACCTTTTGAGCATGTGTGTGTGTGCAGGTGTGTGTGTGTGTGTGTGTGTCTGTGTGTGTTAGAGGTTTACACGATTTGTCAACGGGATTCAATTCTGTGCCAGCCAGACATTCTCTTCAGGGCTAGAATAAAAGAACTAAACTCAATATTTATAGTTTGTACGGTAATAATTTGCATATGTTTTGTGGATGAATAGAATAGTTGTGTCTCTCAGGGATATTACATATACACATTTTTTTTGCCTGTAGTTGGAGATATGTACACTTCTGCAACTAAACTGCATCTGCTGTGAATTTGCCTGGTTTACTTTATGGTTTGAAGTTTACAAAAATAACCTTTATGCAAAAGTCAGTGTATGGAAGTCTATATAAATGACTCTACTTCTCTCCTGATGTATTTCCTCAGTAAACATTGTAAACATGAGTTTATGTCTCAGTCTCTAGTTTCAAGTCTTCATCAACACAGCATGATGTTCATTTAGTAAATTAAACCATATAAACCATAAAGCATGCTTTAGGGCGGGGCTATCAGGTGATTGACAGTTCGCTACCCTACCAGCATGGCCACTTCTCCGGCCTCCAAATGTGATCACTTCCATGCATTTGTTGCCAAGATGGCTGGTGGCAGTGACACCGTCCAAATTGCCAATCTTGAGTCTTGCTGTGATATTAAGACGCCTAAACTTGACGTGCCTGTAGGTGGCAGCGTTTCCGGGTACCGAGCAGATCATCTGATGGAGCCCGCTGTTTGGTAATAAAGTCTGAATCACAAACCGGGACTGCTCCAAAGAAAAAGTCTTCCAACCTTCTAAAATTCACACTGTGAAGAACTACTGTGAACCTTAATAAAATGCCGGTGTCAGGTATATGACCCACGGGCATATAAAACGAAAGAGTGAAAATACAAACCCCGGAATCTCCCGCAGTGCAGCGAGCATATGCTCCGTCTGGTTGTATTGACGTTCAAGCTGGCATTTAAAACGCTTTGATCCTCTCCCACGATGTGACAGGTATTCCTAGTGACTTAACACCAGGAAATGAAGTTTCAGCGAACACGAGGTTCAGCTATCCGACCAGACGGAGGAGAGACAGAAGATCAGATAGCATTTTGTGTTGTGCCAGCATTAGAGGCCGTTTGAAAAGGAGCCATTGTTTTTCTTTTTTCTTTTGGCTTATCATCAGACACAGTGTACAATAGTAGCCAGGGGCTGAATTTCAATTAAATAGGTGCCAATGCATCTTAGAAACTTCCCCGTCATACCTCATCTGAACTCTACTGAGAACCTTTACTTCAGTGTTTGAACTACACACATTCAACCTTTATATGACTATGCATACGTAACAATTGGCTTCATGTAGAAAGCAATAAAAGAACAATTTTCTCTTGTTTTTTGTTCATTATGTTAATATATAGATTTCCCCTTTAACGCCATTACTTGCAAATCACATGTTTATCTTTACATTTATGAACACCGGCGCTCTTCATCAGGAGCTCTTCCTCACTCTCCAAGTCCTCGTACTCCCATGAATCGATACCAAAGCCACTGATGTGACAGCAAAAAAAACTGCAGACTGGTCTAACAAGAGCATATAAGTCTATTTTATACATTTATAACACAATTCAACCATAAATATTAACATTGTAATGTTCCGCAATCAATGAAGACAGAGTCGTATACGTTTCACTGTTTACTGTACTCTTCTCTCTCAATCTAGCTGTGGTGAAAACTGCAAACAATACCATACGAACATGCAGTGCATATTCTTAAATATTACATTTTTACAAATTAGAAAAATGAGTATATAGATATACATTTCATATTTATACAGGACATAACTCACGGCGTTGCTTTGTGGTTCCACGTGGTGTGAGCGGATGGAGCGGTCCACTGACAAATGTTTGCTCAACCAGAAGCGCTGTGGTCGGACAACATTTAACCAGAACAGGAAGTGACTAAACCGGAACAGGAAGTGAATGCACCGGAACAGGAAGTGACTAAACCGGAAGTACCGTCATAACATGACACAAACAAGAAAATAATTTGCTAATAACTGTATTTTTAAATACACAACCATTAATTAAACAAAATTAAATTGAAAATGCCGTAAAGGCAACACAAACATAAACCATAAATATGACTCGAGAGGACTTGAAAGTGACTTGAGAGAGGTCCTCAAGTTATGGAAATATACTTTTTTATATCCCTAGCTTGATGCCACACATGATTAGCACCTTTCCGGAAAGCTTACGACCTACGGAGTACGCCAATTGTGCCAAAACCACTGTCAGACAAAGCCTCAGCAAGATATCAACCACAATGCATTTTGCATTAAAAAACTGAAATATGACTATTTATGGATGAAACAATACTTGCTTGGTATGTATTGGAGCGTCTGCTTGAGCTGAGTCCCTCTGTTGTGGAACCAGAGGCGTTCACGGTCCAGGTAGAAAGTTAGGGCATTTTTGCTTTCAGCGGACCAAAACCTATGGTACACGAAATGTGCACTAAATTGATTACTAAAAATATTTAACTTCACTTAATCAAAGTCAAACTTTGTAGAGATACTTTTAACATGTAGTGCTATTTTATAGTAGAAAAAAAGCAATGATATGCATAATTAGAAAGAGGAAATACATCCTAGAAGGTTTTTCAAAGTTTCTTTCTACACCACGCAGCCCTTGTTGGAAGGCACTGTATTGAACTTAAGGGCTCTCGACATGGCTCGCAGCTAACAGTGCTAATGACGCTAACAGCACCTCTACCAAGAGGTAGAGTGACTTCCCTCTCTGATTACTCTGCTATATCCTTACGTAACACATGTTTATATAACGCTCTGAATGTTGTGTATAGTAGTGAAGTTCTTCTTCTTCTAACAGGCTGTTTTTTGGGTGGCATTACTCCAATTCTTGGATATGTGCATCTGGCATTGACTTGTTTTTTCTTGTGTTTAAGAGAAAGCTGCTGCAGGAGGCCCAATGTGTATTTTCTAAATAGTGTTCCTGTGGCAAACCCATAAAATGTCACTCGCTTGATTCACAACAATCCAATACAGTTACAGAGTGCATCCCGCTTCACTCCACTACCATCTAATTCCAGGAAAACTAAAAATCAAACCTTCTGCGTATAATATAATCAAAAGAATATCATAAATACGTTCGCTCCACCAGTAAATAAATAAAACTGAAAAACCTAGGGACCATATTAAATCACTTATGGCGTTTTGCTCTTTTTTAATTGACTGAAGTTGTTGCCAAGTAGTTTCTGAACCGCCGCCATTCCTTTTTTCTTTGGGCGGGGAGGAGCTGGTGTTGAAAACAGTGTTGCCCACCGCTTAAATCACACCAGATGGCTGCAAGAGCGACACAAGAAGTAGGTAATCTGGATTTATGACCTTGCACATATGCTGAGCGCGGGGGCATCTGCTGTGATGAAAATGGCAGCTATTTTAATGAAAGCAGGATCTTTGCGGTAAGATCTCATAGAGGTGTGTGTGTGTGTGTGTGTGTGTGTGTGTGTGTGTGTGTGTGTGTGTCTTTAAAATTACACAGCACATTACACAAGGTTACTCCTGAAACAGCCCTGCATGTTGGCCTTGCAAATCGTAGAGCAGCTTTTCACACTTGAAAGTGATCTCTTCTATTGAGCCCCTGCAAGCATTGTGTGGTTTAAAAAAAATGCATTTATAATTAACCAAATCATCACCGTCGGTGTTTATATTGCAGCTATAAATGCTTTTTTTTGTTGTTTTTTGTGGCAAGTCTTCCTGAGGTATCTCTCACTGCTGCCGCTTCTTCTTCCCAGGCTCGAATAAACAACTGTCAGATGCCGTTAAAGGAGGCGGGAAGGGGATGATAGAGAGACAAATGAGATGTGTCTCGTTGAGGCCACGGAAACAAAATGTCATTTACTGTCGGAAGAAGAAGACTTAAAAAGCCATTTAATCTTGTAAAAAGTCACTTTTTTAAAGCATGCATATTGTCAAATAAAGCAAATCTGCCAACTGAAGCTGTCTCCGATTATTGTCATTTGATTGTTTCACAGATTTCTCCGCTCGCTGTCGGGTCACGACAGACGGATCGCGGCTGTTTCTGCTAAATTTACTTGAGTTACACGAAGGCAGCTTCTGCCACGGGAGCGATACGAGCTGATTTATTCCTCTCCGCCACCTAAGCGTAGCTCACGCTCCCTTTTCCCTCCACAAAGTTGCAATTTGGCGTGACAGGCATATCACGTAATCCTCGCAGGGAGATGACGAGGGAGTGCGAGTCATGTCACGATGACTCTGGAATAGAAACCGAATCAGGGGCTCCCTGATGAGGGTGATGATGATGATGATGATGATGGTCTTGCATGCAGAGAACTGACAAGCTCATGATGCGTACCCTGTTGGCTCCCATGGGAGGACCGGAGTCCTTTTCATACCTGATGCTCGTGTTATTTTTGCCGTGAAAATAGGAAACCTTTAGAAGTTCGACAGCTCTTTTATCCGGAGGCTGCCGGGGAGGACTGTGCGCTCTCGTTTGGTCCATTTGGATTGTGCTTAAACCTTAAGCTTTTTGACTAATTGGTTGTTAAACGACTCGAACGCAAACAGAGCCGGTTGTTTCCCGGCCCCCTCATCAGGGGAAGCGACAAGCGCAAACAACATCCTCCATTTGATCTGCGATTGTTTGACGAAGAATGGGGGTTGCCTCAATCAGAACAAAGCCAAATCCTCATTAGTGATCAGAGCTGTCTGTCTCAACAAAGTCATTTTCCACATTAACTCGTAAAACAGTCCGTTAAACTCTGGGCTGCTCGGCAATGATGATTTTTATTCTTCTTTTTTTTCCTATCCATATTTGCACAATCCAGTGAGATGCCTTTGTTGTAGATTCCCTGCAAAATGAATTAACCCTCTTTGTGAATTGCCTCACATTGTAGGTACACATGTAGGTGTCAGGTGAACTAAACCTCTCTTTAACTGCAGGAAATGAATGGATAAAATCCGGGTCGCCTGTGAGAGCTTTGCAAAGCTTTCCAATTGTCTTCAATGACCTTTTTTTTTTTTTCCGTTGATCTTAAATTCTCACCTTTTCACCGCTGCATTACAAAATGGCCGACAGTCACGTGCACGCTTACTACAAAACGATAATAATCAACTAGCGTACCCCTCCGAACGATAGTCCTGCACTTGACTTATGATTTCAAATGTATTGATAAATTCCCAAAACCAACTTCAGAGCTATGTACAAACACACAAAAACGATAATTACGCTAGCTTACTCCTCGTTAGCATTAATAGCATACGCACACAGAGCCAAAACATTTGCTAATTTACACATTTCTCGCATGTATCTGAACTTTAACTAACCTTGTGCCTCTTCGGGGGAGTGCTAATACGTTACTGTTTCTAATTTATATACAAAATGTATCATATTTTCCGTAGTTTTTCGACATTAAACAGCACACAATGCAACTTCCTTTTTAAACTCTGCGAGCTGCCTTCAAAATAAAAGCATCTCATCTTAAAACAGGAAACCAGAAAAAATGTTGCTTAAGGCAAAATTGATGCAACAAAAACAACAAATTGATCCACAAACAGTTTCTAAAGCCAGAACACAAACTGGGTAACTTACAAACTGTAACCCCTAAATATTTGATCCTCTCTATTTGAACCTGTCGGTGTTTCATAAGGTCCACTTGTTTTCTTCCTCTGTCGCAAAAGTATCATTTTAGATTTTTCTCGTCCTTCAAGGCCTCGGGAGAACTCGGGGTCGCGTAGATTTATGACACATCCGGAATATCGGGAACATTTCTCTGGTGCGACGCGGCGTGCTTGATGCAGTGTAAATTAAGGGAGCTCACCGACGACACCTTCACCCTGAAAAGTGATCCGCGGGTGGCAGGTCGTGAATCTCGGTCGATAAATACCCTCGGCTCCGTCCATTCAGCGCCGCCCGCTCCGGTCGGACGTGGTTTACGAGACGCCACTGTGGGAGCAACACGCTCGGAGAGGAAACAGTGTGTTTTTCCCGACACGGAGAAGGGACCCCGTTGTCATCCTTTGAAACTGCATAACTGAGTCATAAAGCTTTTGGATACTTGCATCAATCTTCCATTTTGCGGAGCTGGAGAATGCAATAGAGATGCTTCTAATTCGCTAAATCCAAAACGGTAGCCAAGTGTTTGAACATTTCGGAAATTTTCTTCTTTTTTTTCCCGAAAGCTGGCTTGTTAAGATTGCTTTAACTACTCAGAGCTTGTCGGATACGCCGCTTTCTTTTTCTAATGAGGAACGCAAGCGAGTGTGAAACCTGATTTTTAGCCTCATCTTGCATCTTCGCCTCCACGCTGTTTTTCTTTCTTCAGTTTTCCACTCGCATTTTGCATACATGCCTACCACCCATGTCCCGAGCTGTCACGCCGGATCTTTCACTCTTTTACCCTCTTTGAAGTGCAATTACTGCTGATGAAGATTCCAACGCAAGCTGTGTAGCTGACAATCGCACCGGATGCAAGACAATTTAATTGGTTAAAAAAAATAATGAAACGTGGAACCGGCCCCCGGGCTTTAATTGTTGGCATTTCTTCCTATTTTGTTTCCCTCGCACTTTAAAATGAATGGCGGGACAAGTCACTTGCACAAGCATCCTCCTCAGCGTGGCTTGGCACGCCGACTGCAGCGGTAATGACACCTCTCCTCTCATTTTTTTGGATGACGAGAGCACCACTGCACGGCATATGCTTGAAACGAGCCGCGAGGGGAGGGGAACAAGCTGCCAAGCGCACATGACCCGGTGCCCCCGCCGCCGCTCACCGGGCGGCTAATTTAGAGCTCGATGCGACTCCATCCAGCCTCCCTAAAGAGCCTGACTTTGTATTGACAATTCGCTAATACAATTAGAGGATGGATTACGAGCTGAACATCTGGTCTTTGTAATAGCGCTCATTATTAAGCTCCACAGTGAGCAGCCTGCTCAAGCACCTGCATTGTGTTCACATGCCGGCGTACACGACTATTTCTGTGCGTCGCTTCCCGATGCACGACGTGAGAAATCCGTGTACTCGGCTGTCACTTTGTCTTTTTCTAATTTAATATTTTTTTATTTTTTTTATTTTTTTACATTATGCACCGGCGGAATATTTCATTTCTTCGCTCGTGCCGCGGGAGATGGGACAGTTCAATCTTGCGGCTGGTGGGACGGCCGGCCCCTCGGAGAGCTTATCATCACTGATGTATAAACTTCAGTGTAACTTAATGAAAGCCATTTTTTCTCTCCCTCCCTCTCCCTCTCTCTCTCTCTCTCTCCGCTGTGCAGCACACTCTGTAGCTGCAATGCATTATCCAATTTCACCTCGGAGTTACAAATTTCCTTCCTGCAAGCCTGATTGCCGCTTCCGGGGGAGAGGTAGCAACCCTCAATAATACAGCGGGTTCCCTTCTTCCACGACTGTTTACCTCTTGTGTTCTTAGAGAACAGAGGACTTGTATTAATTTTCCTGCTTTACCATCCATGAACATGTTTTTCTTGGTTGTTCATAAAGAAAAAAGAAAGCATTTTGTAGTCATACAGTATTTAGATTGCCCGGTGGCAGTGGCTGTGGTAATCAGGTGTAATTGTTTATGCTAAGCCCTTACATGTACAGTAAATAGGACTTCATTTCGGATTGGTGGCACAAAAACAACAACAAATCTTCTGCAAGTGGTAATGTTACATTGCTAATTACCTCCAAACAAAATGAAGATTTTGAGTAATTACATTTGCACCGCTCTGTTCTCTTATTTAGCATCAGGAGTGCACACGGCCGTCATGAGGGGACTTACAGCTGGGATTACCAAAGTAAATCAGAAAGCTTCTTAGCCCCGGGACCTACGACATCACCGCTTTGAACATTTGTGTTTGCTTGTGTGTGTGTGTGTGTGTGTGTGTGTGTGTGTGGGATTGTTTGTGCTGCACAGACTCATGCTATGAGCCCAGTAGGATGTCTTTAAATGAGAACGGTTGTTCTGACAAATTGTTCTATTAATTTATTGCCTACTGATAGGTGCCATCTCATGTCACAACACAAGCCACGAGCTGCTGTGTTCACAGTTTGTGAGATCAGCCGCTCTCCTCCTGGTTTGCTACACACACATTTTCCTTCCAACGCCGCTAATAGCTGTGCTGTTGCTGCCTCTGTAATGAGGCCTTGCTTCCTCTGTTTGATTTAGTTTTTAAGGATAAATACACACATATGAATAGTCTTTTGCTCTCACGATGAAGAGGAGTTCTAAACTGAGAGGCGCTGTGAAATACTGAAGAAAACATTCTATATTTTTGTTTTTTTTAAAGGATATGTTCAGAAATGTGTCTGTTCAGGAACATTTTAAAATGAAATGCAATTTAAGATTTCAGTAAGAATAGTGGAGAATGTTTTTAGGAACATTAAGAACTATGTTGGCGACTATGGGGGCGACTGTGGCTCAGTGGTTAGCAAGTCAATCTTTCAATCAGAGGATCGGTGGTTCGATCCCCGGCTCAGCCAGTCCATGTTGTTGTGTCCTTGAGCAAGACACTTAACCCTAATTGCTCACCGTTGCTGTGTCTATGGTTTACTGTATATCATGTAAGTCGCTTTGGATAAAAGCGTCAGCTAAATGAAATGTAATGTAACTACGATGCCAGAACAGCCCATGTGCAGTGTTAGTACTACAGGGTTCATACGCTCATGGAAAACCTGGAAAAGTCATGGATAAAATTGGTTATTTCCATTCCTGGAAAAGTCCTTGAAAAAACTAAAACCCCCAAAGTTTAGTAAATGTGTTATATTAATGTGTTCATGTGGTTCATTTACGCTGAGTTTGAAATAATGAATATGCTTTTAAAAGAAAGACTCAAAATATAAGCAGGCATACGCTGAGTATATCTATAAATGTTTATTCTTTTAATCAAACTATTGTCTCTCATTCATTTGTGTCCTTTAAGGAATACTGTATGCTTTGGAATCCTCATTGTTAGTTTAAATACTACATTTTATCACTTTTTCATGGACACACCCAGATTTCACTAAATGTTTGGTCATGGGAATTTGGTTTAAAGTCCTGGAAAAGTCCTGGAATGTGTATGAACCCTGGTATAAGTGGACATAGTCACCTGTTGCTGAATAAGTAATTTTCAGGCCACCAAAATGTTACAAACATATTCAAAATCAGACCGTGAAAGGGTTCAATATGTCCGACGAAAGCACAAAAAAACCTGCTGGCCATTAAAAGAATGCAAGTTTAAGAAACCTGCACATTGGCTTCAATTGCCTTATCTTTCAACCTAAAAACACTGGAATCAGCAATTTAGCACCCCCACAGGAATAACACAATTTCTTGGAAGAAACCAACTCAGTGAATCAGCCGAGGCCACTGAGACGAGTGAGGTAGGATTACCCAGCCTCCATTGCAGTTTAGAGTATATGAGCTCCTGAGTGAAGAATTAGTGGCTGATGTGGCCTGCAGACGCGACCCTGGCTGGAGTTGTGCGGCGCAGGAGACGGTCCCCATCATCATTCTCCTGTTGGTGGTAATAGGACTCGGTGAGTAGCTCTGCATTGATTTGTCCTTTTGTGAGCCGTGTCTGCACCGTAAACAGGTCTGCAAGGCAAACAGGCCGCTCGCTCCTCCGACTGCCGTCTAAAAATCACCCCTTAAATCATCCGAGCGACCACCGCTCGGCATCGTCCTGTCAGCGCGCAATGATTTAGCTGCTGGAGGGACCACCCTGCAGCGGGGAGCTTTCGCAATCCTCGTAATCGGTCTTTATTTTTAATTTTTTTTGTGTGCGCACAAAACCAGACGACTGCAGAGGGAGTCTGGAACCAGAGCACATCTGCATGCACCGCTGAGGGTTACTCTGGTCCCAGTGTGGTCTGACGGGACTGGCGCTCTGACAGCCCGCTGAGGCCGCCGCCGCCGGCACGCTGATCCTCCGACCCTGCCGCAGAGACACAGATGCCAATGTTTAATAGCGCGGCGGGAGATAAACGAGGAGACGCAGGGAGAGAAAACTTTTGGAATTTGAATTCAGAAGGAGTCGGGCTACCACACAAGATGGATGACTTAAAAAAAAAGAAGCAGAAGTTCAGACAGGAATCCGACATTTACACAACATGAGCGGCGAAAACAGAAAGAGTTTGTTTGCGATCCAATCCTTCTAGACGGCAATGAAACCATATTTGCGGGTCCGAACTTGCAAGCAAAAGAAAATATGCATAAAAGGACAATATTCCAATTCACCTCCACAGCGGCTTCAGTGCCGATGTCACGCCTCGCGTGGCGAATGCATCGTGTATAAAAACAAAATGCTGCCATGAAACAGGCAGAATGAGCGGCTGAAAAACTTCACATGTTATTAACAGCAGTAATTGGCCTAGTTACTATGTCAACTGGTGATGTGATGTATGTCAATGAACGTGGCGGCTAAATTACAAAGCAGGGTTGAAGTGTATTGTTGTATTAATGCTATTTCAGCCCATGCATGGGAGTCGGGCACTTCCTCTCTTTTGTTTGCTCGGCCATTAGCTGGACAAAGGGCATCGACCCCGTGACATCGAGATGATAAAGAAAAAAGGTTTGTGCATCTCAGGAAGTAATATTTCTTAAAACTCAGCGACGCAGGAAATAGCCGAGTGAGATAATTATATGATTGTAAGACTTAAAGCCACCTTAAATAACTCCTTCATTTTCATTCGTGCCGTGCTTGGTGCAACATAACTATCAGCCTTCCCTTTTCAATTTTAATATAATTATTCTACCCACAAATAATTCACTTACTTGATTAATTGGTTCATTCATTTGATTCCAGCGAAAACAAATATGGTCACAGTTGCTGTCCGTCTTTGTGTCGGGGAAAACAACATTAGTATTGACTGTGTTTCATAGCAGCGGGGGGGAGGGGGGGGGGGGAATTGCCATTAAAGGCAACTTACTGTTTCATAGTTCACATTTTATTTTCAGGCCTTTGAAGTGGGCTTTGCTGAATGTCTTTGCGTGTCAGGAGATGCCTGAATGAATACAATTCCATCTTCACTTTGGTCGATTTAAGTCTTTTGTTTTTTGTTGCACAGGAAGGAAATAATCACCATAAGCCACAGACAGCAATGGGCGATGTTCAAGACAAAGAGCAAGCACTTCTTTGTACTGGAGACCCGCCATATTGCACTGAGCACTTTGTCAGACACTGAGAGAAAAACAGATTAAAAGAGGCAGACAAACATTTTATTCTATCCCAGTCAGACGCCTCAATAGAGGCAGCAGATAATATGTTGTCCTTCTTTTCACACTCGTCTCCTTCACATGGACCCTGAAGACCAGCACCAAGTTATTCCTCAATTTTGGTGCAATCTTCTACGTCTTCACAGCTCACAACGTCTCGGTTAGGTCGAGGCAAAAATGTGTAGTGGCTTTGGATCGATGCCAAAGTATCTCATTTAACTATTTTGTGGGATCAATACAAATTACATTGGGTATAGAGGCTACGAACGGTGTATGAAAACCGCCTTCGTGAATCCAATAATCCAGCAAATCACAGGTCATTCTGGGAAATGTAGGAAAAGCTAACAGGTTGAAGTGGGGACACGCAAACTAAAATTATCCACGGGCTGAGGTGTTCCTTTGAAGCTCAGCGAGTTATTCAAATGACCCACAGTAAGATAACAACAGTTGTAGAAAGAAGAACAAAGCCTGTTCGGCCCAGTTGCGCCTCTTTATTCACTTCTCTTTGCTATTAATTGCACGGCAGTGCAGCAACAACATCTCAGAGCACAAAGAACCAGAAGGACGCCTCGATTAGAAAACGCCTGCTGTGAAAAAACATTTCATAATCAATTTCATCGGCTTTCATATTCAAATCAGCAATGACATTTGTCCACGTGTTTAGTCAATTCAACATTACATTACATTACATTTCATTTAGCTGACGCTTTTATCCAAAGCGACTTACATGATATACAGTGTACAGTAGACCGTAGACACAGCAACGGTGAGCAATGAGGGTTAAGTGTCTTGCTCAAGGACACAACGACACGGACTGCCGGAGCCGGGGATCGAACCACCGACCTTCTGATTGAAAGACCGACTTGCTAACCACTGAGCCACAGTCGCCCCCCAACATTGAGTGATTGAATGAGTTCTGTGGTCATACAGAAGACTCTCTGATGTGCCAAACTGATGACGGCGCCTTTCTTTCTGTCAGGAGGAGCAACATTTCCCATTAAGTTGTGCTGGCTCTGTTTCACTTGATTTGATTCAATATGCGAAGGCCCTTTGAGAAATCAGACAGCCTGTAGGGTGTGTGCCGTGGTAATGTGGCCCTGAATGAAAAGCATGATTATGAAAAGGGTGATACAGAGCACAGAGCAAATTATGGATTCTATCTCACTACCTGCCAATCTAATTATCCACAGCCTACCTACAGCCTACCTACCTACCTCCCGATCTAACTACCCATAGCCTACCTTCCTACCTACCTACCTATTACCAATCTAACTACCTACAGACTACCTACCTACCTCCCGATCTAACTACCCATAGCCTACCTTCCTACCTACCTACCTATTACCAATCTAACTACCTACAGACTACCACTTTCTACCTACCTACCGATCTAACTACCTACAAGCTACCTTCCTAACACCACCTATCTACCGATCTACAGCTTATCTACCTACCTACCGATCCATCTACCTACAGCTTATCTACTAATCTACCTACCGATCTACCTACCTTTCTACCTACCTACAGCTTAACTACCGATATATCTACCTACAGACTACCTTCATACCTCTCTACCTACCGATCTAACTACCTACAGGCTACCTTCCTTCCTTTACCCTTGCTCCTTTCACTTTGACACAATTTATAGAATCCTTTTTTTAACTGCATTAATTGGCCTTGACATATGACAGCCACTCCTGGAACAGCTGTGTCCACAGGGTGCCACTTTTTTTTAACGGTAGTGCTAATAGGTTGAGGGAAGTCATGGTTATGGCTCTTGTTGTTGCTAAGCGACTATAGAAAACCCATTTGAAGCATGCCACTCTTCAACTGAAAAGTATTTATTTCTATATAAGTCCTGGTACTTGACACTGTATAACAGTCATGTTACACTTTTAGGGATACCTGTGATCCTTCATATGTCCAGGTGCCTCAGGTGGGATGTTGAGGCATATCAATATGTTCATATAGTTTATTCATATATCTGAGCTGATGTTTAAACTGCAGATAGTTTGACATGGAAACTAAATCCCACGGAGTTATATTTCCTACAGTTAGTCTTCCCTGTAGAGATCCTAATGAGCTGGACCAGATAGTCTACCTAATGAACTGGCAACTGAGTTTACGTTTGACATCACACGTCAAAGAGGTCAAAGCACACGAAGGAGAGGCAGAATGAGAAGTGATTCTGGGAGAGCGATGTGACTTTTGGTGACTTTTTCTCACTTTTCCAACTAGAAGCAGGTGTCACGTAAGCAGGAAAAACTCCATCCTCAGTGTACTCTTGTTTCTGCTTTATTCCAGCAGACATGGTCGCCGCACACGAAACGCGTCCGCACATTTGCGTTGTCATTGCTGCAACGGCTGCAAAGCACACTGTCACCAACGCAATCTGGTCACTTGTTAAACGCGGTGTTGACAGTCATCCATAAATATCAGATTTGACACAACAAATTGCATCTGCTTGCTGTCTGAGCACCTCTCTCTCTCTCTCTCTCTCTCTCTCTCGAAGCTCACGGCAATCCTCTTGCTCCATTCACAACACACAACAAAAAAAAAGGAAATGAAGCCAGCACTGTAAAGCGAGGCTCCCAGCGGACCCGTAAACTGTAAATGTTTTCACACTACGCCAACTGAACCGGTGGAGTGCAGCTGAAGTGTGACATGCATTCTCATGCAGCTGCGTTACACTGCAATCAATGATACATGGTGGTCAGGTGAGCAGGTCCTTAACCTTCACACCGGCGGAGGAAGAGCGGCGCCGAGGGGAAAAGGCTACGACTCAGCAAGCCGTGCACCTGTCGCAGGTGCAAAATTGCACCAAAACACACAAATAAAGAAACGCATCCTGCCACCCTGCATGGCAGAAAATAACAGGGTTGTTGTGGATGATTAAATAGAAAGGTGAAATTGACAATAGCTGGAAGCACAGACAAACAACTAAGTACAGGTGTCCGAGTGCGTCCTTTTGAAATTCAAAGTGGTTTCATGTAACTGCCAGAGTGACTTTCCTTTGTCTTTGCTGTTAAATACAGAAATTGGAATAATGAGTAACGCAGCCATCTGTTGATGTCAATTCAAACGGCCATATAGTCGAGTCCTCAGGTGCTGGAAAGTCGAATTGCGGCATACCTGTAGCATTACGTGTAGGGAAATCCGATGCGGTATCTCATTTCAAGTGCATGTTCGCTATATTGCCTCTTAGCTGTTGATTGCTATCCTGTCCTTTGTCCCTCCCCCCATTCGCCTGTATAATTCATCAGGGTGTCTCTGAAATGTGAGTATTCCCATCTGTATCAAAACATTAGGTATTTTGAACCGTGAACATCCCTGATGGACATGCAGGAAATGACTATGAGCCTGTGAGATGTGGTGCACACTATGTGAATATGTGTAATATATCCATGATTTAACCAGCGTACCACTTGAGTAACAGCTTTCTTCTTACATCAAAGACCTGATCAACATGGAGGAAGTAAATAGTACAAATATAGATAGTTGTATACGACCACATCCCATTTAATGATGCAAACAAGCTGATAAGCCTTTTTTTATTTTGTATTATGTGTACACATAATAGTAAACAGAATTATTTCCCACATTCTATTTCCCTGATTTGGATCTCACATCTTTATAATTCGATCTAATTCCAACAGTGTTATTGTTGAAGGCTACAGCACTTTACTGTACTGGCTTACATTCGATGTGAAGCAAACATCCTGTCCTCTATTGCCATTAATTAACTCTACTATGGAAAGAAAGGCAATGTACACGACATGCAAAATTAAATTAAAGTAAACGGGGACCGCTGCAAGCTTATTTTCTCCCTTTCCCTCCAACTAAAATGTTATTCACCATCTGGTCCCTCAGGCTACTTTGAGACATCACTTCAGAAATACTCATATGTGTGAAATTTGGATTACTAAACTCTCTTTAATCACTCATTTAATTCCTAAGACCGTCATAGTATGCTTGCTAATGTCTTGTAAATCTACAAGAGCTGAAGTGCCGTGACTTAAGTCTACGTTTGGTATTCATGAGCATGTTTCTGCATCATTTGCAACACAATCTGAAACATAATGAGACTAAAACCTGTGGACAGGGTTACTTTGAATAGTGACCCAAAACAGGCACGAGGCTCCAGAGGCTCAATTTCGCCTCTGGATCTAAAATAGTTTGGACAGTTTTCGGAAAGTACAAAATCGTGACTGAAGCGGTTTCTATCTCGGCGGTATACTCATGTATGTGCCGATTCAATGGCCGTTATCGAAGGTTATCGCCACCGTTTCAATGCTGCTGATGGGCAAACCTACTACAACGTTGTGAAAGTGAAACCCAATGCACGACTTTAGCTTCAGGCTGCAAAACTACTTAGATTCTGGGAAATATTGTGTTTTTTTTGGTAATTATAAATAAGGAAGTTACGAAACAAAAGTACTATGAAATGAGTAATACTATTTGAAGTTTCACAGTGGAAACAATCAACAGTCTCCTGGGTGAAAGTCCAATGTTTGTCGTTCCCATCCATCACCCCTGACCACCAGCCATCACGGGCTCGGCTGCTATTCGTCCTCGCTCACCTGAGTTTCCTCCTTTGCTCCCCGACTGTGGGCCGACTGGGCTCAGTGGTTAGCAGGTCTGTCTTTCAATCAGAGGATCGGTGGTTCGATAAATGTTCAGCTAAATGTAATGTAATGCTCCCGTCATAATTACCACGGCCACTTCTTCTCCTTAAGAGATGATAACCTCCTCAGACTACTAGCAGGAGTACCAGCCGCTCACCGCTGTCACATAGCCTAGACTGGGTTCTGCCTGGCTGCAGAGTGTCCATTATTTCCTGATAATGGACTACCACGTATAGTTAAAATGTGTGTGATGCTTTTAATTACCTTAACTCCTCCTAAAGTCATTACAACACGAACTGGAAAATGACGCCTGACAGGTGTAGTGTTATGAGTATTTAGGACCGTGATGATAAGTGATGTAGAATTAGTCGCTCCCCTTAACAAGGATCCGACGCTACAAGAGAGCCTTGCCTTCCTGTGCTGGTGAAATCAATGCTCCCTCCTAAATAATTTACAGCGTTGCTACTTGCAGGGGAATTGTGTCTGCATTTGTTTGCGTGAACGACCGCATCACGTGCAACATGATACTCTGAAAGCAGCTCTGTGCAAATCAGCATGCATTCGACATCACAGTACAAATGCTTGTACATGTTCACATGCTCACAGATGCACACGCCCACATACTCACACATGACATTAACAAACCAGTTCAATATTTATAATGAAACAACTGAACGCATACAAGCTGCACATTAAAGTGCATGCTGTAATTTCACACACACACACACACACACACACACACACATGCACACACACAGGCGGCTGTGGGTGAGGTTATGTTTGTATATTCTTACATTCTAGTCCAAAAGCAACACACATCTCCCACAGGACCTGCAGACAAACGATGTGCACATTTAAGACTTCTGTTTGGCATCGCAGCCATTCACTTCAATGGGCAAATAAACCTCCGTTTGCTTCGGTTTGCAGGAAACCTTCAGACGGATCCATAAAGCTGTCGGCAGACGGCCTTCCAGCGGTCTGTAATGTGCTGTCCCAGAACCTGAAATAAAGACCGTCTTCCCCCCTCCGCAGAGCGATGTCATCACGCACCTCGAAAGTAACCAAAAGCAAAGAGCGGCACGAGAGTTTTTTTTTTTTTTAAACTTCTGAAAACATACGGAGGCGAGAGCACATTTCCTTACTCACTTCTTTGATGCCTCCTGCCGCAGTCGATTCCTTTTGTGACGCGAAATTAGCATCTCGTCGTGTTTATGAAGTAGACACCTGGCAGAATAAATCCACTTGTATATCATTTTCTTGCACACTTTCTCTCTCTCATCTAGAAAGGGTGTCTCTAAGGATAAATATAATGCAATTACACCGGTCACGAAGCCCGCGAGGTTAAAGCTCACGCATTTCAATCGTACAGTACTTTGCCTTAAATAGGAATGGGAGCTCTAATAATACATTTTGGTCTCCACGGACCCCAATTTCCTGGACAACAAGCTCCGACTGGAGCTTATTGATTTCATATGAATACATGCTCTGTTATACATGTAGCACATACGTCGGTGCAGTACAGAGCTTACTCTTTGAATCCCACTGCTCAAGTGTTAATAAGACCTGTTATTGTAAAATGCTGCGGACTTCAATTTCCTTTCTCCCTGGCAGGCGCATTTATTTGAACAGAGAAGCATCCAGATAAAGATTCTTTGAAACCAAGCAGCAACTTGTCTCATCAAATATGTTGACATTGGCCGAGGCGACCGCAACAGAGATGCTATCGTCCCTCACCAAAGTCTTCCTCTCTCCCTCCCCTCCCTCTCTCTCTCTCTTTCCTCCCTTCAATTTGGGTAAAAATCAAGGCTGGATTCTGGACCTGGATATTAGTCAACGTGGTGACAGATGGCAAACCCGAGATTTATTTTCATGGTTGAGCTGGTGCTGCTGCTTTGTGACTGAGATTTCAAAGGAGTGGCATTAATCTTCCGCCGTGTCTCGGCGCGGGCCAAGGAAGTAGTTCAAGGTGGAACCAATATAAGACAAAAGTCCCGGAAATTGATGAACCAGCGGAGGGCACATTAACATTCTTCAAAGGGAGTCAGACTCGCTGTGAGACGACACAGAGCGATGGGAGGGAACGCTTTGTATCCATTTGGGAGGATAAATGAAACAAATGTCATCAACTATTCTGCTCCTCCTTAAAAAAAAACAATGAAACTAATTATTATTTTAAAGTTTCTTTCAGTTTTGGGCTATGAATCATTGAGAATGTGGCTTTTAAAAAAATAAGATTTTGTTTATATCTGAAATGGACTCTTCCATTCCTGAAGAGCGAGACTCTGAAGGATCATATTCCCTGAGGCGATCAAGTGATTTGTAATAATCATGGAGAGTTGATAAATATAATCCCGTGGGGAGCATCCATGCCTGTAACCACATTTTTTGGGGGAGGACAGATGTCCCCTGATAATATTAATCCCATGCAAATCAATGGCTCGATCACTTCCTCCATTTATTATTTGGAAGATTTTATTTTCTGCTTTGTGAGATTCTGAATATTCTGAACCAAGGCTGGTTTATTTGTTTAGCACATGCTTCACACGAAACATAATGCAGACAAAAACAAGATTAATTAAGAAAATTCATTAAAACATGAAAGAAAACAGTAAAAAAAATACAAAATTGAATAAAAGTTGCAACCAAGTTCTGAAGGGAGTTTTATTTCATTATATCAGATTGTGGCAATAATCCTGATTTATCCGTATAAACATTACAGCCACGTAAACGTAAGGCATTAATAATGTCATAAACTCAAAAAGGCACTTTAACAATGATGTGTTAAATGTCTCTAACAAGCTCTAATTGACTGGTTTGTGAAATTGCCAACCCCCGAATGATAAAAGGCAGATAGAAGTCTTTGATGTCTTTTTTTTTTTAACGCTGGATTTTTACTTGAAGTTGGAGGTGGGGGAAGAAGTCACAGACATCACTCAGCCGCCTGAAATCTCCTCTGAAATGTCAGATCCAGGCCTTCATCCCACCCAAATGAGCCGCACTAATGAAATATGATTAAATGGCCTCCCACTGAATACCAGGACGCTCAGCTGATACCTAGCTTAAATGTCGACAGTAAACACAACACAAGCAGACCCGTTTCCCTCCAATAAGCCTGTTCACTGAGTGGACGATATATATATATATATATATTTATATATGCAGTCTCACCTCAACACCTCCGGGATATTAACTCCAAACTCCAAAGTTTCAGGTGACGCCCACCGTATATCCAAACTTTTAACGTTTGCCAGCTGTGTTTATTTCATAACTCATAACTGCACCGTCACCGTTCCCAGTCACAAAGATGTGCCTTGTTCCAAATAAGCAGGGCACGGTGTTCCCTGCCACTTCCACTTAGACTCGGCTCTTCCTCCCCGCAATGATTTCAGACACCTGAGTGAGACGTTCACAATTCAAGCATCCTTTGGCGAAACCTCGGGGCCCGACGCCGCCCTCGCCTGACAATGATGGATGCAGCCGTCAGAGAGACTGACATGGGAGGCTAAATTACATTACATTCAAACTTTTTTTTTTTTTTCGGGGTCCTTTTTCAAGGCTAATGTTGCAATGAGATGAGGCACATGTCGTGGGAATCTCTGAGACGAAAGGTGACAGCAGCAGCAGCAGCAGCAGCAGCAGCAGCAGCATCCTGCAGTAGCAGCAGCAGCAGCAGCAGCAGCAGCAGCATCAGTAGTAGCATCAGTAGTAGCAGCAGCAGCAGCAGCATCCTGCAGTAGCAGCAGCAGTAGTAGCATCAGTAGCAGCAGCAGCAGTAGCAGCAGCAGCAGCAGCAGCAGCAGCAGCAGCAGCAGCAGCATCAGTAGTAGCATCAGTAGCAGCAGCAGCAGCAGCAGTAGCAGCAGCAGCAGCAGCAGCGTACAGTTTGTCATTCACTACTGGGAATTGATTTATCTAATAATTGACTCTTAATATCGTTGCCTCAACTCATGATGGAGTCGAGGCCCGGAGCTGCTCACAGCTGATATTTTGTGTTCAATCAAACTTACAGCGTTGTCAGGCTTCAAAGGATGCTTATCTTCAGGAGGAAAAAAAACAATATCATAATGTGAGACCTCTCTTCTGAAGCCATCCATCCATAATCCATAATGAATTCAGTTGTTTTTTTTGCACGGTCACCGGCTCCCGAAGGTGAAGTCAAATGGGTTCCTCTGCATGTTTAAGTCACTACATCCTCCACACGTCCACAATGCCAACAGGCATCATGGAGGGATGAGTTTCTAATCAGGCCAAAAGGGGTCAAAAGCACAGCGACCTCTAAGCGCCGGGCCGTGACCTTGGCTGACATGGAGGTCGGCCCCTCGGTGGTCAGATCTCCCCAGCTGGAAATATCAAACGCCTTTCAATTTAACCTTGTGATCTCAAACAGAGAGCGGCAGTACGATTTAAAAGAAGCCCGGGATGATTGGAAAATGGATGTGGAGAAGAAGAAGGTAATATCTATTGTGGAAAATATCTATTTAAACATTTAATTATATATATATATATATATATATATATTATATAAGTAAAAAATAGTATATATTTATATATACGCATTATTTACATACATATAAGTAAAAAATAGTATATGCATATAAACTCAGCAAAAAAAGAAACGTCCCTTTTTCAGGACTGTGTATTTCAACAATAATGTTGTAATAATCCAAATAACTTTACAGATCTTCATTGTAAAGGGTTTAAACAATGTTTTCCATGCATGTTCAATTAACCATAATCAATTAATTAACATGCACCTGTGGCATGGTCGTTAAGACCTTAACAGCTTACAGAGAGTAGGCATTTAAGGTCACAGTTCTAAAAACGCAGGACACTAAAGAGACTTGTCTACCGACTGTGAAAAACACCCAAAGACAGATGCCCAGGGTCCCTGCTCATCTGGTGAACGTGCATTGGGCTGCAGGGAGGCATGAGGACTGCTGATGTGGACAGGGCAATACATTGCCATGTCCGCACTGTGAGACGCCTAAGACTACAGGGAGACAGGAAGGACAGCTGATCATCCTCGCAGTGGAAGACCACGTGTAACAACACCTGCACAGGATACTTCAAGCAGCTGGTGGCCACACCAGATACTGACTGGTACTTTTGATTTTGAGCCTCCCTTCATTCAGGGACACATTATTCTATTTCTGTTAGTCACATGTCTGTGAAACATTTTTAGTTTATGTCTTATGGTGTTGACTCTTGTAGTGTTCATACAAATATTTACACACATTAAGTTTACTGAAAGTAAAAACAGTTGAAAGTCAGAGGACGTTTCTTTTTTTGCTGAGTTTATATATATACAAGTAAAAAAGAGTATATATTATATAAGTAAAAAACAGTGTATGCATATATATATATTATATAAGTAAAAAATTGTATATATATATATATATATATATATATATATATGCATTTTTTACATACATTTAAGTACAAAATTGTATATGCATAAATATATATATTATATAAGTAAAAAGTAGCATACATATATATATATATATATACATTTATATATTTGACCCAATAATATTTTTTACTTGTTTTTGGAGCTGCTGAATGCACTCAGAATACTAAAATATAATAAATCTGCAAACTCTTGCCAAGTTTTATTGTCCTTTCCCGCAAGCTCGATACGAAGCTGATATGAAACATATTTATAAAATGTATTTTGGATTTCATAAACATCTGGCAACGACTCTTCAGGATTGTGTATTTCTGAACCCCAAAAGAAAACACCGTGTTGAGTGTGACGTTTTCTGCAAGAGGGGTTCTGCAAAAAAAGCTGCAAGCTGCCGGCAATCGAACGACCGGCCTGTGCACTAATTCAACAGGAACGCTCGCCACGATTCAGAATCAGTGCGCTTAAGCACATTTTGACCCAATTAGGAGCGGCTTATTCCTCAGTGCAAATTCCTTTTTTATTCCACGGATTTCTTCTTCTGGTCTGAAACGGCTCACGTGACTCTTGTCGGTTTGAATCCCGTCTCTGCAGAGCCCGAGGACGCTCCCGTCCAGCAGCAGTTCACTCGGCCCCGATGCGGACAGGAAAGGTGGAGGGAATGGACATGCAATGTGAGAGGGCAGGAGGAAGCAGCACTCCAGTGCATGATTATGTCCCCGTCAGTCTCTTATCACCATTATTATGCATGTGCAGGCAGCAAATGTTTTGCCGACCTTCGACCCCGTCAGCATATCTCATTTCGACCGGTCGCTGCAGCCGAACGGTGGGAACGCTCAGCGACGCCCCTTCTCTCTCCCGGCAGCATCACTCACATTTAGCTAGTGTTTCACTATCCATTATCAATGCCACATTTCAAATCCCTGCAATCAGCCAGTCCTGTAATTCTCGGGCATTATTCATGCGCGCCGCGGTTTAGCATCACAGGCCGCTGGGCAGGACTCACAGTCGGTATTGCTCATACGCGGGCGAGTCCACGGGCTATTTAACCGGCTACAAAAGTCACGCATGGCCACGACATTTCATTAAACAAGACAAGGTCAGCAGCCCGGGCAGAGGGATCTGTTTTTACTGGCGTTCGAGGAACGCCGGCCCGCTAAACGGCAGTTGACCTTGTTGTTGGATCCTGACAGGCGGCGGCTCGCCGTCCCTCCGCCGACATGCTGCTCAGCCTCGATAGGGGACGGGGCTCCCGCCGCGCATGCATAATGTCACGGTTTTGACGCTTGATAACAATATTAATAATGTATTAATCCCTCCATTCTGGCTGAGTCACCCCATCTACAAGACATCCGCATGGGCCGTGTCAAGGGTCCGCGTCCGGGCGGCTAACAGGCAATTAGGAGAGGTCGTGTGTTCGTCCTCCGTTAATCATGTTGTCAGCGCCGAGGAACTCAGATGACGGCTTCAATTGTCACCTCGGCCGAGGGTGTCACGGTCTCTGTTTATTTTAAGGTATCTCAAAAAATATGTCAGTGAAACATGATGTAGCGTTAGCTCGCTTGAGCTAAATTGCCTCAACAACATGCACAAATAACACTAAAATTCCCAGGTTTCCAGTATTCCACAAAACATCAGCATGCTTGAGATTGGAGGTTTGATCTTGAGCTTGAAGACCTCAGTTGATAAAACACAACCTCCACTTACTCGCTTGTTCTTGAGCTCAATTTCTGAAGCAGCGTGGGTTAAAAAGTTTTTAAACTCCTCTCAGTTCAACATATTTAAAACAGTTTTATGGATTTCTTTTTGCATGAAGCATAAATAGTTTATTTTTGTCTATTATAATAATGTCATATTTGGATATTTCCAAACTTGTAATTGTAAAAGTTGTCTATACGGAAAGCCGAGAGACTCAAAGGAGCTTCAGGCTCCAACGAGCCCAATTGTATTTATATGTATTATACACTTTATGAGACATAACTGAACATGGGAATGGCCATAATAGTCCTATCATTTAGTTCTCAGACCTTATACACTATATCCATACGTGCTAGACCTAAACGCAGCCGGATAACAGTCCTAAAAGTACTGTCTATCCCTGTTAGTCATTTTGATGGCGCTGAGAGATTAAACTCATTAAAACATCTATTATTCATATCACAAATGAAGCTAGCCACATGCTCTCTGACCGTTTTCCCATTTGTCTTTGGTTTCCATTTATCCAATCTGCAGCCGTTCCTCTTATCTTCCCTCTTGTGTTGGTCTCCTCTCCGGTTCACAGCTCCACTCCCCTTCTCCGTTTTAAAAGCAGATCAATTGAGCATTCATTACGCCCGGGTCACGTGAGAGGATTAATAACCGTATTACTCGTATTGGACATGCATAAAGTAGAGGACTGACCTTCTTTTAACCTGTCTCCAGCAATAGACGGAGGATGTCCATTAATTGAATGTAAAAGAGCGCGGATGCACTGTGGGCTCTCTGTAAATGTTACAAGATCCCCAGTTAGCAATAGAAAGCGTCTGCTTCGTGTGGGCACCGCTTCACTTCTGCTCCATGAGTACGAGCTGCGACGATGAAAGGCACAGGATCCCCTCAGACTGGAGTGTCTGTCTACTATTAAACCTGCACACACACACACACACACACACACACACACACACACACACACACACACACACACACACACACACACACAACTTTCATCCAAAGGGGAAAAAATCCCTTTAATAGATATGTGAATTTCCCTCTGACAGAATAATTGCTGGCATGAATATATACAGTAGAACAGCAGGCCGCCTGATGTCCGTCTGTGTTGACTGATTTAAGGGGAGGGGCTACATGTGAGCAGTCATAGAAACGGTTATGATTAAGTGCATTACTTACATTAAAACACATATTTTCTTTGCGTGACAGGTTTTATGAAATGTTCTGTTTTAATATCAGGGGTTATTGTATCAGATATGGGAGGATTTGAACTTCCTAGAGAATAAATCTGATTAAAGTCAGCTTCAAAATGCTTGTTTCATTTTATTGACATATTAAAGTTGAAGGTTTTATATATTACTTTACAACTACTGTCAACAGCTGTACAACTAATATTCTTTTAGGAATGAAATTGATACAAATCAGGCTTTGATGTATAAACAACCACTTTGTAATTTCCTTCAGAATATAGATGAAAGTAAAAATATATATTTGGAGAAAACAGGTTAAAGATGTGTGTTGTAAAGTTCTATGTATTTAGCATTTGAGGAATAGTGTAAAAAATAAAGGATAAAGTAATTGATATATTTTTTTTTTGTATAATAATAATTTTTAAGGGTAGCACAGTCACCTCACAGCAAGAGGGCCCCGGGGGTTTGATTCCCGGAGTTTGCATGGTGGGTTTCCCTCCAGGTTCTTCGGCATTTAAATAGTTTAAATATGCAAAGAGGTATTATCCAAAACTAACTACAGATGCTCATCAATACTATTAACATAAACACCTGCATGTGTATTTTGGATATTGATCAGCTGATGCAGACGTCACCTTGGACTGTTTACCCCAAATACAGAATCACTAGTTAATATGATTCACATGGATATGGAATATATGATAATGTACAACCTTTTAGAGTGATATCCTCCACACACACACACACACACACACACACACACACACACACACACACACACACACACACACACACACACACATTGGCTTGCATCTATGAATAAAATAAAATGTTGATTTGCGGTATTCTTTCTGAACTCTCGCTCTCTTCCTCCTCCCTCTCCTCTTCACAGAGGTTATATTTTATCCACAGGAGAGCCGTTACTTAGCATCTCCATCTCTGTCCTCCCCTCAGCTCTCCCCACTCACTGCCATTCTCCTTTGTCATTCTAATCTTTTCCTCTGGCGTTACTACTTTGTTTTGACCTCCAGCCTGCGTGTGTGTGTGTGTGTGTGTGTGTGTGTGTGTGTGTTTTGGGGGAATTTGTTTTCATGCTTGTGGGTTAAAGCCATTGGCTGAGGCAGCATGTGTTGTTCCTGTTCCCTCCCTCAGCTCTATAAGTGCTGTGGGTCAGCGCTCAGGAACACGGCTTGTTGTCGTAATGTTGACATATTATATCATAACATATCTTATAATATATCATATCTTATCTTATCATGTCATATAATATCATATCATATAATATCACATCATATCTTATCATATCATATCATATATATCATATCTTATCATATCTTCATATCATATCTTATCATATCTTGTCGTATAATTTCATATCATATATTATCATATCATATCTTCATATCATATCCTATCCTATCATCACTGCCAGTGAATTGTTTGATAAACTATTTTATTGCCGCAAATATGTGTATTAGTTGGTATTGTATCTGGGCTTTTATAGTGAGGGTGGTCCTTATATGCATATGTAATATGTATATGTGTATATGTATATGTGTATATGTATATGTATATATGGATATGTGTGTATTCAATGGAATGATGATCTGCATTGTGTACAAAAGTTCTTCCAATTCCGCAAGAAGACAAACGACAAAGAGACAAAGAGACAAAGAGACAAAACATGAAGGTCGTCTGCTTCAAGTCATTCATGTGCTTTCTTTTTGTTTTGCCAGCTAACAGATCTCTGCATTAAATATATAATGTGTACAGTATTAAATAAAAGGTTTGGAACACAAGAGAAGGAACATTTCAGCGTCATAATAAAGTTTTGACATCCGTTATTTTTAGGTATTTAATGTGAAAGTAGACGACTCCATTTGCTGTTGTCTTTAATGTCTTTTATATTTATCTTGTTTATTGTATATTGTGCATGTATATAAGTACACAGAGCCACGTACTTCCATGTATGTGTAAACACACCAATGAAGCTGATTCTGATACTATTGAGAAATCAGCACCTGCATTGCCTCATTATTATGAAGGCAATGCATAATGAAGATTTGTAATCCAAATGTTGCCCTGATATAACAATTTTGCTATTAGCAAGTTAGTATTTCACCAACATATTACTAAACTATTACTTTACCTTGATGTTTAATGCATGACCCATTATTACCCTATTGGTATAACTATTATGACCTCTTCATTATTAAACTCATATCCCACCATTACTATAACATCCTATAATATAATTCATTGCACGTCTTTCTTGTTGGACTCTAATAATCTGAAACTATTGCCGTGAGCTTGCGAGCCACAGAAACACTTCATCAAGATAAAATTAGAAAGAAAAACTGCCTCCCACATTGTTTTTAATTGACGAGTACTTCTATGGAGATGCAGCCACCTGGAGTTCTTGGAGGTTAACACTTCATTACGGTCCCGAGCGTGTGATGTAACAAGTTGTCACCCAAATCACGGCGACGCCCACGGTATCCGGGCAGATCATTTCCACCAATATTTCACGTGCTGCGGGACGGCAGGTCCTGATGCAGCTCGGGGAGAAAAAAAATCAAAATGTCTCGGCTGTGACGGACCATAACTCAGAGGCTCCGATCCATCACGGGGAAAAGGTGAGACCCCTAGAAGGAAAGTTCCTGACGGGGACTTGACTTATGACTGTTTGTTCGGCAGCTTGTTGGGTTTGAGGTATTAGAAAGAGGACGCGTCTCGTATTGGATTTTAAGGACATGGCAGCTGCAGATCTGAGATCTGCTGCAGGGTTCCTCAGGTGGGACTGCGGAGGACCCGCCTCACGGAAACGACCTAGACCGGACTACAGCCTGAGACGGGCTTCGAGTTTCACAAGCAACCATATACTACTATACTATATAGAAAAGGACGTTGCCAATGCCTAACAAGGACTGATTATGATTTTTAAAACAACGTAATAATCAGTATTGCAATCTAAATATCAATGACAACCAAAATAAGTATATGGACTTTAAACTACCCATGTCTGTGATTGTTGAACATCGTCTTTTAAGCCCCATCAGGCCCGATATCGGAACATTGGGTTCAGCCTCTGGGGCTGAGCATATCAAAAAAATATAAGAAAAATGTCCAATCCCTGCCTCACAAGTCAATACAAGTTAATTGTGTCATGTGTATAACACTATTACACAATAATTATAAACATAAACCATAAGCATTACTATGCTGCTCTACAACCTTGGTTGCTCACATTTAGCAACAGGAGCCTTAAGTTGGGCAACTGATGTTGCAGACGTCTATAAACACTCCTCACATGCAGAGTGTCTTTTCAAAATAAAAGCTTACGCCAGTGGATCACGTGACACACGTTCCATTGAGCTATCCACCAACGTTCCCACCCGCCCTGTGTGGAATATCCTGCACTTTATACCTTTTTGCTATTGAGGTATTCAGAAGGTCTCAAGTGTCAATCAACCTGTATTCAGAGTAATCTGGAAATGGCATCCAAATACGTTCTGCCTTAATACAGCGTTTAATATGCACGGATAACAATCAAATCCAAAGCAGTTCACTGCGCTTGACGGTTGTGTTTCATCATCAGTTCGGACTTTTGATTAAATTCCAATGTGATCGCATCACTGGAGTTGTAAACACAATGATATAAACGTATTTCCTGGTTTTTCTTTTGCACATCTCTGCTTTGACAGGTGGCCATGCATTGATATCTCGTGTTATTATTGTGAATGAGCCGTATATCTGATCGCATGACTGCTGCAGCGTATGATATTTTCTTTCCAGGCAGTATTGTGTCATAATGTGCTATTGCACATCTCATGCTTATCGAAAAAACTGTCTTCTTTATACTCATATTTGAAGCCGATGGGAAACACATGAGTGATTGTCACTCATCACATGCTGTACTCCGGCCGTCAAGATGTTCCCGAATGGCATGAATCAACAAAAAGAACAATTCTTCATGCAGATGAATATGCTTTTGTCCCCGTTCTGCTTTTCTTTTTTTTTTTCCCATCACCTTCCCTCAAGTCTGTGTGATTTCTAGTTCCTCAATCATCCGCCATGTGCATAATGTATGTTATTGCTAGTTCCCTGTTGGCAGGTTTAATTTTTAAAGCTGCACTCGGTAGATTTAGTAGTTTGGCTGCAGAAGCATCTCGGATCATGAAGGGTATCATTGCTCTCACATGGCACTGAAGTGGTGTCAAACCATAGAGCTTGTCCCTTAATTCTCAACCATTAATGCTGAGTTTAGGGGTGAAAGGCAGCCTAAAGTACATTAATCATGCTGTTACAATACTTTACTCTACTCCTTATGGCCACTGAGATTTCCTATTACAAGCGGAGGTTTGCACACAGGTGAAAATCAATGGCACTGAAACGCACCGCGGGTGTCCGCTGATGTGTGTGCCACTACGGGGTGAAGCACAATCAGACTATGTAGTTCGCACAACAACAGCTAAAAAGAAAAGCTTGCACCATTTTGAGTGCAGGACTTTTCACAAAATGCACCCTGTGAGTCCAAAGCTTCTTTCATTAGACTTCTCATGCTGGGAAAACGGCCAAATCGCTTCAATTCCACATGCTCAGTTTGCAATGCAAAAAATAAATAAAAGCAAAGCCGAAAAAAAAACATGTTCAGAGTACTTGGTTATGAAACAGTCTCAATGTAATACCAATGTCTCTATATGACATACACAAGCAAACAAGATTGTTTTTAAATCAATATTGTTCATCTTCCCATGCAAAATCATGAAGGTTCAGATGATCAGATGCAATACCACTTTTGTCCACAGGGGCCGCCAGAATCAACTCAAAATGAAACTTTGAGCTCCACAGAAGACATTAAGCAATAGTTGTTACAGGATGAGTTGTGGTTCACAGTTTGACTTTGTAATGTCACAATTTTTCTTTAACAATGTATTTTGCTAAAGTTTGATTTACGCATATTTCATCTTTCTATTATCCCTTTCAAGTATAATGTATGAGCATTTAATACAGACTATTAATACTTATTCTATTGAAAGCTGATTATAGGTTCAATGCATAGGAGAAAGTGGCTCAAAATGTGAATTCAGACATAATTATTGCAAATGACGGACTGCTGCGACTAAAAAAAATATATTATTTCCTTCCTTGTCTGATGCAAAAGGAAAAACTTTTCTTTTTGAAGGCCAGTTATTGTGAAATAATCGAAGAGGCAAAAGGGAAAGAGCAGACAATATTTTTGTAATTGCCGCTGCAACAGGTCTCTTTTTCCCACAAACACAGGAGACATTTACCTTTTATTATTTCTGAATATTCTTTAGTTGTTGTTGTAAAATGCGACGTTTTTTTCTGTCGTTTTTCTTTTCATTTCCTGCGTAAGCCGGCGGTGAGCTGCAAACGGTTCTCGCCTCCTGTGAGGCCGCTAAATGTAATCAAAAGAAAAATACACATTTGAACATGGTGAAATAATAAAGTATTGTTTCAGCCTCAGAGTGCAGGAAATGATACGCTGCTGTTTTCATGCCTTCATGTTTAAGTGATTGCTGAATTACAGGAACCAAAAAAACAACATCATAATGCATATTATATTCACGATGATGCATTGCAGGAATAAAGCATAACGTAAAGGGGAAAATGATATTTAAATACACATCTAATTTACTCCCATACAATAATGAAATGTGTTGGTGCAATGCCATCTGATTAATCTGCAATATGTCTTATATGTCTTGAATGTTATTCTGGGCCTAATTACACAGCAGTGATGTATCTGACTGATTAGTGGTTCATGTTTAAAACATATTCATATGCATTCTTTCACTTGAAATGATTAGAATGCATTTGCATCATTTATCTTCATGCAATACTTCTTATGGAAAATTATGATTGAATTTTTAATGTCCAGCAACATGAGCGATGGGGTGCTTGTGCAGAAGCGCTTGTTTAGGCAACAAGGTTGTGTTGAGGAACATGTTGGGGAACATGTTGAGGAACATGTTGAATGTTGAGGAACATGTCGAGGAACATGTTGAGGAACATGTCGAGGAACATGTTGAGGAACATGTTGAGGAACATGTTGAGGAACATGTTGAGGAACATGTTGATGAACATGTTGGGGAACATGTTGAGGAACATGTTGAGGAACATGTTGAATGTTGAGGAACATGTTGAGGAACATGTTGGGGAACATGTTGAATGTTGAGGAACATGTCGAGGAACATGTTGAGGAACATGTTGAGGAACATGTTGGGGAACATGTTGAGGAACATGTTGAATGTTGAGGGACATGTTGAGGAACATGTTGAGGAACATGTTGGGGAACATGTTGAATGTTGAGGAACATGTCGAGGAACATGTTGAGGAACATGTTGGGGAACATGTTGAATGTTGAGGAACATGTTGAGGAACATGTTGAGGAACATGTTGGGGAACATGTTGAGGAACATGTTGAGGAACATGTTGGGGAACATGTTGAGGAACATGTTGAGGAACATGTTGAGGAACATGTTGAGGAACATGTTGGGGAACATGTTGAATGTTGAGGAACATGTTGAGGAACATGTTGGGGAACATGTTGAATGTTGAGGAACATGTTGAGGAACATGTTGAGGAACATGTTGGGGAAAATGTTGAGGAACATGTTGAGGAACATGTTGAATGTTGAGGAACATGTCGAGGAACATGTTGAGGAACATGTTGGGGAAAATGTTGAGGAACATGTTGGGGAACATGTTGAATGTTGAGGAACATGTCGAGGAACATGTTGAGGAACATGTTGAGGAACATGTTGAGGAACATGTTGAGGAACATGTTGAGGAACATGTTGGGGAAAATGTTGAGGAACATGTTGAGGAACATGTTGAATGTTGAGGAACATGTCGAGGAACATGTTGAGGAACATGTTGGGGAAAATGTTGAGGAACATGTTGAGGAACATGTTGGGGAAAATGTTGAGGAACATGTTGAGGAACATGTTGAGGAACATGTTGAATGTTGAGGAACATGTCGAGGAACATGTTGAGGAACATGGTGAGGAACATGTTGAGGATCATGTTGGGGAACATGTTGAGGAACATGTTCCTCAACACAACCTTGTTTAGGCAACACAGTTGTGTTGGGGAACATGAGGAATAATGTCTTGCCCTTTATGGAGTTTTCCTTTTTTCTATTTTTCAAGCTTCATATTTGGCAGATTTCCAAAGAACTCAAACTCATAGCTTGAAAACCGTAGTCAACAGTAACATGTCGACATCTTATATGGATATGCAGGTTATAGTTTAACTACAGATATTAGAGAATGCTTCAAAGATCAAAGACTCGGGGTGCTCCAAAACAAAACAATTTTATAGAATACCAGGAACATTTATTCAAGCAGAATAATTCAATCCAGATTTCTTTCAATTGAGAATAAAAAAGAAAACAATCAAAAGTTTCACATTAAAGAGACAACAGACTTAAAACAAAGCCCAAACAATATAACCAGCGTATGATAGTTTATGGGGTCAGCGGAGAAGACAGATAAAGAGGCAGCGTGTGTAATATCGCCTTTTAAAGACAAAAAACTACTTCTTTGCTGGTCTACTTCTGCACTGCTTTTGAAACATTTGGCTTTATTGAGACGATTCAATATTTCCTGTAAACAAGAGGAGCAGCAGTTGTGTGTGTGGTGCTCTTACATTTCAGATTGCCTGACTAGGGAAAGGTCTCTTCTTTGGCATTCGCTGCTCTCGCTTCATTACCGAGTTAAAACTTGCCACCGGGGTTTCACTTAGTTTTCACCACAGTTAACTTCACGGTCAAAGTATTGACTTTAATCTTTTTGTTGAGAAACAAAGAGCTTAATCCTCCTCGGATCGTAAAGTTATGCCACTGGCTTATCAGGTAGTCACGATCACACGCATGCAGGCGGCCATTTGCAACCACGAGGCTACATGAGGACACGTGCAGCTGCAGTATATTAAAGCTTTAATTTAGTGTCCTGTAAGCCCCCCACTGCCTGCTGGGTCATTCTGGGGAAGAAATCTCTGGCAGGCAGGAAATGAACAGTTTTATTCTTCCAGCCGAGGCAGTGATTGTTTGGGAGAAACTAAAAGAAGAACTCTCACTGCACTGCCGAATCCGAGCACAGGAAAGATCGCTTTTCATAAAGACTGAGACGCCGTCATCATGAAACCAAAAGGTAAACAGCTCTGACCTTGACTGTCTGCTTAACAAATGCTTCTAGCAGTGAGTCTGAAACCTTATCAGACCAATGGACGCTGAACTCCGCCCTCTACTGGGCGCTATGGGTACAGCGGGTGGAGCGTCGATGATTGAACCCCCTGCTGCAGCATCATGGAGCCCAACCCATCGCATCCTGCCTGACTAGAGGTTAGTGGCTGCAGCCCACCTGTTTCATTGTAAGCCGCGTGCAGGTGTTGCGTAACTGAAGTGGGCGGAGCCGTGGCCTAACGCTGCCGGGGTCAACCAGCCGAGCAGTAGACACCCTGCACACCACAGCAGGTGTATCACCTTTTCACCAATCCTGAGCACAGACCCTGGACATGTCCAAGAGACAGAAACAAATAAACCGACAGGGCATCCAGCGCCCTCAACCTGAGAGACCTTCTTAAGTTCTTGGGTACAAAGGAGGACTTTGGTGTGAGGGAAGCCCCACTGCAGTCACCAGGAAGCAGAAAGCTTCTGCGGTTCAGCTCACACACTCTTCGGTCAGCATTAAAACTGTCTTGAACGGCAACCCCTTCAGAGAGGAGCGCTTCAGTGTCTCAAAGGGACCTTTTACAAAAGCCTCAAGCACCAATAGCGGCTCCCGCTGCAAGGAGGATCATGAGCGGCACGGGAGCGTGACCAAAGACCGGTTCTACGCCAGAACCCTCGTGGCAGGAATGAATCACCGCTGCATACACTTTACCAGTGGCATGCGACAGCCCTCCATCCATCAAACACTACACGAGGAGAGACTCAAGAGCAGGAGAGGGGGTCCGGCCTCCTCTCTTTGCACCAGCGTTGGATCCCTGACTACATGGACCTGGAACCATAAATGGTGGATTCGGCTCTTGCTGCTTGGAGGGTCTGCATAGAGGATCCAGCCTTCCACAAGGATAAATGTGGGTAGGCTCCTATTCAGGTAGGCACACCCTTATTGGCTGGTTACACTCATGCTAATTATATTATTGGGCAAATGCATGCTCCTGATTTGAGGAGAGTATTACCTATATGATCTAGTAAAGGGCGGAGCCTGTGTGAGCTAGAACTGGATGTAAAATATTGAACGATGAAAATACAACATAAAAAAGGTAGAATATTGACATTATTATGTGACGTGAGCACCAGGCCGAGTAAACAATGACATAATTTCAACATTGAGGTGAACAGTTCCTTAAAACAACATCTGCAACACCTGGAGGAATAGAAATACATCGATTTGTTTGAGGAAAATCAATCAGCGAAAGGTGAGACGAAGTAATATGTTTGGACAGCTGTGAGATGCAGCTTCAGCCTCCTCTCAGCTCCTGACAATGCAACAGACAATGCACTGTCGGATCTTATTGTCGACACCGAATCAGACTCCAATGATCACATGTGTGGATTATTTGTTCTGTCAATCAATCCATTAGTCTCTTGAAGAAACCGCCATATGTCATGTAAAGCTCAGTAAAAATATTAATACATGTTCGAAAACAGCGCTCATATCTCCCCCAAAAACATACCAAACATACCCAAAAGGGTTAAGGGGGAATAATTCACAGTCCAGCTGCCGTGTGTATGTTTTCACATATGATTATGCTGCTGAAGAAGACGTCTTCCTCATACACAGTGTTTCCTGTTACGACTGAGTGTGTCTTCTGGCATCTGCTGGAGCTTCTTTCCCCGCCCGGCCAAGCGGGCCTGACTCTAACCCGGCCAGGACCGTACACTTATACCATCGCAGGACGCTGTGAGAGCAAATGAGGCTTGCCGACAGTTTTCAAATTGCCAAATATGTGCCTGGCAGTGAAGGCAAGTTTCCATCCTGAGGGACATCTTGCATGGCAGGCTCACAGCCATCTGCGAGCAGGCGATCAGCTCATTTATTTTTTTATTTTTCTTAATTAGGGCCCCTTTCCCCGATCCTCAGCCAGCACTTTTTCAACCGTCCAAAGCGTACAAACTTTCCCTGCCTGCTAGTAAAGCTCCAATGCAACATTATGTATGTATACGCACTGATGGGAATAAATGTAAAGGCAGCATTTGTTTAATAACTGGGTGAATATGGGTTTCAATCTGAGACTCTTCAGCCCGGCCGGACTGAATGCATCACTTTATGCTGCAGATTGCATAAAATCCTCAAAATCCCTCGTCTCAAACATCCCACCTGTTTTATTTGTCCTTGTGTTTTTAAAATGTAAACCCAGGAAAGCTTTGCTGAGCAGGCGTGTTTCACATCCATGCAGCCGCAGACGTTACCGCTCAACGAGGCCCCGGCTCTGCCGCCACCTCGGCCCCTCAGCCGCCTCAACGGAAAAGTTCCCCGACAACAAAACTGCATCGTGAACAAAGTTCAAGGGAATCGCTGTCGTCATGGATTACATTTGTTTCTGACATGCCACGAAAAAGTTGCAAATGAGTTCTCTGGAAAAACACCCGGCTGGCACCCGGTGAGCTCGTCCGACGGAAACCAAGAATTTATTTTGCATTTATTTTTATTTTCATTCAGTTTCTCAGCCATGAGGATTTTTACAAACCCAAACAAGTAGTTTTGCTCCCTCAACAAAACAGTAGTATTTTTTTTTGCATTTTTGTTTTGTTTCAATGTTTTAGTCATTTTAAACATAAGCGTTTTTTATTGTTTTTTACCAAATCTAACCAAGTAGTCAAAGAGGATATTTGAGAGTTTTGAGATGGAAATGTTGAGGCGTTCATGGTTATAATGATTATTTAGTTTTGTGTGGAATTTTACTAACTTTATGTAAAAATAAAAACAATAACCTTAAGCTGAAAACAAGATGGACGACTTAATTAGTATTAATTCTGATGTCTCCAATAATATTGTACATATTTAGTTTTTTCACTTTTTTTGGAGTTGTTTCCCTGAAGGTCCAATAAAAAATATTATCCAAAATTCAATAAAACAATATGACTAATTCCTAAAAACAATATGCATTTATTCAGGTAAAATAAACAAAATATCAAAATTGTATTTTTTAGGAGATAAACATACGATGTTATTGTGTTGTTGTGCAAAGGACTAGTACACTTCATAATCACAGTCTGTTGTCTTTTATTTCCCAACACTCTGTTTAAAGGACGCTTCCGTATCTCTGAGTATTTACAACGACGTCCCTGACATTAAAAACTGTTAAACGGAGCAGCAACGCTTCCTAAGTGTTCATTTAAAATAAAGGACAGCTAATGGCCGCCTTCGCACTTCATCATAACCATTCAGAGGTCAGTTATATTTTTGAGTTGTGAATACACAGAATAATTCACCACACTCCCCGAACGACTTCCAGGTACAGCATTTGTCTCGGCTGCTAGGAATGTAGATCTCCACATTAAAAAGGAGGGTCAAAAAGTCATTACTATGGTAATGCAATGCAAAGGCCAGAGGCAAGGAGGCAACAATTGATCTTGAAATTGACATGCTGTCACCACGACTGGTCCCCACTCCATTGAGATAAACAAATGTGCCGCCTAAAAAAAGAATAATCAATTCCGCATTCTCAGGCTCGAAAGTTGGTGAAATGATTATTTTCCATGAAGTTATCAGATTGAAAAGTAAGTACCCTGAGGGGAAAGAAATGCTGCGAGTATTCAAACTACAGAGGGTTAATATTTGCAAGAGTGGGTCGAGTATAAGAAGGGCAGTAGATCCTGTCTGACCAGTTAAAGCGTACAGTAACTATATGTGTACTCTTTGGGGCTGCAATATCACAGCAGAAAGGCAGACCTAACCCTCTGAAGTTATTAAAATGCATCTTTACTTTGCCTACTGCTAATCATAGATATTTTTCTCTAACACGCCTGGCCTCAAGCTGTTTCAAGGTCGACACGATGAAGCTGCAATCTCCGGAGACAGTAAATTAATTCTAAATTGAGAATTAAATATAGATAAAGTCATTCTTGCATAAGAATTCAAAACACCTCTTCATATTTTCCCTCTTTGCTGTTAAAATTAAACACTTTTCTGATGCATCCAAGCTAATTTATTTAGACATGTGAACACTGCATTGAATACATATGCACATGCATAACTGTTAGCTTTGGCTTTGACAGTGACGATACAGAACAGCTTATTGGTTCTACTGTTGACAAGCGCTTTAGCAAATTGTCAAAAATGTAATATATATATGTATATATATATTTAAAGAAAAAGCATGAATGTATGTGACATCAGCCACCCAACAGTAAACTATTTTAAGAAGCGTGTCATTTACCAACAGGATTTGATGCAATCCTTTGTGCCATGTGAGCGTTGAAGCAGAAGTCCAATTCATACGTCGAAATAATTATGATCTCACCCACAAATGTTGAATCTGGAGGACGCGGAGAACGACGTTCCACCGTCATTGGGAGATCCGGGTCTGCAACATTTATCGAAGCTTGTCCAATTAGGACGTGACCTCGGCGCGCCGCGTGGAGGTCAGCGGACGGCGGTTCACGCAGCGCTGGTTTAATCCCCGCGTCGGGCTCGCTGAATTTTAACTCGCATTGCAACCACGTTGCATCATGTGGAAGAATAACGTCGGGTCACCGCCGTCCGTTTGATTAGATTTCAGTTCCGGTACACCTACATTTGCATTTTCCATTCAAAAGAGACTCTCAACCAGAGCAACCGAATCTATACGAGCTTTAATTTTCTCATTACCGACGAGCAACTTTCACACGTGAAGAGCGAAGGGGGTCGTAACCGCTGGGTCCGATAGATGGAGCAAACATTACTCTATTCTGATAGATAATGAATGATTACTGTCCGCTAGTCTTACCAGATATGAATATTATTTGATATGAATATGTGGCTGCAAAGCAAAAGCTCATTTGTTAGAGGATAGCATGAAAATAAAGAAAAATCTAGTTAATGGTAAGAAGTGAGGCTTTTATTCTAAAGGAAAAGGCTTTATATATTTAGCCAGAACTGAGATGTATGCTTCTCTAAAACATTTACACAGTTCATAATCTGTTTGTGTACAAGCTGCATGAAGAAAACAACACAACAATGCAGACACGACGCACACAGCATCCCATTCCCACGCATGGTTTGATACAACCTCTTTTTTACTGCACACGTTTCTCTGTGCCACCAAATTTAAACCAACAGAACTCACTTACAATTCTTCAGCAGAGTCACTTATTGAAATATTTAAACGTCTTTTGCCAACTTCTTTGATTAAGGACTTGGTCTGGATGGAACGTAATCAGAAATTACTGACTCGGGTCAGAACCGGCCACCTTTAGTCATTTGAGAAGTCCGGGCTTTTGACTCGTTTATTGCCCGTGGCGTGTCGAATTAAACGCACCTCACAGCAAAGGTTTTGGTAAAAATGGAGATTCATTAAAGTTCTTTCTATGGCCTCGGGGGAAATCAACAGTGATAAAGTCAAAAGGCTTTACCGTAATCCAATCTGCCCAGATATGACTAATGCAATTGATAGTGCCTTATGAGTAATAAAGTTGGAAATATTTAGGCGGCTCAAAGACTTGAGGGGGCGATCATTGAACTGGAAAATGATTCAAATTGACAAAGACCCTCTGTCTCGGAGACGTCACGTACATCCTGAGCCCCTTAAGTCAAGTCCCAGCATGCCTCAGGTAGAAAACGGTGGATTTTGAATTATGTTTGAAAGCGCCCATCCTTCTATTGTTAATATTTATTAACAACAGCCCAACAATCGCAGAATTTGTACGCTTGATTTGTTCGTTATACATATTTCTTCTAACATCACATTGAGCATTAAAGGGAAGATTCCCCTCAAAGGCAACACAGCATCGTGCCTGAGACCGGCTTTTAATCATAACCTTCATTTTAACGTCCCTGCACCGGTAACGGACATCCATCTGAGACACAGACCACTAATGATACATTTTATGTCCAAATAATTAAAGTGTGGGTCGGATTCATTTTCCACCCCGGGTCCTCAAAACCTCAGAAGGATAGTTCCAGGACGGTGGAAATGCATTATCAGCACTTAAAGGGCAGTGCCCCTGATTTATAATGTTTTTGAAGATTTCAGTTGGAAAGAAGCCATAAAGCTTTCCGTTCATCCTCACGGTGTTCAGTGCTTATTAAAGAGTTTTGCATGAGGGACCTCTTTTGCATTTTTTTTTTATCAGTATCAATGCTGTTTTTCAGAGGTTTCTTTTATGTATCTGCTCTCGCTATTAAAGTTTAAATATGGGTTTCATAGATAATTATCCATGGAAGAGAATGTAGTGCTTTGTCTTGTGTGTTATCGCGCCTGTCATGAGCTTTATTGCTTCATTAAGGCAGCACCGCAAACACTTAACGGGAATACAAGGGATTCCTGTTTTCTGTTAATATTATTAATTATTTATTTATTTGCATACTGGATTTAGCTTTAATGAAAGGTGGAGCTATGAACTATTAGCCACATCGGTTACATTCAGTCATATATGTACTCTTTGAGCAACAAATAGGCAGCTTTTTCCTCAAAGAAGTTCACAGGCATCTAAGCACATGTTTTGTGTCTGCCACTGTTTTCCTGGAGTCTTGTGGAATTTAAACATTTTCTTCAAAATCCCACAGGCTCCTGATGCCTTATGTGCAGCAGCAGTTTTACAGAGCAGGCCTTTTTTTTTTAAATCAAATTCTGAAAAGCCAGTTATGTTTGTTTCATGTACAAAATGTCTCAATACATAATTTGTAAGAATGTATTTTTGTTTGGGTAGTTTGGAACTATGTTAGAATAATCTGATATATAGGGATAACAAATACATTTACATGTTTATCTACATTGGATAGAGACACACAGAAAAACTGGACCTGGATACTTCAGCACCATGGATAGAGACACACATATAAAGACACACATAGAAACTGGACTTGAGTATTTCAGCACCATGGATAAAGACACAGAGAAAACTGAATCTGGACACTTCAGAACCATGGATGGAGACAAACAGACAAACTGGACCTGGGTATTTCAGCACCATGGATAGAGACACACACAAGTTATGCGGGATATGTCAACTGGAAACTCCAAATCCTGTGTGTGTGTGTGTGTGTGTGTGTGTGTGTGTGTGTGTGTTTGTTTGTTTTGGACATGCAACATGTTGAGAAACCAGACAAATAACAAATGGATGGATGGTTACTCATCACTCAGCACACTAATGTTACAAATAAGGGGAGTTGTTTCAATTCAACCCATCTTTTTAGATACATATACGATCTCAAATGGCTTCTGACAGCAGATCATAACACCGATTGATGTGTCGCCTAAAAGAATCTTTACGGTGCAGTAAAATACTTATATGTTCATGGATACTACATAATCAGCGAGGTGCCGCACATGAACGGCGCCGCCTCGGACGTGATCGTACTCGGAGACGTCGACAGTGAAGCCAGGAACTACCGTCACGGTCCCCGCGTTGTCATTAAAACAGACACACTGGGGGACAGATGTACCCGGGCTTCCTTTACGTTACAGCGACATGTACACCTTTTCTTCTGACATCATCACATTTGCACGCCGCCATCCAGCCCGTTCAAACGCACTTACACTTAGAAGTCAATGGTGTGTGGGCGGGCGACGCCTAAACGTATGAGTCATGGATACGAAGGTGATCGCGGTACAATCCCATGAATGATCAATCACGGCCACTTTACACGAGATTGACAGATGCCATACTTTTTCGATTCAGTGGAATAAAGTGGACTAAATCTCTCTATAGTGAGCGGAAGAGTGAAAGAATCTGACTTTAATCCCCTGATTATCACTCAAAGCACGTTTTAAAAATAAACTGTTGAGAGGTACCATGTAGCATGTTCAATTTACATTTTTATCATTTTCTTTTTGATCAGGATAATGAGAGCATGTGGGCACGACCACCTGCTGTTTACGTGTTGATTGTGTTCCCCGCTCGCTGTGTTGTTGTGCGTTGTTTTGTTGTTTATCTCGTGGTGTGTTAAGTGTTGGAGGACCACGATGGAAATGAGCCTTCAGGCTTTCGTTGTGTTCTCATCCTCGGTGACTTGGAACAGAAGTAATTACTGCAGTGCGGCACTTTTATATTTAAAACCATCAGATGGCATTCATCAATCAATGATCTCTAAATGGATCCTTGTATATAAATGAGATATATAAAAAAAAATGCATGTCTTGTATTTCTTGTTAACGGTTTCACTGATGACTCAAGACTATTATAGTTTTACTCAAGAAAACAACTGTTGTACAATGTATGTATAAATATATATTACCAACGCCTGTATAATGTCAATATGTTGTAATGATCAGTTCGCAGTAATAATTTGCTCTTCAATCAGTTCACAATGTTCGAATAGTGCCGAATGATGATCAGTATGGGCATAAATTATGGCTCGGCTTTGATTTTACCTCCACTGTTTCGCTGTGTGGTTTTAATCTGCCCCATGGAAAACAATACTTTCACACATCATCAATTCAAACCCCAATGTGGCTCAGAGGGAAGCCGACGGCATCGAGCAGCATGGGCTCAAGAATTAAACACTCCGACACAATAATATGTATTAATCTGGGGAAGGTTTGCTGAGTCTGCGTTCTTGTTTTCCAGCCCTGCTTCACAATCACACTTGCACTGTACTTCTAAGCTCTTTAGTAAAACCACAGGGCTGCGTGGTACAGTCTACAGAGCCCGGAGCCTCCGAGCAGCTCCACCACAGCACGTTTGGGGACACATGCCTCGCACAAGAGCATATAATTCACCTCTCTCCGTTCAAGGATTTAATCCAGAAACCCCTTGTCTCTAATCTTTAGTCTAAGCACCCCATTATCTTAGCTATTCTGCTGAGTAGCACTGTTGGAATAGCTTGGCTTTGCTCAGAGGAGATATAGAAATTCTTTAAAAAAAAAAAACAGCAGGCCACAATAAATCTCGGGCTCGGTTAGGGGGTGAGACCACAAATTGCTTTTGGAGCCGCGCGCCACATGCATGGTGGTAACACACTCCGATGCCCCAGCGGCTCTGCAGCACGTGAAGCCGGAGCTGAGCTGCTGCCGTCAGCCTCCCGGCAGCCGGTCGGTGGAGAAATGAGCGAGCATGCACGTGAAGGACGGGCTCATTTATTCCAGAAGCAGGCGGAGCGATTTCCCCCTGATGACGGTGGACCGTCAGTGTGTTGATCTCACCGGTGATGGTCGCCGTCACCAAAAGGTATGAAATGTGCCTCGTCGGAGACGGCTGGATGGGAACAGGTGTTGGATGGGATTTTTTGGGTTTTGGGTTTTGGTTTGGTTACTTTATTTGTACCCGTAGGTAGACTTATTTTGCAAAAGAAAAAGAAAAAGCGAGGTATCCATCTCAACATACATTACACAACACACATGCAGTACACAAAGCTACAAATCAGTTATAATTATAATTGGTTCACCTGGCTGCTGGAACAGAGCTGTTTTTATACCACACCGTGGTACTAAGTACCTCCGTCTTGAATGGAGAAGCTGAAACAGTGACTGTAACCACTATGACACAAGTCCAAAACCCTGCAATCCTCAAAGAAGTGTTATCGCTTCAATAGGTCGCTGCACGAGAGCGTGAGAAGTTCTTTAAATCAAATACGTCTCTCCACTTCTGACAGGACCGATTGTGTCGTCTACGCCAACCTGGAGCAGCCATTGTTGTTGTGAGGGAGAAGCTTCCTCTCTGTTTTGCGTCGCACACACACCTGAACAACAGCTGCCAGGAGCTCCTCGCAGGACGCTGAGTGACCTGGACACCTGTTGTCCGGAAACAGACGCATCACTTGAAGCCTGACAAGACGGATGTCCGTGTGATCAGGAGAGATCTGCGAGAATTCAGCTGCCGTGCAGAGAAAAAGAAGCTCAACTTCCAGAAAACTTCCATCCTGCTAACGTGGGCTCTGCAATTATATCCCCTCAACTGCACTTCACAGCCCAATAACCGTGTGTTTCTGTGTCTGGCCTTTCATTGACTGCCAAATACATCATAATTGAATCTCTCAGACCAAACTGATTTCTGGTCGGTTCTCGGATGTGAAGATAACGATGTCATCGCAGCCTAAATTAGTCGTCTCCATAAATTTGCAGCTGCATTTCATGTGCGTGAGCTTCGACTGACATGCGTAATAGAGGCTGCTGACATATTTAGAGGTGTTAAAGGTGCAATAAGTAAGACTTGATGATCCCGTAGCACAAAAAAACCCCAGCTCTGATATATCTGCAGGGTTTGATAAGGTTGTTGATCACCACCATGAGTCAGCTGCTACTGAGCCAGGAAGTGAGATTCCTCACGTTCGACGCTCCCTGCCGGCTCCGTTGGAGCGACCTCGGCTGCTCTCACATTTTCAGCTGCTCTGTGATGGATGACGCTGCGGTTGCCACGAGAACTTTTTTGTTCCCCGGCCAAAAAAAAAAAGCAAATGGAAGATTATTGGAGTACTTAGCATTTGATATATATCCTCTTCACTTGACGTTTCTCTTATCTGCTCTCGGTAATGTGGCTTTATTTGGCCGTCAGGTGCAGTTCAACCGTGAGCGTAAAACGTCGAAAACATCGGCCGCCGACGTCGAGAAACATCCAGGAGCCCATTTCAATCTCCGATGAGTCACCGCTCTATTTCCCTCACTTCGTTTTGATCCCGGAACAAATTCTCATATTATAGTTTAATGAGTTAGCAACTCCAAGTGGCAACAACAAGCCAGTTGATATTTACCAAAAACAGAGGGCCAAATAAGTCATCAAGGGAAATGTCACAGGGAACTGTAACCTTTTAGTGGGGGATAACCTTTCTGGCTCGTTGGCAAGATGCAGACTCGTTTGGTGGAGGTGGAGCAGTGCTGAGTCGTAATGAGGGCCGCTGTGGTGTTTGTGACAGGGGAAAAACAAACTCAGCTTCATGATCGAACAGACACACGAGCTCCCCCAGAGGCTCGGCTTTTGTTTTGTGCCTGCGCGCGACACAGGAACGCACAAACAGGAAATGCACGGCGCCAATCTCGTGGGTTTTTCTCTCATCGTCGAGGCTTTCCGGGATTATTTGGTCAGCACGACACGAAGCGGTCGCTCCAGATTCAGATCAGGTATCGGAGAAGAGTCGGCGTCCCCCCGCTGTGCTTTATTTGCCGCTCTGCAATCTGTACTACAATTTAGCCTCTTTTGTTCTAGTCGACGCACGCGAGGTAGAGATTTAGCATCGGCCCTGGCCCGGGTGCCGCAAACCCCCAAAGCAAATGTTGATGTTCATGGACACGGACATCTTCAACATAGACGTCCAAACAGCAGTCTGCCAGGCTTCACCTTCCCCTCTAAAACAGCTGATGCTAAACACTTTATCCGGGATGTGTTGGGTCTGTCTGTGAGGTCCGTGTGCAGCTCCGGCTGCATGATGAAGCATCTCGCCGCAGGTTTAAGTCATAAAAGTGAAGCTGCTGGGCCAGAAAACCACATTTTCTGAGTAGGTAATCATGACCATTAATCATGCTGGCACACTTCTCTTTCCCATTGGCCAAAGAGAATAGGTCATGGCTAAAGACTGTGCCTCCGCACTGGCGGTGAATATGCATCCCCCTCCACCCACTCAAGGCCATTTGGGCTGATTTGTAGCAGCAGTCCTGTGAAATTACCTGAGTTGAGGTTGTCAAAAATAAAAAAAAAGAATATAATAATGATGAAGTGGCCTGTGTAGAAGTCAAGGCTTTCCTAGCTCTCCAACACTGTTATGACAGTGTCGATAGCGGCTCGATTTTAATGACCCTAATTTGAGATACTCTCAGGATATTAACTGGGAGGGTAAGAACAAATGATTTTCATGGCTGTTATGTCAAATCCAAGATACTCAATTGCTTCATTTATCATAATCTTACACACAGTTCAGAGATTTTATTTTTTCAAGGAAATGATAGTGCATTGTTAGAAAAGATTACAGAAGTTTAGAGTTTACAGCCACTAGCAGTGAAAATGAACTTTCTTTTCTTGAGATGAGGATGCCAAATGGTGCTTTATGTAATATAATTAGGTTGTTCTGGGACAATTGGTGACATTAAGGGTTCGGAGCAGGTTTAAGTATAAACAAGTAAGAAAAAAAAACTAATTGTTTTTGGATGGATAGAAAACAATGCACTTACATCAAATGAAGCATCGTCTTGAAACAAGGGGAATGAAAGCAAATCATTCTCCTCCAATAAAATAAAAAGCTTTTCTTCTGAAGTGGTCACAGAAAAAAAAGCCATATTCACGTTTACGAGGCAATGATTTGTTTCATGTCACTTATCTGGAAACAAAGCCGGCCCCGCCGCCTGTTTTTAAGACGTCAATTGATCCGCGAGAGCTCTTTACGCCCGTTGAATTGCCTTGGAAACCAGTGACATTCGCCACTTGTGTTCACGAGCCAGCGGCTTCCAGACCAGATACATTTACTTGTAAGACGAGCACTTCCTGCGTGGCACCTTCACAGAGCCAGCCTTTCAATTTCCATGTTCACAAACGCCGTTTTTCTTCCAACGGTGCTTTTTGGGAACTGGCTCAGTGCGGGGCAGATTATGATAAAATTGGGTCACACTCACTCTGACTGCTGCTGTTTGTTGTTTGCTGCACTCTGCAGCATTTTCGGGGCCAGAACCAGTTGTGAAAACGTCCCTGTGGGTCTTTTTAATCTTTAAAAGAGTAGAAATGATAGCTGACAAGCCCGGATGCCGTCAGAAAGTCTCCGACCTGATACCGAAACTGCTGCATCGCTACAGCTGGCGATATTGCTGACATACTGTGCTGATACTGGATAATGACTTTTTTCATGTGGAGAAAAGAAATCATGGAAGCAGTTATTAGAACCGGAGCTAATTTAGAATTGGAGGCAATTTAATTCGGAGACTTTATCTCACCAGTGCAGCATGTGAGATGTCAGTGGTGTACGTAAAATCACCTTCCGCTGGCGAGGCCTATCATGACAGCCTGTATGTCTTTTGGACAGGGTTAAGTACCGCATGCTCCCCCTCTTCCTCTTTGTCGGCGTACGGAAATAAATATCACGCCTGCATGCGCTACTTAGCAACACCACATGCAGATGTGGGGTTCCCAAGTGGGCCTAGAAAAGCAATGTATGCACACATTGCTGCAGAAAACAGCTCACTGAGAAGCTTAAACTCTGCAGAAATACTGTGTGTCCACCATAACGAGTCACTGAGTCCAGGATTAAGTGTTCAACAACGAATCTAAAGACAATGAACTTGATTCAACTCTGTTTACAGCCTCTTTGTCTGAAAACGAGCAAACCGCATTGAGTGTTCAATCAACTCCGTTGCCCTTTTTATCTCTTCATCCGTCACCGTCGTGAGCTGCGGATGAGGCGCCTGTGTGATGTTCAGATGGAAAGCCACTCGGTCACAGTGATGCAGAACCATCACAGACCTCCGAACCGCGTGTTTTCCGTTTCGCCCTTTAATCCAATCCCCGGTGGACCGGCCTGTTTTAACTTATCACATGACAAACAGTTTGAGTGGAGCCCCACAGAGGACTCCATGAGACGCTTTTATTGTCGGGAAAACAACACACACAACTGTGTGGCGAGTGTGTTTACAGATGAGCCCAATCTGTCAATTTGAATGCTGTTTTTGTGTGAAATGTTAATGAGATAAACAAGCTGAGATCAAAATATGTGCATCCTATTATGTTGACATATTTGAGACGACAACATGTTGCCTCCCCTTCTGTGTGTGTGTACGTATATATATATATATATATATATTATTTATTTTCCTCAGATATGAAGAATCCTCTTGACAGATCCATGATGGAACAGCGCCCCCGCAGGGCTGTTGGGTAACAGCATGCCTCCACATGCATCGCTGCCTGTAGTGGTACTAAACTGGGAACTTCCCAGTGAAAGGTGTGCAGCCCCAAAAACTGTCAGTGAAATCTGTACGAGAATCGACTTTTTAATGGC